>OY728166.1:1157824215-1158196715 GCA_963277665.1 Viscum album | reverse complement strand
AATAAAAAGGAAAGAAATCATAAGAATACTATAATTCTAGGGTTCGGTCAACTAAGAAACCCCACAAGGAAACTCTAGAAATCGATAGAGAAGGGAGATGAATCTTACTGGAGGGAACCACAACGGTCACCGAAGGGAGAAGGGGATGCACCGACCAAAGGTGCTACAGGCCACCGCTGGGTCAGCAAGAGAGTGAGAAGGGAGGGGTTCAGCCTGTGAAGGGGAAGGGGTGGTGTGAGGAGGTCCGAAGTGAGGAGGGTGTCGTTGAGGTGAAGTCATCTGGAGGGATGATGACGGTTTCGCGGCTACCAGACGGAGGGAAGGGGGTGAGGCTGAGTAGGAGTGCCGACCATGCGAGAGGGAGGAGTTGTCATTGGTTGGGCCCCCCGGGGTAAGGTTTGCATGAGGATAGAACCCGGTGGGTGGGGGGGGGGGCTGTACGCAGCCCGCAGGGGGGGTAGATTAGGTTTTATTTTTTTTTTCATTTTCTTATATCTATAATAATAATATTACAACAATGATAATAATAATAATAATAACAATAATATAATTAGAAAAAAATCATATAATTGTTGTTATCATCATTGAACATTTTATAAAATTCTATTTTATTTAATTTAACTTACTTTATTTTTTTTGTTTTTTATTTCATTTACCATTTAATTTATTTAATTATTTATTTATTCTGAATACCAGGTAGATGCGCGGTTCACCTGTAGTCAAACATGCAGTTGAGAAAACTGTGCCCGACCCGTGCCACCTGGTACTGCTCGCTTACTGGGTAAAGCTGCCCGCATGTCACGCGATGTTTATAAACTGTGTGCAACTCGTGTGCTATGACCCAACCCACTTGGTTATCCGTGCAGGCACTGCACAATTACCCTTAACGGTGTGGGATAACTGCGCAATGGTGAAAAAGTGTTCGAAACACAAAATAATAATTAAAATAATTTAAAAAGATTAACTAACAGGGTAAAGGTGTGACAATTCTCCCCACCATAGACACTTGTTGACCCCAGAAAGTCACCAAGTCCAAAGATAGCCAAGAATTGAGTCCATGCCCGAACGAGCTCATCACACCACCAAAATAAGGATGATCTTAAGATGACGACAAGAATAAAACAAGGAAACTTTAGATATTTTGATCTCAAAGATGAAACATGATCTGGACCAAGGATCCACAAACCATCGGCAACTCCTGACTGTGTACGAGTCGCTGTTGATTGAGCCGTCGGTGTGAGGGTCGCACGAGGAGAGAACCTAATGGGTGGCGGGGGGGGGGGGGGGTGTGCATCGTGTAAGGGGGGTAGATTAGGTTTTAGTTTTTTTTTCATTTTCTTATATTTATAATAATAATATTAATAATAATAATAACAATAATATCATTAGAAAAAATCATATAATTGTTGTTATCACCATTGATTTTTTTTTAAAATTATATTATATTATATTTAACTTTATTTTTTTCATTTTTATTTCATTTACCATTTAATTTATTTACTTATTTATTTATTCCAAATACCAGGTAGATGGGAGGTTCTTTTGCAGTAAAACATGCAAACAACGCCCAATCCATGCCACTCGGTATTGCTCACTTACTGGGTCAATCTGTGAGCGTGTCGTGTGGTGTTTATAAACCATGTGCAATTCGCGTGCCATGACCCGACCAACTTGGTCATCCGCGCGGGCACCGCACAGTTACCCTTAATGGCGTGGGCTGACCATGCAACAGTGAAAATGTGTTCGAAATAAAAAAAATAATAATTAAAATAATTTAAAAATATTAACTAATAGGTTCAGGGTGTGATAGCTATGATGTTCAACATATAAGATGATCATCTACACAACAGACCACTTCTAACAAGTCATGTGAGGGTGGAAATTAACATATCTCATGAACCGAGTGTCGAGCTAGCTGTTCCACTTGATGATGATGATATTCATATGATCAACCAAGTTGTTAGAACATTCTTTGTATGACCATCAGATCTTGTAAAAACACATTTCAACAAGGATATATTCATTTCCAATTTATTTTTCATGCTAAACCTTTAACAATTAATGAAACAAGGTTTGAACCGATGAATGTTATTACAGAAAGACAAAGGGAAGGGGGTGAAATGAAAGGTCGACTCAAAACCATCTAAAGGATAAACCAATCGATCGAAAAGATCTTTTGAAAGCACCTTTATCCCACCTGTTCAATATTCGCATTTATTGAAATTGAAGGTTCATACAGATACAAAGTTACAAAATGGTAGTAATCACATAGTTGATTTTGAAGAAAAAAAAATACAAAGATGGCGTTAGAGACTACATTGCTCTTGATAATGTAAATGAAATCCTCAACTATGAATGGCTAGGAGGATTAGTTGTACATGTATACATGAGGTATGTTTTCATGATTTTTTTTCCAAAAGATGATATAATATGTTAATTATGACTAAATACATTTTATATTTTTTTAGGCATATATATCAATACCAATTAAGGGGATTTCCCCATGAACATAAATTTGGACTCATTAGTCCTGTAATTTCTATAAAATAAAAATAAATAGATTCAATAAAAATGAATGAAATAGTGACAAAACTAGCCAAATCGTTTGAAATAAAACTTACAGATGACACTCTTCTTAATAACAACAATGTAGAGGTAAAAATATACAATTTAATCATATAAAATATATTTTCATTTATTTCATTACTTATTCATTTTTATGTTTTTAGGAAACATTGGATGATCATTACGGTAAATTTGGATACTCTAAATATTTATTTCTTGGATTCAGTACATGGATACCCAACTATCTGACCACACATGATGAAAATTTTCAATTTTTAATACACTACATCTAATGTTTTAGAAATAAACTTCACATTATATAATTTATATTATATTTTAGTGAGAATTATGTTATGATAGGGCAGTGTTCAAATATCATGAAATTCATGGAATAAGGACAAGCATTAATCACAAGGAGCCTGAAAAGTTCTAAAACTGGACAAGTATCATGGTATATATAAAAATATTTAACTATCAAAACACATATCAAAACAAATTAATTATTTTTCTCAATGTTTCTACAATACCTGAAACAAACAAATGGAAAGGATTGTGGTTATTATGTTTGTAATTTTATGATAGAGATCATATTCCATAAAAAAAAGCATCCCTGAAGAGGTATTTTTAAATATAATTAATATTTCATTTAAAATATTTATTAATACTTTGTGTATTTATATTTTTCTAGTACTACTATGAATGTTGAAAAAAATTTATTCACAAGATGATATAGATTTTCTTAGAAATGAATGAGAAGCATACTTGATGACAGAATGTACAAAAATTGCATGAAAATGTGACTTCCATATAAGTAATGGATTGTTTCTTATTTATGTTTAATTTATTTATTTTTAGTATTACTCACATAATAATTATTTTCTTATATAGGTGGATTCCTTTGTTTGAGTTGGGGTGGTTTGTTTGAAGCTGGTCATGCTTGTGAGAGATTAGACTTCGAGGCTGTAACTGAGATAATGAAAATGATGAAATGGGTCAAGAATGTATACAACCATCATGAGAAGGTGAATTCATACTACTTATTTAATTAATTTTTCCTAATTTTATCTACTATTAGTAAGTTAATTTCTTTATCATTTTTATCTAATACTTATTTAGTTTTTTTCACAGATCTTTATGCTTTCCATTGTTTTTCTTTATCAAGTTGCCAACACTGAATATTGAGTCGATGTTCTTAGGAAAAAAATCTTACTATTTGAAATCTAGAAGAGTATAGGAATCTCATGTTCTCAATGTGGCTACTTCTCATGATATAATGGTCACATGAGCTTCCTCTACTCTTTTGGATTTCAAAAACGAGAAAGCTTATTCGGCTAAGAACATTTTGTCAATATGCAGTGTTGGAATCTTAGAAAATAAAGGAAATTTAAATCATGAAAAAATTGGAATTTATTGTTTTTTTGAGACTTTGGGACATGTAGGTAGCTGCACCTCAATCCGATACATGGTTTGACCGACATGACTCCAAGTGATTATTTCTATTTAAAATTGACATAAATTTTAGTAAAAAAGAAAACTTATGTACTCAAAACTGAGAAAACCCATTCATAATGTTTTTATAATTTAATAAAATAGTCCATAATACATTTTGACATTTAAGAATCAACAATATCTCAATCTGATACAAGATGTTTCCAGAATGACTCAAAGTGTCCATTATGAGTTTAAAATTGACATTTTAGTTCAAAAAGTGTCACTCACTAAAAATTGATCAAAAGCATTCACATTTTCTTAATAATTTAGGAAAATTATTCATAAGTCATTTTTGATTTGTAGTAATTAGTCTCATGTAAAACTGATACACGAAGTGATCGGTATGAGTCAAAGTGCATGTTTTCAGTTTAAGATGACATTTTAGTAAAAAAGACAAGTAACATGCTCAAAACTGAGAAAACACATTCATATTTTTTTATACTTTAGGATAATTATCCATAATTAATTTTAGATGTGTAGGAATTAGATTCACCTCAATCCAACACATGGTGTGATCGGTATGACTCCAAGTGAATCTTCTTATTTAAAATTGATATCAATTTTAGTAAAAAAGACAACTGACCAACTGACCTACTCAAAATCGAGAAAACACATTAATATTATTTTGATACTCTAAGAAAATGACCCATAATTCATTTTTGTTGTGTGTGAATTAGACTCACCTCAATATAATACACGATGTGCCTGGTATGACCCAAAGTGCATGTTATCAGTTTAAAATTGATATTTTAGTTCAAAAAATGTCACTCACTAAAAACTGAGAAAACATGATAATATTTACTTGATAATTTATAAAATCGATTAATAAGTCATTTTTGACATGTAGGAATCAATCTCACATAAAGTAGACACACGATATGACTGGTATGACTCAAAGTGTGCGTTTCTAGTTTAAAATGACATTTTAGTAAAAAAGACAAGTAACACACTCAAAACTAAGAAAACATAGAAAGATTGATTTGATAATTTATAAAAATAGTCCATAAGTTATTTGGGATGTTTAGGAATTATCCTCACCTCACTTTGATGCACGATGTAACTGATATGACTCTAAATGCGTCTTTTTATTTAAAATTGACATTAATTCTAGAAAAAAAGACAAGTGACATACTTAAAGCCGAGAAAAAAAATTCATATTATTTTTATACTTTAGGAAAATAATCCATAATTCATTTTTGATGTGTAAGAATCATCCACACCTCAATCTGATACATTATGTGCCTAGTATGACTCAAAGTCTCTGTTATCAGTTGAAAATTGACATTTTAGTTCAAAAAGTGTCACTCACTAAAAATCAAGAAAAATCACTCAGATTATCTTGATAATTTAGTAAAATGATTCATAATTCATTTTTTATGTGTAGTAAGTAGTCTCATGTCAAACTGATACACGATGTGACTGGTATGACTCAAAGTTCATGTTTCCAGTTTCAAATGAAATTTTAATAAAAAACACAAGTGACATACTTAAAATCAAGTAAATGCATTAGGATTGTTTTGATAATTTATTAAAAATATACAAAAGTCATTTGTAATGTTTCAGAATCATCTTTACCTCAATATGATGCATGGTGTGACCAATATAATTCCAAGTGTGTTTGTTTATTTAAAATTGACATTAATTTTAGTAAAAATAACAAGTGACATACTGAAAACCAAGAAAATTAATTCTTATTATTTTGATACTTTAGGAAAAAAAATTAAAAAGTCATTTCTAATGTTTAGGAATAATCCTTACCTCAATCCGATGAATTATGTGATTGGCATAACTCTAAGTGTGTCTTTTTATTTAAAATTGAGATTGATTTTAGTAAAAAGAACAAGTGACATACTAAAATCAAGAAAATGAACTCATATTGTTTTGATACTTTATAAAAAATATCCATAAGTCATTTGTGACATGTATTAATCAACCTCACCTAAATATGATGTATGGTGTGAATGGTATAATTCAAAGTGTCTCTTTTTCTTTAAAATTGACATTAATTTTAGTAAAAAGAACACATGACATATTGAAAACCAAGAAAATGTATTTGGATTTTTTTTATAATTTAATAAAATGATCCATAAGTAATTTGTGATGATTAGGAGTCAACCACACCTCAATATAATGCATGGTGTGACTGATATGAATCCAATTGTGTCTTTTTATTTAAAATTGACATTAATTTTAGTAAAACGATCAAGTGACATATTGAAAACTACGATAAGACATTCAAATTATTTTGATACTTTAGAAAAATGATCCATGAGTCATTTTTAATGTTTAAGAATCAACCTAACCTCAATCTGATGCATGGTGTGACCGGTATGACACAAAGTGTTAGTTATCAGTTTAAAATTGAAATTTTAGTTCAAAACATGTGTCACTCATTGAAAACCAAGAAAATGCATTTTTGATTGTATTGATAATTTAGAAAATCGATTAATAAGTCATTTTTGATGTGTATGAAGTAGTATCATGTCAAACCGATGCACGATATGACTGATATGACTCAAAGTGTGTGTTTCCAGTTGTAAATGACATTTTAGTAAAAACAAAACATAACTAACATACTGAAAATTGAGAAAACATATTTAGAATGGTTTGCTACTTCAGGAAAATGACCTATAAGTAATTCATGATGAGTATGAATCAACTACACCTCAATATGATGCACAATGTGACCGGTATAACTCCAAGTTTTTAATTATTTAAATTGACATTAATTTTAGTAAAAAGAACTAGTGACATACTCAAAACTGAGAAAACACTTTCAGATTGTTTTGATACTTTAGTAAAATGATCCATAGATAATTTTTGATGTGAAAGAATCAACCACACCTCAATACAATTCATGTTGTGACCGATATAACCCAAATTGTGTATTTTTATTAAAAATTGACATTTTATTAATGTATTATTTCATATTAATGTTTAAATTATTTATTTATAGTATTACTAATATAAGATTTACTTTCTTATATAGGTGGATTCTTTTAATCAGGTTGATTTGATTTGTTCTGAAACTGATACTATGGGTGGACATTTTTGAGAGGGGATCACAGGCACCGAAAGATGAAACATTAATTTTTTTAAAATTTTGTGGATAATTGTAAATGTAATTATATAAAACATTGTTTGAAATTTATATAGTAGAGTTTTTTTTGTTTTCATGATGTCGAATTTATTTCAATTAAATTATATATTTTTCATACATAGGTTATAGGTTTTTGCTTGGTGTGCTCTTATATAAAAAACACACTGTAGTTGGATAGGACTTTATTAGTGCTAAAAAACTCTGATAAAGGGTGTCTTTTATCATAGATTTTTTTAGTGCTGATAAAGGGGGCCCCCCTTTAACAACACCGAGGATAACAATGATTTTTTAGCACTGTTAATAGGATTTTTTTAATTGTGTTAAAGGGTACATATGTAGTAGTGTGCAATTGGAAGTTATCTAAGGACTTGAGACAATCCACTAATCCAGAGTAAACATTCATAATTACATAGATTTAGTTGTTGAGGATATTGGACACTATTAAATAGTCACTTTTGATCCATAATCTAGTCCATCCATGTTGTTCGACATACTTGAACATGAGAATGACCACCCAGGGCTCTTCTTCAAAAGAAATGAGGTTACCCAAGTGTTGGTATAAGAATCCTTTACCAAATCCACTATATTTTCTAAAAACAACCCCATCAAAATTTCCTAGGTGTGCCAAGAGCCGAAGAAGCAACATTGACTTTAATCCAGGATGGTGATGGTGGTATAAATATCAACAAACTCGCTTTCCACAATCCTCTTGGTATGGGAGACGCATCGAGAATTATAGTAATGATTTGATCCACTTGCATGTTGATCATAGAGTTTTTTTTGAATCAAGGTAGTGTACCTGATATCCTTCAAGATACTAATGAAAATGGCATTTGAATTGATGTGAGTCCCCTCAAATATGATTCCATTCTCGCTCCTCTAGATAATGTGTAGTGTCGAGGAAACAACAACAAGAAACAGGTTGAGAATCTTCCCAGTGAAAATAGAATTTTCAATGAACTCTATAAGGGCCAGGTTGTTCATGATAGGATCCTTAAGAAGAAACAAGCTGAAGGTATATCACCAAATAGCCACTACAAAACTGCATTCAAAGAAGGTATTTTGGCATGATTCAGAGGCTTAAGTGCACAACATGAAAATGGAGGTTGATTAAAGGCTAGAAGCAACAAGGATGTCATCTTTAAGAAGTTTGTTAAGCCACAATTTCTAGATGAGAAGAGTTCTTGATGGCAGAATGTAATATTACATAACATTAAAAATAAATGTTATAACACACACACACAAATATACACATAGATACACACATACACACATACATACGTACATACCTATGCACGTATGTACATATAAACACATAGACATAGAAGATCGAACATAATTATAATTAATTAATAATAAATAAATTAATTATCATTAATATATATATATATATATATATATATATATATATATAAATTTATACGTATATTTATATTAATTTTTATATATTAATTAATAATAACTAAATAAATGATCATTAAAGTATAAATTAATATATATATATATATATATATGTATATTAACATATTAATTAATAAATAAATATATGTAATAATATTAAATATTGTACATTTATATATTAATATACATATACCCTAGAAATAAAATGACCTCTACCAATAAAAACATAGAGATAAATTAAACATTTATTAGTATAAACAAGTAATTCCAACAGATAAAATGTTTTTTTGACATTAAATATAAGTACCAACACTTATTTTCACTAAAAAATGTATCTATAAATATTAACTTTTCAATACTAACAAATCTTTTACTTACAGTTAGATATGTTACTTAATCATACCAATACCAATGATTTTTTTACTAAAAAGTAAATTTTTTATTATTAATTATAATTACCAAAAAAAATCCTTTACTGGTAGAAAAATATGTTGCAACACACACACACACACACACTTTGAATATGTTTTGTATGATTTAAGTTTTAAAACTAACATTTGTGAAATTTTTTATTTTTCATAATATTATCTTTTTAATAATTTATTAAATAGATAAATTTAATTAAAGTAATATTGAATAAATATTACATAAAATTATATAATAAAAACATTAAATTAATTAAAATAAGAAAGTTCCCCCATCTTTTTTTATTGAAGAACCCCATGTACCAATTCGTCGGATTCAACTATTCAAACAACACCATAAACTAACCATAGACCCCCAAATTTGATTGCTCTACTTTGTTAGGTCACTATTTATCAGCCTTCAGTTTTGTCTCCCTTCATTTTGTCACCACCTATTTGATGTCACATTGTTAATCACTAGGTATATTTCCATTCATCAAGCACCCCATCAGTTTTCCAATGTCGTTCCTTCTCCATCTTTTGTGCATGTCATCATAATTGGTAAGAAATATTCATTTCTACAATCATTTTCTTCCACTACACTCACAATATTGATGAAAAAAAGTAAAATTTTAATTTTAGGTAAAAATTAAATTAATTAAGTTGTGAATAACTTCTTGAAATAAAAAAATGTGAAATTTATATAATTATTTCTCAGTTTTGGCTGTGAATTTTGAGTAAATTCCTATATTGTACATTTCATCTTTCATAGACTAAAACACCATGTCATTAATCATAAAATTAATAAAACCCTTCTAAATAGTAGTGATCAAAGATTGAATTTAATATAGTTATTACTAATACACTAGTTACATTGAAAATAACACAACTCTTTACACTTGAAAATTACTTGCTACACCTTGTCTTTGATTTTGAATAAGGGAAATAAACCCATGATGATTAATTGATTTTTTTTTGAAATATAGATTGACCAAACTCCCTTGAAGGTATCATTATAGGTACAAGTGTGATTTTAATTAAATTAAAATGTTTTTATTCTATAGATTATAGTAAAATATATAATCCACATATTTTTTGCCTTAAATTGGTGGAGATTGAATGTTTTACATATGAATGCTCCTCAATCACCTAATTATAAGGGGTTTAATTTTTCGTTTTGTAAATAATGTTTGGCCATTTTTTGTTTGGTTAAATTTTATTTTTTGATTTGGTGTGTGGAATACATTAATGTTGTGTTTTTTTGACTAGTGAATTATTCTCATTCCACATGGTGTGTAAATTCATCATATTAATTTTATTACTTTAATCAGTTATTGTACCATTGAATTTGATATTAAGAGTTTTCACTTCCATGATTTTTTATAATGCATACCTCATGGTCAAAGATTTTATTAGATGAACTATAGACAAAATTTAATATATATATTGAATTTAATTTTATATTTTTAACATCATAATGACAGTTTTACGTTATTATAAATTAGTAGTGTTGCTTTATCATGAATCATAGTTTATTTTTTATTCAAAATTAATTAATTATTCATTATTTGTAAGTTTGTTTATTTCTTAATACATGGTTAATATTTTATTCTTTAATTTTTAACTGTTATTTTCACTTTATATGTTAATTAAATTTGTCACATGAATTTTTATTCATTGATGAGCAATGTTATGTTCTATACTTTTTTAGTATATTAATGGAGTACTTGTTTGAAGTTGTGCATTGAATTTGGAATTAATGTTAGAATTCTCATTAGGGAATGCATAAACCATGTACATGTGATTCACTTCATTTTTTTTGTAAGTTTGAGTTGTGATCATTTTATGAGTGTTGTATTGATGCAAATATAGAGAATCTCTTCCAAACACATTTGATCAAGTGAGAAGGTAGAGTCTTATAAATTGTATCATCTTATTTCCCATCCTCATTAGTTTTAATATGCCTAATTTTGTAAAATATGCATTCATTATACCTTTTTAATGTAAAATATAAAGTTTAATATTTAATAGGATTCTAATTTATGTATAATATATAGATTCAATGTGAAATTCATATTCAATATGTATTCAATCTATCAGTTGATTCAATTTATATTCAATATGAATTTAATTACAACCTATGAAATCTAAACAGTTTCTTCATGAGAATTTATGGATCTATGGGATAACTTTCCCCATCCATCAGTATCTTCCTTATTTTTTGATTATATGAATACTAGATTGTATATATTTTTTTGATAATTTTTTTGAATTTTTATTCAATACGGTAATATTATTATATTTTCTTCTTGTTATTATGATTCTTTACTATGTATTCGTGTATTATTTATTTCATTAAGCTGATATATTTGAAATATGAATATATCCATTTCAATGAAAGTACTATTTATATTTTCATTTTCATCACCGAATCTATATTTTCTGTTCATTTTTTTTGTAATGTGAATGCACACATTTCCTACTACATATACTGCAAAAATATAGTATATATATACATACATTTTGTAAATTATTATTTTGTTCATGTATTTTATAGATTCTTTATGAAATATACATAATTATTAATCAACAAAAATAAGGGATAATTGTAACAATATGATGCAAGTTTCATTATATGATTAAAGGTTATATCACAAAAAAAATTATGTTTATTTTACATTTACATTACTATCAATTTACATGATATATGTATTTGTATTATTAATTATTTATTTAGGAATGATAGTTAACTACAATTTGTGGGATGGTTTATATAAATAAATAAATTCATTTTTGGATGAGATAATAGAACCATCAAATGTTTTGGTGTTGCAACTTATGAGGGAAAAATGATTGAGCTATAAATTTTCTTTTTAATTATTTTCAACTGATATGTTCTAAAAATTTTAAATTCATTAAATATAATCTTATATTCCAAAAATTTATTAAAATTCTATTATAGTCAATACCATCCTTAAAGCCACAAAATTTTATCTCAATCCAAATATTTATATAGTACTCACATTCAGAAGCAAGTGATATTTCAAGAAAGATAACTAGACAATATTTTTATTCAATATTTATTTCTTAGTAGGAGCATGACTTTATCAGGACATCAAGATATAATAATGGAGTTTTTTAATACACAAAATCACTCATCTTGACCATAACCACTACCATACACACCTTCACTTAAAACTTTATTTATTTACTTCTAAATTTTTGAGTAACATGTTTACTAAGATACATATATATAGTCCAATATCTAATATTATTTTAGATACTATTACCTCTTCATTATTACCTCATATGTGAAAATTATATAAAACCATATGAATATTATATATAATTTATGTAATCTTTTGTATATACCTAAAGATGAATCAAAATTCTTGGTAATGAATTTTGTTCATAAAATAACATAACTTTTCATATGCTAAATTATCACATTAAATTTATATAATGAAAAACTAATATATCACAAAATGTAATATAAAATTACCATCATACATAATATTGAATATTAAAAATCATTTAAATGCCTTAAAAATTAATATAAAATTATACTAAATATTAAAAATTAGGTTAATCATTCTTATAATATGACATACTGTAGGGTTAACTGAATCTATATGAAAATTCCTAAAAAGTTATCATAAAAGTCAACAAGTAGCACTATAAAGGTATGAAAATTTTATATAAAAGCTCCATATTAGAAAATTTATTTATTATAGGATTGAAAATGCCTAAATGGTTAATGTAATAGTTAATAAGAGGAATGATTATGATTTCAACATGAAATATTTCTTCACTGAATTTTAATTAAGTATCATGCATGAAAAAAATTAAAATTATATTAAATATGTATTTAACTACAAGTTATTAATATATATGAAATTTCTTGATAATTATAATGCTCAATATATGATATTTAACTAAATATACATGAAATAACAGAAAATATATATAGTTTTTTACAAATTAGAATTTTATTTCATGTCACTAGATAGAATATTTACATTGAGTTTCATTTTCTAAAAAATATATTCAGTTTAACTATATGCATACATACAAACTCATTTTCAGTATTTACATGAAACTTCATCATGCTATAGTAAGACCAATTCTCTTTATGTATACAGTTTCATGTACAAGAATTTTATTTTAAATTCAATATGAAAATAATTTATTTTTTTTAATATATTTGTAGTATCAACAAATACATGCAGCCTAATTGTTTAGATATGCTTCCAATTTTAATAAGTATATATCAATTCAATATAAAAAATTAAATGTGTTTTCAATGATAAAATTACATATATTTTCACTTTGATTAAGTATATATTCATTTACTTTGATTTCAATTACATATGTTGTTAAATATCTATAAATTTACTTTACTTTCAAATTCATTTTCAATTACATTAAGTACAAATTTTATCAATTTTGTTTAATTAACACATTTTTTAGAAAATAATCTAGATATATCATGTCTCATGTATTGATAATTTATTCTTTAATGTAGATTTTTTTGCTTGACTGTGATTATTTCAAAGTCATGTTGTTGTTAGACTTGCATATTTTTTTGTACCAATTTTCATACTATAGACTGGAATATTCACATAAAGGCATCCAAAGGTGTGGGATTTTATTTTTTACAAGCTTTTATGTGTTAGAATCATTATAAACCATCAAAATGGTCTAACCTAAACATGGAATGGGTTAGGATGGACTAGTGTTTCCAACAAAAACAGGACATTGTTAGGAAATAGAATGGTCTGAAAGAGACTAACCAATACACCCCTTTTACCTTGTGAAAGAGACTTCATAGTTTAGTCATTCATGTCGGGTTCACCATTTTTTGTTTCTCTTAGAATGTTTGTTCGGGCTAGGAAACACTATTGCATAACGGTTTCCAGCAGGTTTGTTTATAGAACCAGAAATATCCAATGGTTCTATATCCACGAGGACCTACTTTCCAAAGGAAGGTGATCACTCGGAGGTTTGACCAACAATACTTAAGAACTCATATTGGTAGAGAGGATGGTAGGTCAATCTCATCACAACTTTTTGGAGGGAATTATTGCCTACTCTGAGACTCTCTTATAGATTTAAGACATATTCGTGAATCCTTTATTTAATCCCAAGTATGATGTATATTACCTAAGAATTAACAATAAATTATTAGCATATATGGAATATAAAATCATCTGTATGTATCCAAGGTTCTTCATCAATGGAAATATTTGTATGTATCCAAGGTTCTCCATCAATGGCATCCTCTTATATACAGATTAGAGATTCTTTGGTTGTTATTACGACGATGCTAGTTTTCTAGCCACATAGTGGGGCACTCTAGAGTTTATCTTCATCCAGGGAGATAAAGGTTACTCTAGAGTTTATTATCATTCAGGGAGATGAAAGTTGTTTTGATGTTGGGATCAAACCCATAGATGGAATTCCTACATATCCTTGTGTAGGGAATCAGAACCCATGTAGTTCGGTGCTGCTTAATAGGGCACATCATACCTTTTAAGGTAATGTGATAAGGACCTAACTGTGCAGTTTAACGTCATGTGGTGAGAACGTCTAGGTGGTAGGTGCCTAGTCAAGTTTTAGTGTGGGACCTATGTCAAATATTTCCAAGGAACCTGAAAGGGATATGAATTTTCAAGTTGAATTAGACCCTGTCAGGAATGTGGCCCGGAGAGAACATGTTTGATTAGATTGTTGGGTTTGAACCTCAGTGAGGCTTCCTACATATCCTATTTGGATAGGAATCAGAAGACACATAGTTCGATTGAGGAAACACACCTACAGAGGCCCTCTAAGGTATGTCTTGCAAGGGGTATGACCCTTTGATAGAAATAAGTTAGGGATTATTCTTGAAGGGGATGCCCTGGTCTAGGAGATTATCATTGGGGATTACTCCTAAGGAGGATGCCTAGCGAGCTCGGGCCTTAGGTAGATGTCCTATGTATCCTAGTTAGCAGGAATCAGAGTTCTCATAGTTAAATATGTCACATGGATCATGCAGGTACCATGCATAGGTTCCGAGCGTAATAGAAGCATGGTTGGGACGACACCCAACTTTAATTTTTACCATGATCAATGATTATTCTGAGATCAATACGAAAATGAATTCCATTATCCACAAAATAGAATCAAATATTTAGATAAATAAGGAAGATTCCTAAAACCTTTAGAGATGATCTTTCACATCATGTTTATAATTAATTTAATTAATTTCATAAATAAAAGAATACCTGGATCTTTAGTATTTTCTTTATTGATGATGTTGATCATTCGGAATGACCCTTCTAGATTATCTTGTTGCGCTTGTGAGGATCCTAACTAGAATCCCTCTAGTGGTGATCTATACGTGCTCCGATGGCCTTTGATCGAAACCACTCATTCTCTGGGTGCTAGGGTGGAAAAGCGAGTGTCTTGTGTCGGTCGTTCTTGATTGCTTGTTGTTTGGCCTTGAAAAACATCTCTCATTCTTGAGAGGGGTAGGAAGAGTATTCGAGAGAGAAATTGTTTAGCTCAACAATTCTCAATTCACCAAGCCTGTGGTGTGTTTTCTATGGCACAATAGACGTACTTGTCTATTTATATGCATGAAACTTTAGTTACAATATTTAATTGCATAACAATAATTAAAAACATTCATGAACTTAGAGAAAACCCATGCTCATAATAATAATACCGCATCATTATTTATGGTGCACTAACATGTGCAAAATGAAATTATGAATAAAATTCCACATCATAAAATAATAGCAGCATCATTATTATTTTAACTTATGTCAACTAATAATTATTTACCATCTTGTAAATAATTATTTTACTACCAGACTGGACTTGGTATGCTCGAACTCCACTTCCATTTATTGAACACTTGAATAAATAAATAAATAATTTATTCTCTTAAATAAATATTTTATTTACAAACTAGTAAATAAATATTTATTAAATGTTCAATAAAATAAATAAATATATTTTATTTAATTTATGCGATCATCTTAACTTGAATAAAATTATTCCATGGTCTTGAGAATAATATTTATTTCATTAATTAAATTTAAATAGAATTTAATAGAGACCACCAAAAACAATTAGTGTGTGACCCTATAGGATTATTTCTCATTGGCATTAGGAGAACTTGCCTAAAGTCCAAGAGTACTGTCTAGCAATGGGTCAAGGCACCCAAGAGAAAGAATGTAAAGTCACAAAAATGACATCCACATATGAACACTCATTGTATAATATAATCCATTTGTCTCAATATCTCATCAAGAAGGTTTCATGATAGTGTCATCAACCTTTATACTTGATACGTCATTCTTTTACTACCTAAAATAAACTCTTCGTTACACCATGTCCATGGAATTTCATGTGACGGTTCTATTTCAATCAAAGGGATGAGATATCAACTTCCATAAATGGAAGGGACAAATCCTTACTCGACTTATCTATTATCATGTCACTCGTGATGCACCCAACGTACCCTACTTCCCGTCAACTGTCTGCATGACAGTTTTCGTCAGTAAATAAAAGTGCATGAGTTATGACACATATTAATGATAATATTAAAGTTTAAGGATCATTACACACACTCGCAGATAGAAATACCTGATGACACCAAAACATGTGGAATTCTTACTGGCGGATCTGTTCTCATAATCTCCTATCTTGGAGATTACCAAGTGAGAACTTCATGAGAGGAAGTCTCATATGCTTACGAGTACTCACACCTAACGGTATGCATGCTATGTGTCCCTTAATAGTATGTCATCCAACAATAGAACTATATTTAAGAATATTTTTATAGAATTTAAATTTTCTCATTATAGCTGGTAACTTCCATGACATTATCAATGCAACAAATACTCTAGGACATTATTACATCACAGTCATGCAGAACAATGAACAATATGTAATAAGATGTTTAACATTTAAATACATTAAATATCCATATAATCAAAGTACAACTAGTTGGTTCTAGGAATCCAACTCTTACAAACTCCCACTTGGACTAGAGCCAACTGCCTACGACTTTCAGTCTGCTAGACCTCACATGGTGATTATGTTTCTATTGATTCAAGGCTTTAGTCAAGGGGTTTTCCATGTTGTCTTCCATATAAATATTGCTCACTAAAACTTCACCTATTTGAGAAAAATCCCTTAAGAGATGATAGTTTCAAAGTATGTGCTTTGTCCGCTGATGTGACCTTGGCTCTTTTGTGAGAGTCACCGCTGTAGTATTATCATAGTACAGTGTGATGGGATCTTTACTGCTAGGTATCACATCCAGCTCCTGGATGAAGATTCACATCCAAAATGCTTCTTTAGCTGCCTTAGAAGCTGCGATATACTCGAACTCTGCTGTAGAACCTATGAACACACTCTTCTTTGAGCTCTTACAGCTCACTACACCTCCATTCAAAGTGAATATGTATCCCATTTGCGACTTCATGTCATCTTGATCAGTCTGGAAACTAGCATCTGCATATCCTCTGATGACTAGTTCCTCATCTCCTCTATAAACCAGGAACATATCCTTAGTATGCCTCAGATACTTTAGGATAGTCTTGACCGCCATCCAATGAGGGTCACTTGGGTCAGCTTGATATCTGCCTACCACACTCAATGCGTAGGCGACATCCAGCCTAGTACATAGCATGGCATACATAACTGACCCAATCACTGATGCATATAGAGTCCTTACCATTATCTTTCTTTCCTCATGTGTTTAAGGACAAATTTTCTTGGAAAGATAAATTTCATGTGACGTTGGAAACAATACCCTCTTGGATTGTTCTATACTGAATCTGTTCAGTATCTTATCAATGTATGTACTTTGACTTAGGCCCAAAAATCTCTTGGATCTATCATGGTGGATCTTTATCCCAAGAATATATGCTTCCTCACCCAATTCCTTCATGGAGAATCATTGATTCAACCATTCCTTAATAGACTGTAAGACTGGTATCTCATTTCTAATAAGTAATATGTCATCAACATATACTATTAGGAAAATGACTGCACTCCCACTAAACTGTTTGTAGACACAAGTCTCACATTCATTCTTGATAAAACCAAATTCTTGTATGGCTTAATCAAAATGAATGTTTAATGACTTGGATGCTTGTTTTAATCCATAAATGGATTTCTACAACTTGCATACCTTATTGGCATCCTTTGGAGTCACAAACCCTTCAGGTTGTGTCATGTAGAAATCTTCATGAAGGTTCCCATTAAGGAATTCTATTTTGAGATCCATTTTCCAAATCTTATAGTCATGGTAAGCTATAATGTAAAGTAGAATTCTGATTGATTTCAACATTGCAACTGGTGAGAAGGTTTCATCGTAGTCAATTCCTTGATGTTGTTTAAACCCTTTTGTAACTAGTCATGCCTTATAGGTACTGAATTGTCTTTCCATGTCCATTTTCTTCTTGAATACCCATTTTCAACCAATAGGCTTTACATCAACTGGAGGATCTACCAAAATCCAGACTTGGTTTTAGTATATAGAATCCATTTCAGAATTCATGGCTTCTTGCCACTTGGCAACGTCTGTGCCACTTACTGATTCCTTGTAGGTTAGAGTATCATTATTATCAACTAATAATGATTCACCATAGTTAGTAACTAGAAAACCATACGATTATAGTTCTCTAACCTCTCTTGTACTCTTACACAATACTTGTGTCTCTGGAACAAATTCTTCTTCCACAGGTCTTTGTGGAATCTGTTCCTGTACCAAATCTTGTGTACCTTGAGCCTCGAATTCATCGAAGTCTATCTTTCTTCCACTATCACTTTTGTATATTTTCTCCCTATCAAAAAATATGGCATGTCTTTACACTATAATCTTATTGTCTGAGGGGTTTTATAGGTAATATCCCCTTGTTTCCTTGCGGTATCCTGTAAAGGTAAACTTTGTGCCTCGGGGTGCCAGTTTTCTACCTGAAGATGCCTTAACAAACTCTTTTCTACCCCACACATGTAAATTCGATAACATGTCTTTTCTTCCACTCCAAAACTCATATGGAATACCATTTATTGATTTAGTTGGTACTTGGTTTAGTATGTGTGCCGCTATTTGTAATGCATACCCCCAAAAGGATAATGGAAGACTTGCATGACTCATCATTGATCTCACTATGTCCAACATGGTGTGGTTCCTCCTTTCTCTTACACCATTACATTGAGGTGTGTAAGGAGGAGTGAGTTGGGATAGGATCCCAAACTCTTGTAAGTAGTCAATGAAGTCGTGATTAAGATATTCCCCACCTCATTCTGAGCATAGTTTCTTAATCTTCTTACCATACTGGTTCTCAACTTCATTCTTGCATTCATTGAACTTATCAAAGGAACCTGACTTATACCTCATTAAGTAGATATATCCATATCTACTAAAATCATCAGTAAAAGTTATGATGTATGAGTACCACCCCTTGATTCAACTGGAAATGGTCCACACACATTGGTATAAACCAATTCAAGAATCTCTTTAGCCCTTTCACATTTCCCACCAAATGGGGCTTTGGTCATTTTGCCTTGTAAACATGCAGGACATACGCCAAGTGGTTTTAGTTCAAAATAATCTAAATATCCATCTTGATGTAACTTTGTCAAGCATTTCTCATTTATATGACCTAGCCGGTGATGCCAAAGTTAGGTGTGGTATGAGTCATGTGAAGTATCTTTGTCATCGATTTTCATTACTTAGTTCGTGTAATCCAACACATAAAGACTGTTGTATAAATGCTCCCTACCAAAACAAATTCCATATTTATAAAAGAAGCAATATTCATTTCCAAAATTAAAAAAATACATCTATATCTAGTATGGATATAGAAATTATGTTTTTGGTTACATAAGGAACATAAAAACAACCCTTTAACACCAAGATCATCCCAGTTGGCAATGTGAGGTGGTAGTCCCCAACAGCTACAACAACAAGTTTGGCTCCATTGGCTACTCTTAAATATAACCCCCCTTGATCAATCTTCCTGAATCTACTTGGTTCCTATATTTGGATACATATATGTGAGCACTAAAAGTTGTATCTAATACCCAATTTATAGAAATAGATAGATTTCATTAGATAAAAAAATCACCTAAAGCTTTCCCTTACTTCTTAGGCTGGGTGCAGTTCTTCTTCCAGTGGCCCTTCTTGGAACATACGAAACAAACAACCTCTTGTTCCCTTGCCCCCCCTTTGATCTTCCTTTTCTTGGAAGGCCATGAAGAAGCTTTGGGCTTAAAGCTCTTCATTTTCCCTTTCCTATTATTCACCATAAGTATAGAAGGTTTTTCGCGCTTCATATCTTTTTCCACTTGGAGAATGAGGATAAGATGATTAGATAGAGACTTCTCAAAGTTGTTCATATTTAAATTGAATTTTTTTAGAGAATCTCTGAGGGAGTAATGTGAGAATGAGATCGGTGCCCAATTCTTTGGGGAGTTTAAACCCTAGAACCTACAGGTGCTCAATGTAGCCAATGATCTTGACTACATGAGGCCCAATCAGGGCACCTTCTCCAAGCTTACCCTGAAAGAGTGCCTTAGATATCTCAAACATTTCATGCCTTTCTCTATTCTAGTAAAGACCATAGAGGTGCTCAAGTATGCTATAAGAATCCATGTTTTCATGAGACTTAAGGAGCTCACTAGACATTGATGATAACATCAAACACTGAACATCGAACACGTCGTTCATATGTTTCTCATAGACCAGGAAATATTCATCACTCGCCTCTTTGGCAGGAAGATTAGGTAATGATGAATCCAATACGTAAGACTTCCATTCATGGTGTAGGACAACTCGAAGGCGTCTAAAACATTCCTAGAAGTTACTGTCGGTGAGGATGTTTCCTTTATTCAGAATTGATCACAGGGATAGTGTGGTTGAAGAAATTGTCATTTTTATTCTATAATTAAAAGAGAAGATCATTAGTACTTTCTTGATTATATGTTATGATAAATAATAAATTTTTATTAAGTATCCTACTATTTTATCAAGTTCCAATGGCCCTCACCTTTGAACTCATAATGTCCAGTTTCCATGACGTTTTAGTGGAAAGGATCCATACTCCCCTTCGCATAACCCCAACAAGGGTTGGTCAAGCTATTAGAAGGTATTTAGCCAGGAATGTCTTTGCCAACTGTGGACTTGCAGCTCCTTGATCTGTTGAGTGGACTCCCCAATCCTAAAATCATGACTTCGGATTTCCTCAACTCTTGCCTCCAATATTACACCAAGTCTAGAAATGGATACTCCTCTTGATGTAATATGGTTAAGTCGACCCAAAAAATTTCATAAGGTATTCCTGTATAAAAGTAAGTGTCCCAACAAGGGTTGGTCAAACACATAGTTTTATTGAGTTTTTCCTTAATCAAGTAACGAAAGGCTTGGTATGACTTAATATTTTATTTGATGTATTTTAATCTCTTATACGTGAATTTCTTATTATCACATGATGGTTAATATTAATTGGAACTTACTTAAGTGATTAAATATGTATTGAAAATATTTACGCATAAGTCTAGTTTATTTTAGTTCCATCTTGCATGCTTGTTTAATTCATTAGTTATGTGATTGTAATAACACATACATAATGATAAACCATGTAAATGACAGAAATAAAATAAAGTAAATGGCATGATCATGAGCTTTTATAATGGTTAGTTTATATAACGGTTGATAAATTAACCCTGTCCTAGGGAAGAAACACCTTGAACCTTTTGGGTTCATGTTTACAACTTCCACCTGTCCACCTCTGTATCTACTGGGATTGGTTTCATCTCATCTCTATCTTGAACCGCCTCCACTAGCTTGGGAGTTCCATCCATTACATATGCCCTTTTTTTAACTCACATGTAGGTGAGGGGTAAAAGGAGGTTTTTCATAAAAGAATACTTGGGAACATAGTCCCTATATATTAATGAGGAGAAGGCTCACAGGCCAACAAATTTAATTCAAATAAATAAATTAAAATAAACCATCCACATACAAAGGTCTCAGTCTAGCTCATGATCATCCATACACACAACGATATTTACACATAAATACAACTATAATTAAATTCTTTAATAGTTCTTGTTTAAGATAAATCATGCTCGAATCAATTAATTATCATCTTTAATTATTCAATCATTTTATCTTAAATCCTTTTTTAAATTTCCATGAGATTCTCATCCATCATAATTTTAAACAAATAAATTTATTTAAAATTATCTTTGTACGTAACTTGTACCTTGGAGGAAACTTGGTAAATTCCTATTCATAAATACCCAATGATTAGAAATGAACATTATATAGATGTTAAATTAAACACATATATATAAAACACCTATCACATGTTGTGCCTCAGCTTTACGCCCACACGATGGTACATGTCTCAAGGTTTTGTATAATATAATAAGAAATTTTAATAAATCTATGTAATTTGGATGAGTACACGATGTGTAGTTCCAACTACATGATGTGTACTATTATTAACCATCTATCCGAAGTACACGATTGGGGAAATGTCATGTGAGTGTACTTAAAAAATCTTTCAGAGTACATGGTGTGTCCAGTTGGCCACACACCATGTAGTTCCTCATTACATGGTCTCTAGCTGGGCTAGCCGTGTATGGGGTACACGGTACAACCCTAACCCTAAGGGACTACACACTGTGTCCATTTGGGCCACATAGCGTGTAATCTAGAAAATGCGTTCCACCTATTCTTGTTCAACACATGGAGTCATTTAAGACTTGGAAAAACTCCAACACATGGCTTGGTTTGGCGGACCGGTCCGATGCATTGAATATTGACTACACAGTGTGTACTGCTGAATACACACCGTGTGTTCTGGTGTTGTATGGTCAGGAAGCTTTGGCACCACCGAATGAGATCCTCTATTTTATTTTAATCAAAATTTAAAGAAAAGATCATATCTATAAGGTGAACTAGAAACAAAAGAGGAGGAATAGATCTCAAGATTCAGATTTGCAGAACGATTAACTTGAACAATGAAATATTTAAGTAATTATAAACTATGATGTAACCGCTCTGATACCACTTGAAGGTTCCAGGCGCAGCGGAAGCATGGTTGGGGAGACACCTAACTTTAATTTTTACCATGATCAATGATTATTCTGGGATCAATATGACGACGAACTCTAGTCTCCACAGAATAGAATCAAAGATTTAGATAAATAAGGAATAGCCCCAAAACCTTTAGAGAGGATCTTTCACATCATGTTTATAATTAATTTAATTAATTTCATAAATAAAAGAATACATGGATCTTCAGTATTTTCTTCGTTGATGATGTTGATCATTTGGAATGACCCTTCCAAATTATCTCATTGTGCTTGCAAGGATCCAAACTATAATCCCTCTAATAGTGATCTACACGTGCTCCGATGGCCTCCGATCGACACCACTCATTCTTCGGGTGCTAGCACGACAAAGCGAGTGTCTTGTGTTGGTCATTCTTGATTGCTTGTTCTTTGTCCTTGAAAAACATCTCTTGTTCTTGAGAGGGGCAGGAAGAGGATTTGAGAGAGAAATTTTTTAGCTCAAAAATTCTCAATTCACCAAGCATGTGGTGTGTTCACTGTGGCACAATAGACGTACTTGTCTATTTATATGCATGGAACTTCAGTTACAATAATTAATTGCATAATATAAATTAAATACATTTAAGAACTTAGAAAAACCCATGATAATAATAATAATACCACGTCATTATTTATGGTGTGCCAACTTGCGCAAAATGGAATTATGAATAAAATTCCGCATCAAAAAATAATAGCAGCATCATTATTATTTTAACTTATGCCAACTAATAATTACTTATCTTATTGCAAATAATTATTTTACTACCAGACCATCCTTGGTCCGATCAAACTCCACTTACATTTATTGAACACCCAAATAAATAAATAAATAATTTATTCTCTTAAATAAATATTTTATTTATAAACTAGTAAATAAATATGTATTAAATGTTCAATAAAATAAATAAATATAATTTATTTAATTTATCTGATCATCTTAACTTGAATAAAATTATTCCACGATATTGAGAACAATATTTATTTCATTAATTAAATTCAAATAGAATTTAACTGAGACCACCAAAAACACTTAGTGTGTGACCCTTTAGGATTCTTTCTCGCTGGAATTAGGCGAACTTGCCTAAAGTCCAAGAGTACTATCTAGCAATGGGTCAAGGCACCCAAGAAAAAGAAAATAAAGTCACAAAAATGACATCCACATACAAATGATCACTGTTTAATATAATCCGTTTGTCTCAATATCTCATCAAGCAAGTTTCATGATAGTGTCATCAACCTTTGTACTTGATACGTTGTTCTTTGACTACCTGAAATAAACTCTTCATTACACCATGGCCATGGAATTTTTCGTGATAGTTATATTTCAATCAAAGGTTCGAGATATCAACTTCCATAAATGGAAGGGAGAAATCCTTACTCAACTTATCCATTAATATCATGTCACTCGTGATGCACCCAACGTACCCTACTTCCCGCCAACTGTCTGCGTGATGGTTTTTGTTAGTAAATCAAAGTGCATGAGTCGTGACACGTATTAATGATAATATTAAAGTCTAAGGATCATTACACACACTCGTAGATAGAAATATCTGATGACACCAAAATATGTGGAATTCCTACTGGCGGGTCTGTTCTTATAATCTTTTGTCTTAGATATTACCAAGTGAGAACTTCATGAGAGGAAGTCTCATCTACTTAAGAGTACTCACACCTGACCTTATGCATGCTATGTGTCCCTTCATAGTATGTAATCCAATCATAGAACTATATTTAAGAATATTGTTATAGAATTTCAAGGTTCTCATCATAGCGGGGAACTTCCACGACCTTATCAATGCAGCAAATAATCTAGGACATTATTACATCATAGTCTTGTAGAATAATGAGAAATATGTAATAAGATGTTTCATATTTAAATACACTAAATATCCATGTAATAAAAGTACAACTAGTTGGTTCTGGGACACCAACTCTTACACCATGATCACTACTAACCTCTAATCCCACATGAATTATTCTTGGTGTAAGATACAAGAGGAAGAAAAATATTAGACAAACCACACAATATTTTATTCCTTGATGGTTGAGTGCGGGAAAAGCTAGGGGATTACTCATAAGGAGGATACCCTTATACTGGTTAGGGATTTCCCATTTGAGGTTTGGTTGGGTCTTACTCCTAAGGAGGATGGCCATTTGAGGTTTTGTTGGGGCTTACTCCTAAGGAGGATACCCATTTGAGGCTTGGTTGGGCTTACTCCTAAGGAGGATTCCCATCAAAGGTTTTGTTGTGGATTACTCCTAAGTAGGATGCCCATTTGTACTAGTTCAACATGGGATAGTAGTTGTTTGATGAAGTTTTAGGAGAATCTTAAGGAGTTTATCAAATCAAGTTACTCAAGGAATCCAAGAGGAGAAGCTCAAATCTTAACACAGTAAAAGAACCAAGAGGAGAATTTTGACTCAAGACATTGTTAGGGAGTGTTAAGGATTATCTCAAATCATGGTATTCTTGGGGTGGGCGTTAAAGTCGTATAAGGTGCAACTGAATATGTCCTCGAGTCGGCCCAAAAATTTCACGATGTGACTCTTCATTTTTCATGGGGGTTAATGATAGAAGTGAAAGGACTAGGTCGGAGGGACATGACTGCAACCCGACACTGATTCCAAGTGGGCGTGTGGGGGCTACACCTCTCAGTATGGAGTAGTGGGGTTGCATAGGTGGGCCGCCTAGGTGGGTCGTCCAGGTGGGTTGTGCAGGTGGGTCGCCTTGGGGGTCGTGGAAGTGGGTCACCCAGGTGGGTCGTGCAGGTGTGTCACCCAGGTATGGGTTTCCCAGGTTTGGGTTGCCTATGTGTTAGGCTTGGGGCCTTTACCTAATGCATTGGAGAGCTATAAGGGCGCACCCTTCTTAAACATTTCATTTGATGCATAAGTGTGCCACATGGATCATAAAACATGGATTCATAAAACATAATCATTTATTCCACAATAAAGGAATGTGGAATTAATACATGAAACTTTATAATCAATAAGTAAATGTGCATAAAGGTGAATACCCTTGATGGAGAAATGGGCATGGTATTCACTACACAATGGCGTTGGCTTAGAAAATCGGTGCGATTTCGGCAGCGTAACGGCGTGACATAAGAATTCATAAAAACGGTTGATGAGAGATAAAGGGGTTCCTCATCATATTTACATTTAATGGACAGTAAGGAGGTCATATACATACATTTCCCAAAACTTGTAATGGAATTTAGATTCATGATACAAAAGTATTGCTTGAATGTAAATGAGGAGAGAGAAGTTCCTTTCGGAATTTCAGCATAGTAACGGGTGTACATGGGAGGCATTTAATGAGAGAGAAAGGGTATCCCATCATTCAAACATAAAGAGGACAGTATTAGGGAGGTGAAAAACTATACCCCAACATTCATAATTGAAATTAAAAGGGAAAAACAACTTAAATAAAATTGGACAAAAATGAGAAAGGAAGAAAAAACCCTTACTTGGAAGTGTGCTTCCAAAGGCTTGAGAGAGGCTTCTTGGGGGCTTAGGGAACCTTGGGAGGATTCTAGAGAGAGTAGGGCAGAGGTTGGATGAACTAAAAAGGCTTTGAGTGAGGAGGAAGTGGGAGCTTGGGTAGGTTTATATAGGAAAGGTGAGTGAATTCTTTATTATTTAGGTTTGGGACCCCTTACATTAAACTAATCCAAACCACAAATCAGCTCATGGTTTTTTCCCATGGTTTTTGGAAAAGGGGAGAGGAAAAAAATATTTTATAAGGCCAAAGTCCGAACTTCTTAAAATAATGGGGTTGCTTATGTGGAGGTGAGTCACACTCCCATGGAAAATAATTTAAAAAGACAAGATGTTTAATAAGTCTTGAGGGGTCCATTAATTCTTTGTAAAACAAGTCAAACAAACCCAAAATCAAATTATTTTAATGGTAAAAAATATATTGGTAAAAAAAATCTTATAGTATTTTATTACATCACTATTGGGTCATTATGATGTCATAAAACACATTATATATTTAAACGGTATTTAATTTTTACCCAAAAATTTGACTATCTGAGAAAATTATGAAAAATTCACCGTTGGATAA
This sequence comes from Viscum album, assembly GCA_963277665.1. Taxonomy (NCBI): domain Eukaryota; kingdom Viridiplantae; phylum Streptophyta; class Magnoliopsida; order Santalales; family Viscaceae; genus Viscum; species Viscum album. The sequence continues at coordinate 1,158,169,558 of OY728166.1, read as the reverse complement.
TTTTGACGTCTTGATTCCAGAAATAACATTTATTTTATATAAATAATTTTCTAAATATGTTAATTTTTACTTTTAAAATAAAAACTGATATTTATCGAAAATTCACTGGTTTTGACAAAAATGGCTTTCAAACCTTAATAAAAATTACAATTGCATTCATAAAATAATAAGATTATTTATTTTTAATAAAAATTAATTTAATAATAATAATAATATATTATTAAAATATTATCTAATTAAAAAATCCCTTAATTTAATAAAATATAATTCTTAATTAAATAATAACTAAAAACACTATTTTTACTTTTAAAAACTATTTACAATGTATCAATAATGACACGAAAGTATATTCATTATTATATACAAAAATAATGTACATGAACATAGTACTAGCGATTTGTTACATAACCCCTTAAAACAACCGCATAAGACCTAAGAGTAAGGTGTACGATGGTGACAGACTCTTGGAGTGGCTTGGATAACATCACTTGAGTGGTAATCTCTATCAACTTCCACTTTTCCCGTAGACGGTCTCGTTCGAGCTTGACATGGTGAAGCTCAGTTTGGGCTTGGTCAAGAGCGAAGCCCAAAGACGCCACCTCTTTTCCAAGCTCTGACAAATGGGCTTCGTATGGAGCAATTCTATTGGATGAGGCCATCACTTCTTTTGTCTGAGTAAATTGGGTTCGTTAAAGCCTTATATTTATACTAATCATGTGATCACTGTTCAATGATTATAAAAGTAACAGTCACAATTCTTAACATAAAACCAAATAAGTTGACATTTTATATAAATGTTTTACATAAAGATACATTTAACTAGGTCAAGATGAATTTTGATTAATGAAACTTTGGGTCGTTACAATATTCCCCCCTTAAGAAATTTCGCCCTTGAAATTTCCTTTTCCCACACTAAAACAGATGTGGGTAACTCAGCTTCATCATTTACTCCGATTCCCAAGTCACTTCTTCAAACTTGTGGTTTCGCCACAACACCTTTACCTGGGGAATTTTCTTATTTCGTAAAACTTTTTCTCTATGATCTAAGATCTTCACTGGTTGCTCCTCATAAGAAAGATCATCCTCCAACTATACCACCTCATAAGAGAGTTCATGTGAAGGGTCTGGTATGTACTTCCTTAAGAGGGATACATGAAAGACATCATGTACTTTGTCCATGGTAGGTGGAAGTGCTAGTCGATAGGCCACAACCCCGACACGATCAAGAATATTGAAGGGGATGATGTACCTTGGACTTAACTTCAATTTCTTTCCAAAACTCATGACCATCTTCCATGGAGATATGCGCAGAAAAACCATGTCTCCAACTTTAAACTCAAGGTCTCGTCGACGATTATCTGCATAACTCTTCTGTCGACTCTGGGATTCCTTGATATGATGCTGAATGGTTTTCACCTTCTCCACCATTTCTTCAACCATTTCTGGTCCAATAAGCTTACGTTCACTGACCTCATCCCAACATGCTGATGTTCTGCACCTTTTCCCATACAGGGCTTCATAAGGTGCCATTTGGATGCTCGAGTGGAAACTGTTATTATAAGAGAACTAAACCAAAGGAATATGTTGATCCCATCCTCCTTTAAAGTCCATTGAGCATGCTCTCAACATGTACTCAAGTGTTTGGATAGTCCGCTCGGATTGGCCATCAGTTTGAGGATGATAGGCCGTACTGAAGTTCTGTTCAGTATTTAGATCATGTTGAAGACTCTTCCAAAACTTAGAGGTGAATCTTGGATCTCGGTCAGACACAATAGATAGTGGTACTCCATGCAACCTTACCACTTCCCTGATATATATCCGTTCCATTTGATCCAATGAGAAATAATCCCGAATAGCAATGAAGTCTACAGTCTTTGTAAGACGATCCACCACAACCCAGATTGCATTGTTGCCTTTGGTTTTCCTCAAAAGTCTGATGACAAAGTCCATGATGATGTTCTCCCATTTACATTCTGGTATGGGAAATGGTTGCATCATCCTCTTAGACTTATGCCTCTCTGCATTCACTTGCTGGTACACCGGGCACTTTGATGTATATTCAGCGATCTCCTTCTTCATATTATCCCACAAAAAGTTTTCTCGGAGATCTTAATACATCTTTGTGCTCCCTGGGTGAATAGATAAATTTGAACTGTGTGAATCATCCAAAAGTTCCTTCTTCAGCTCCAGACTTGATGGAACACATAGTATTTTCCCAAACTGCACAATTCCTTCTTCATTAACATTAAACTCAGAGGATTTACCTTTTTTGATAGCTTCCACTTTTTCCTGAATTCCCACATCATCCTTTTCAGCATCCTTTAACCTTTCCAAAAGAGATGTTTGAATAATCATTTGTGAAAGTATTGATGATGATCCCTTCTTTATGACTCCCATGTATATATTCATCAAATCTAAGAAGATTGGATCCCTCTCAATTCTCATCATTGATAGAATCACTGGATCCTTTCTACTTAGGGCATCTGCCACCTTGTTTGCTTTCCCAGGGAGGTAATGTATTGAACAGTCATAATCCTTGATGAGCTCTATCCATATTCTTGGGCGCATATTAAGCTATTTATATGTGAATATATATTTAAGACTCTTGTGGTCAATATATATCTCACATTTCTCCCCATAGAGATAATACCGCCAGATTTTCAAGGAAAAGATCACAGCCGCCAACTCCAGATCATGCGTTGGATAGTTTCTATCATGTATTTTCAACTTCCTTGAGGCATAGGATATCACGTTATCATTCTACATCAGCACAAAACCTAAGCCCTTCTTTTAAGCATCACTGAATACCAAAAAAAGTTCCCCACTTGTGGGTAAAGTGAGCACGGGTGCAGTGATAAGCCTCCTTTTCAACTCCTTAAAGCTTTCTTCACATTCATCACTCCAAGAAAAATTTACTCCCTTCTAAGTTAGCTTGGTAAGAGGGTTTTACAATCATTAGAAATTTCTCACAAATTTTCGATAATATCCAGCTAACCCCAAGAAGCTATGGATATCCATTACCGATGTTGGCCTCAGCCATCCCTCAATTGCATCTGTTTTGGAGGGATCCACAGATATCCCATTGCTTGTGATGATATGGCCCAAGAATGAGACTTCCTTCAACCAAAACTCACACTTTCTTTACTTTTCATAGAGCTTATCCTCGTGAAAAGTCTCCAGTATAGTTCTTAAATTCTCCTCATGACCCCCTTGGGTTTGGAGTATATTAGAATATCATTTATAAAGACTACCACAAATTTGTCTAGGTAATCTCTAAAGACTATATTCATCAAGTCCATGAAGATTTCTAGAGAATTGGTGAGTCCTAAAGGCATTAATATGAATTCATAGTGCCCGTATCTTGTATGAAAAGCAGTCTTGGGGACATCTTCCTTCCTCACCCTTACTTGATAATATCCCGACCACAAATATACCTTGGAGAAGTATTGTGCTCTACACAGCTAATAAAACAAGTCATCGATCCATGGAAGAGGATACTTGTTCTTTATCGTGATTTTGTTAAGTTCACGATAATCGATGCAAAGCCGCGTTGACCCATCCATCTTCTTGATGAAGAAAACTGGTGCACCCCATGGTGAAGCACTTGGGCGTATAAACCCTTTATCCCGATTCTCCTGTAATTGTTTTGTCAGCTCTTCAAGCTCTACGACAACCATTCTATATGGATTCTTGGATATTGGTAGCGTCCCTGGTATAAGTTCAATTGAGAATTCAACATCTCTTCTAGGAGGAAGACCATGCAGTTCCTCGGGAAACACTTAAGCGAATTCCCTCAAAATAGGCATTTCTTCAAGGATGGTTTCTTCGTTGGACTCAATCATCTGAGCCAGATACGCATGCTCATAGGGAAATAATATCCATGGTTGAGATGATGGAGCTAAAGGAGATTCATCTTCCTCCTTACACTTGTAAATAATCGGGGGTTGATTCTCCATATGGAGTGTGATTTCCCTCTCCCGACAATTTATGTTGGCTCTATATAAGGGAAGCCAATCCATGCCAAGAATTGCATCAAATTCCACCAGAGGTATTATGACAAGGTTCTCCAGGAAATTCAATCCACAAATTATAACAGGGGAGGACTTATATTCATGGGATGAAATGATTTCCCCATTTTCTGTACTCACCGACATCTTCACTTCCATGATTTGTGGTGGTGCTGGGATTGTTCTACTAAACTTTCGAGATATAAAAGAATGCATAGAACCTGAATCAAAAATTACTTTCACTATTATTGAATGAATAAATAGCATACCTGTCACCAATTCGTTGTCGGGGTTCACTTCGGCAGAAGTGATGGAAAAATATCTTCCTTGCTTCCTTGAAGGTTGTTGGTTACCTCTGAAAACCCTTGGATTAGGGCACTGATTTGAAAAATGCCCCGGTTCTTTGCAGTTGTAGTAATGAACAACGCGTTGAGGTTCGAACAGATCGTTCCTATCCTCTGTCACAACCGTGGGTCTTTCTTGACGATAGTTAATAGCTAGGTGCCCTTCTCTTCCACACCTAAAGCATTTCCTCATCCCCTTGAGGCAATTTCTAGGGTGCTTCTTTTCACACTTTTGGAAAGTGGGGTGTTGGATCTTCTTAGCACCATTGGATTTATCCATCAGACCGCCAGCATTAAAGTCTACCTTACGCTTCTTGTCTCCATGATACCCCTGTGATTACCCAATCTCCATTTTGACCTTGAGGGAACATCAGAAAATTTCTTTATAGCTGTCGAAGTCACGGATCACTAATTCTTTCCGCATGTGAGGATTCAGCCCACCAAAGAAGCAGTCAACCTTGAATTTGAGGGTAACGACAAAGCCGAAAGTGTATCGTGAAAGCCTTGTAAAGTTTGCCTCGTACGCTCCAATAGATTATTTGTATTTTTTTCTTGAGGGAAAGGAAGTCCCTTTCCATCTTAAGCCGGAGGGTGCATGGAAAATATTTATCAAAAAACATCTTCTGAAAATCCTTCCATTCCAATGCCTCGATATCCTCCCCAGGCTTCGTAGTTTTGATCAATGTCCACCATTGATCAGCTTCACCCTCTATATGATAAGCCAACTGGAGAACCTTATCTTGTTCATAACATTAAAGGATGGAGAAGATCTTTTCAATGGAGTTGATCTATTGTTCAGCGATCGTGGGATCAGATGATCCACTAAAAGTAGGAGGCCTTTGTCTCATGAAGCTCTCGATAGCGACCTGTTCCTTCTTAGGGGGGTTTGGAAGTTCCTCTTGACCCGTGTTTCTATTAAATGCTTGAGTTAGCTGATAGAGAATCATGAAAAAGTTCTCGATTCCCACTCCTATTGGATTGGGCATCTCATTAGTACAGTCATCACACTGATCTTCACATCGGTTGTTAGCCCGAGTCCTCCTATTACTAGCCATTGGCTGGAATAAAAGGAAATTTAGGGGGTAACACATAAAGGGTAATCCAAAAACAAAGGTTGATGACTTATAAATAAACTTTAATTTCCTTAACTCATGAGTCTATAGGCTTCAATCTAGGATTTTCATGATCTACTTTCTAACATTAATTCTTAGGGGCATTTTTTTTATTCCCTTAATAAGGGTTCATAATAAGCTTGTGAATTTATCAAAATGTATACCCCGAGAGTGTCGTAACCAAGAGTGCAGCAAAGACCGTTGTCCTACACCAGTTCCCGTTCGAGTCTAGCTCAAAGCGGTGTTTTTGGGTTTTACCCCTAGGATACATCTGTGCCAGAGCCGCCTCTACCTGATCGTATCCAGACAGGGATGTATTTGTTTGATAAACCACTAACTCAGTACTTACCAAAACTTAGGGATGTTCTTATTATACTTAGTCTTGTATCTAAGGCTTTACTAGGGTTTTCTAATCCTAATCCCAAAAATAACTAAACCTACCCTATGATACCAACTATGACAACCCTACTTATATTACAAACTTAAACACGATTTATTACATAAACTATTCACTTAATACAACATGGTAGATCAAGAAGTCTAGTGTCTTTGGGGAATATGATAATTACATAACAACTTAAAACATGAAATACAACATCTTTATTGAAAACTTCCTTTACATGACTACTACATTCCCTCATACTTAGCATTGCATGGGATAACCTGAGGACATGCATAAGAAAAGGGGTGAGCTATAAATCTTAGTAAGGGAATAAACATGGAATAAAGGAGGAGTAAAATACATGTTAGACAATAGGAATATCAATAGATCACAAGATAAACATGAACATAAAGGCATGATAAAGCATGATAATCATAACATGGAAATGTGGCAACAATTCTTAACATGGAATTAGCATGAGCCAAATCTCATTGCACATGGAGCATGAGTAAATTCTCATTGCACATGAAGCACGAGTAAAACCTCATTGAACTTTAATTATCATGAGTAAACACTCATTGCACATAACGTATCATGATACTATACTTTACCCAATGCATTGGAGCGCTATAAGGGCGCACCCTTCTTAAACATTTCATTTGATGCATAAGTGTACCACATGGATCATAAAACACGGATTCATAAAATATTATAATTTATTCCATGATAAAGGAATGTGGAATTAATACATGAAACTTTATAATCAATAATTAAATGTGCATAAAGGTGAATACCCTTGATGGAGAAATGGGCATGGTATTCACTACACAATGGCATTGGCTTAGAAAATCGGTACGATTTCGGCAGCGTAACAGCGTGACATAAGAATTCATAAAAACGGTTGATGAGAGAGAAATGGGTTACTCATCATATTTACATGTAATGGACAGTAAGTAGATCATATAGATACATGTACCAACAATTGTAATGGAATTTCGATTCATGATACAAAAGTATTGCTTGAATGTAAATGAGGAGAGAGAAGTTCCTTTCAGAATTTCGGCATAGTAACAGGTGTACATGGGAGGCATTTAATGAGAGAGAAAGGGTCTCCCATCATTAAAACATAAAGAGGGAAGTATCAGGGATGTGTGAAACCATACCCCAAAATTCATAATTTAAATTAAAAGGGCAAAACAACTTAAATAAAATTGGACAAAAATGAGAAAGGAAGAAAAAACCCTTACTTGGAAGTGTGCTTCCAAAGGCTTGAGAGAGGCTTGAGAGAGGATTATTGGGAGATTGGGGAACCTTGTTAGGATTCTAGAGAGAGTAGGGCAGATTTTGGACAAACTACAAAGGCTTTGAGTAATGATGAAGTGGGATCTTGGGTGGGTTTATATAGGAAAGGTGAGTGAATTCTTTATTATTTAGGTTTGGGACCCCTTACATTAAAATAATCCAAACCACAAATAAGATCATGGTTTTTTCCCATAGTTTTTGGAAAAGGGGATAGGAAAACAATATTTTTTAAGGCCAAAGTCCAAACTTCTTAAAATAATGGGTTTGATTATGTGGAGGTGAGTCACACTCCCAGGGAAAATAATTTAAAAAGACAAGATGTTTAATAAGTCTTGAGGGGTCCATTAATGCTTTGTAAAATAAGTCAAACAAACCCAAAATCACATTATTTTAATGGTAAAACATATATTGGCCGAACATAAAGCTTATAGAATTTTATTACATCACTATTGGGTCATTATGATGTCATAAAACACATTATATATTTAAACGGTATTTAATTTTCACCCAAAAATTTGTCTGTCTTAGAAAATTATGAAAAATTCACTATTGGATAATTTTGACATCCTGATTCTAGAAATAAAATTTATTTTATCTAAATAATTTTCTAAATATTTTAATTTTCACTTTTAAAATAAAAACCGATATTTATAAAAAATTCACAAGTTTTGACAAAAATGGATTTCAAACCTTAATAAAAATTACAATTGCATTCATAAAATAATAAGACTATTTATTTTTAATAAAAATTAATTTAATAATAATAATAATATATTATTAAAATATTATTTAATTCCAAAATCCCTTAATTTAATAAAATATAATTCTTAATTAAATAATAACTAAAAACACTATTTGTACTTTAAAAACTATTTACAATGTATCAATAATGACAAGAAAGTATATTCATTATTATATACAAAAATAATGTACATGAACATAATACTAGAGATTTGTTACATAACCCCTTAAAACAGCCGCATAAGACCTAAGGTTAAGGTGTACGATGGTGACAGACTCTTCGGGTGGCTCGGATAACATCGCCCAAGTCTCTCTATCAACTTCCACTTTTCCCATAGACAGTCTCGTTCGAGCTTGACATGGTGAAGCTCAGCTTGGGCTTGGTCAAGACCAAAGACCAAAGAGGCCACCTCTTTTTCAAGCTCCGACAAATGGGCTTCGTATGGAGAAATTATACTGGATGAGTCCATCGCTTCTTTTGTCTGAGTAAATTGGGTTCGTTAAAGCCTTATATTTATACTAATCATGTGATCACTGTTCAATGACTATAAAAGTAACGGTCACAATTATTAACATAAAACCAAATAAGTTGACATTTTATATAAACATTTTACATAAATAGACATTTAACTAGATCAAGAGGAATTTACATTAATGAAACTTTGGGTCGTTACATGTTTTCAGGTATTTACAGGGATACTAAGATTTTAGTTTCATCAGGAGAGAAAGGAATGACGTCTCCATGCTTAGTTGTGGATTGAGAAGAAAAGGCCCAAAAATACTAGTCTGTGTAAGAACTATTATTTTCTAGCTTCTTACATGATGGTCTATAATGCATAGGAATAATAAATAATGTTTCCCTCATTCCTAACTCTTATACTCGGGAACAACTACTACAAATTTCAGAGTTATCATGACTTGAAAGTGATTCCAAGCTTCATGAAACCAAAACTAAAATTTAGGAACTAAAAGCCAGTATGGAAGTGTTGGGAAAATATGGATCTTATACATTGAATTATATTTAGGTACAATAAAAATCAAATTTCGAAGACTTATTGCAACGATGGAAGGTGAAAGGAAATATCATCAAAGAAAAATTACTATTTTGGTTGATGTGGTAAATGAAATATTTCTAGAAATCAATGAGAAGAGTATAATTCTCTCTAGATTCACATAGATAACTGCTTAGAAAAAAAAGTATTTTCTAGTTGAGGTGATGTATCTTTTAGTGCCAGATCAGAGTAAGAATTTTTGTTTATGCTATATTCTAATAATAAATTAGATTCGAGTAATTCATTTCTCCAATCGAAGGTTTTAGTTTTTTATTTTATTTTATTTCCATTAATTTCATCTATTCTGCTGGAATTTTATTTTATACACATCTTCCTCTTGTTGTTAGTGTGAGATTGGGGATAAACTTCTTTTATCCAAAAATGCAAGAAAGGGGACCTGCTTACATGAATAGGGATGATCGCCTGCTTCCAGCCACTAGTGTGAGTGTTACCTAAGTTCGAAATTAGGGATGACCTCCTTCTTACTACTAATGTGGACCTGCTATAGGTGATTTCCATTATTATGACCATGTCATAATTGAGTGGGTAAACTATATGCATAGAACCCATCACTAGTGTGAACCATGACAGTGAAAACTGATGTGTGAGAGAAATCGACTGTAGATGTAGTTTTATGGAGTTTCATGTAGCGTATCTTAGAGTTTGAACATGTATATAACATGTTTTTGGTAACTTCATGTTTTTTATTAGAGAGTGAACATGATTTTAAATTATGTTTGAACTTGTTTTTTAACATGTTTTTTCAATTTAAGCCTCTGTTTGTTAGAGTTTCATATAAGATAATTTTATAATACTCTATAATAAATATAATAAATATAATAAATATATTATAATAATTAGATTAATAAATATAATATAAAATTTTAGCAACAAATATTGGAATGCCCGCACATAATATTTTCTTTAAAAACTAATTTTCAAATAGATACTAATTGTTGGTTTTTATTACAATAATAGATAAAATAATATTGTTAATAATATTATGGATATAAAGATAAATGTTGGTAACAATATTATCAATAGATAAATCTGTGGTATAAATCTATTGCTAAACATTTTGAACAATAAATATATTATATGTTGGTATTATTATAATTTAGACCAAACTATTTTATCTTTCAAAATAACATTTAGCGATAAGAGTTTTTATCAACAATTTAGTGATAGAGACATATTTGTTGGTAAAAATCTTTACCCATACAATATACCTTTACCAATACATATACCCATGTTGGAAAAGGTTAAATATTTTATAGTGATATATATATATATCTATATATATAAATAAAAAGATATGAATAAACAAGTAACAGTAATAAAAATTACTAATTTTGTATATATATTTACCCAAACACATGTATACAAATACAAATATATTATTTCATATTTATATATAAATATATTAATATACATATACATATACATATATATGTATATGTATATTAATATATTAAATGTATATTATTATATACATTTATATATACATTTATAAATATATGTATATTATTTATATATAAATACATAACAATAGGCTAATATTCTTATGGAACCACCCAGACAAGTGGTCTGGGCGTTTGTACTCTTTCCACGCCATCCTACGTATGAATCCTCAACAATGTCGAATTTTATTTATCGCAGGTGAGTGGGAGTGGCGCCGGTAGTGGAGTGGCTAGACGAGCGGGCTTTGTCACACGAGGATTTATGGTAGCAGAGCGAAGTGGACCAACATCATCTCCAATACCCTGAATAATTGGAATATCCAGTTTACCCAAGATTATTCCACGTTTATAAAAAAAGTGACAATTGGATTTAAATGAAATAAAAAAATTCAACTGTCATAATTTTTACAAAGATCCATTTTTACCCTCTGCTGTTATTACCACCATACAGTTGTAATACACCATAAAAACAAATTAAAACATTAAAAAAATGTATAAAAACATAAAAAAGCATATCAAAAAACAAAAACACTGAATAATAAAATTCTATTTAAAATGCTATAAAAATTCTATTAAAAAATAATAACATATAAAAAATGTTGATATAAAAAAACATAAAAATAATTGATACAAAACATAAACATATCAAAACCAAAAAATAGATATAAAAAACATTTTTATAAATTACTACTTAAAACATATCAATTTATATAAAATTTATTTCATTGAAAAATATAAATTTCCAACAAATTATTATTTTTAAAAATATATCAATTTTGTATTTATTAAATAATATTGTAAACAACTATTAATCATTGAAAGTTTAAAAGAAAAATTTTATGAAATAAATTAAAAATATGTACTTAGAAAAATGTACCAAAACATTATTACATTTAAAAGTTAAATAAAAATATTGTTTGAAATAATAAAAATTTCTCAAATAAAGAGAAACTTGTTATTTTATAAATGTATAATCATTTTTATGATGTAATTTTTAAAGGCATAAAAAGAATATATTTTTTAATGGAACTAAAAATAAAAAATACCAATTTCAAGAAAAAAATCACATTTTTATTTAAAGGGAAAAATTTCAATTAAGAATTTTCATTATAAAAAAAAGAAAAATAATATAAAATAAAAGGCGAAAATATAAATTAAATTTTAATGAATGTATTTATATTAAATGAAATTTCATATACTATGTATTAAAATTTTTACATAAATTTTATAAAAATAATATAATTTACCATTTTAAAATATATGTAATATATGAATAAAAATTTAAATAAAATGTACATATTTAGGAAGTTCCAATGGAGGTTCCAGTGGCAATTCCAGTGAAGGTTTCACTGGAAGTTCCAGTGGATTTTCCAGTTCTAGTGTAGGTTCTAGTGGAGGTTCCAGTGGAGGTTCCAATAGAGGTTCTAGTAGAGGTTCCAGTGGAGGTTCCAGGTTCCAGTGGAACTCTAGTGGGCGTTCTAGTAGATGTTCCAGTAGACGTTCTAGTTCACGTTCCAGTGGAGGTTCCAGTGGATGTTCCAGTGGAGGTTCCGGTGGAAGTTCTGATGGAGGTTCCGGTCGAAGTTCCATTAGAGGTTCCAGTTGAATTTCCAATTGAAGTTCCAAAGGATTTTCCACAATACAACAAAATTATGTATTTTTAAAACTACAGAATATATTAATAAAAATTAAATTTTAATAAATATATTTATATTAAATAAAATTATATATAATATATGTAATATATTTTATTCATCATCTATACTAATAAAAATTATAAATCTATTAAGAGGAAGTTCTAGTCGAGGTTCAAGTGGAGGTTCCAGTGGAGGTTCTAGTTCCAGTGGAGGTTCCAATAGAGGTTCCAGTGGAGGTTCCAGTGGAGGTTCCAGGTTCTAGTGTAACCTCTAGTGGATGTTCCAGTGGAGGTTCTAGTGGAGGTTCCAGTGGAGGTTTCAGTGGAATTTCCAATTGAAATTTCAATGGATGTTCCACAATACAACAAAAGTATATATTTATAAAACTATAGAATATATTAATAAAAATCAACTTTTAATAAACATATTTATATTAAATTCAATTATATATAATATATGTAATATATTTTATTCAAAATCTATACTAATAAAAATTATAAATCTATTAAGAGGAAGTTCCAGTAGAGGTTCCAATAGAGGTTCCAGTGGAGGTTCCAGTGGAGGTTCCAGTGGAGGTTCTAGGTTCTAGTGGAACTTCAAGTGGATGTTCCAGTGGAGGTTCAAGTGGAAGTTCCAGTGAAGGTTCCAGTGGAATTTTCAATTGAAGTTTCAATGGATGTTTCACAATACAACAAAAGTATATATTTATAAAACTATAGAATATATTAATAAAAGTTAAATTTTAATAAACATATTTATATTAAATTCAATTATATATAATATATATAATATATTTTATTCAACATCTATACTAATAAAAATTATAAATCTATTAAGAGGAAGTTCCAGTGGAAGTTCCAGTGGAAGTTTTAGTGGAGGTTTCAGTGGAAGTTGCAGTGGAGGTTCCAGTGAAGGAAGTGGAGGTTCCAGTGGAGGTTCTAGTGGATGTTCCAGTGGATTTTCTAGTTGATGTTCTAGTAAAGGTTCCAATGGACTTTCCAAAACTATAGAATATATTAATAAAATTTAAAATTTAAAAAATATATTTATATTAAATGAAATTAAATAAAATATTTATTACATTATTTACATAAATTTTACAAAAATGATATAGTTTATCATTTAAAAATGTACACAATAATAATTGTATTTATAATACAATAGACTCAATATTTTTTTATGCATTAAAAAAATTATACGAATTTAAATATATCAAAGAAAATCTATTAATTTTCCCCTAAATAATTAAAAAATCTATTTTTATCACACATTTATTTTTTATTCTTTTTAAAAGACGTAACACAATTTTTAAAAATAAAATAAAATATCTTTCAATTACAAATATAATTGATTTTAACATAAAATTAACTCATTAATATTTAACATGTTTTAAAAAAATGCATGAACTTAAAAATATCAATAAAAATATATTCATTTTACTCAAATAATCAAAAAATTGAAAACATATATTATTTGATCATTTTTTAAAAAAGCGTCATAATTTTTTTTATATATGAAAAATAAAAATTCATTTTAAAAATATATTCGGTTGTTAAACATATCACATTTTTTATTATTTGTTTAATATATAATATAATATTATAAATTAGAGATGTGAGATTTTTTTGATTGGAGAGAGGGAGAATCTGCTGCCTATTTTTTGTGTAAGACCAATATACCCCTCATTTCCTTGGTTACCTGATTGCAACACGTGAAAAAAATAGGTGTCAACATTCTAAAATGTGACTGGATGATCCATTATTTAATGGAACTAGAGACGATAAAAACCAGAGCGAAGTTCTTAGCAGACACGTGGGTTCCTAGTAAATGAAAAATAAAAAATGTATAAAAAACATAAGACTCAATTACCCATGTTTTCTATAAATATGGGCAATTGATGATCTATTTACCCATGTTTAGAGAAAATGTGAATAATTGATGCGGGGTTAAAGAAACATGGATAAGTGCGCTAACCACATTTATAAACATGGTTAAACATAAAAAAACAAAACATAGTTAAATGCATTTTTTTAGTTCCATAAGAGGTATTTCAATTATCTAATGTGGGTCAATACGTAGTGGGCACAATAATTTTATCGGTTGATGACAGACTCTCTCATGAAGATCATCACCAAATACCAATCACAAATGATCATTTGGTGTGAAGTTGTTACCTTCATTCTCATCAAAATCCTCTAAATCATGTTGATGAAAATATAAATGAGATATTTATTTCTGAAATATATTTTAAATATTTAAAGAATTGGTATAATACTTATAATCTTTTTTTGCTTCTCTTTATTAGCAGTACTCCTGTCTATATTTTTTTTCTTGAGAAAAACAATTTTTCTCGAGGTACATACCATTAAATGTTCAACAACGCCCACTATAAATGATAATGGATGTAATAAAAAATGTATTCAATAATATTATATTTTTAAACAAAACTTAATCAAATTAAACTATAATTGCGAACTAATTTTCTGTATTCTTTTCAACTATACTCCTTAAAAACCTAATCAAACTCAGTTGTATATTAAAAATAGTTGGTTTCTATCGTGTTCCTGCATAGTTGTTCATCCCAAAGTGTGCACATAATTCATAAGTGCACATAATTCATAACACCCTTGTTTTTATAATTTATTTTTGAAGAATCATGAAAAATAAAATTCAATAATACGAAGCAAAATATTAATACAAATAATAATCATTTTTAATAATAAATGATTAAATTTGAATAATAACATAAACTCACCACTCTTCCTATAGGTTATCATATTTTAGTGTTATGTAAGGGTTGGTATACCTTATATATCTATTCCAAGTCTACTAGCTTAGCCAATATATAAATCATGATTATTTCTCTCCATAGTTTCATGACCTCTATTAATCGTGAAACCAACACAACTAGACCACTAGGAAAGTTAAAGTGAAACTGCAAGAAAAATATTAATTTATATAAATAAAATAATATTGTGTATTTTAATTTAATTTTTTTTCTTATAGATATCTTAGACCATACATCATCCTTGATTTGACCTCTGACATGTCTCTATGAAGCACATTAATGATGCCACTATTTCTCTAGCATCACTATAAAACCTATACACTCTTTACCATGTTTACAAATCAATCTGATGTCCTCATTGTACACTGCCATAATTTTTGTATGGAGATCCTAAAAATCATGTATATGAGTATGCCCATGCCACCTATTAGAATATCCATCTGAAAAAATAAAACAAAAGAATTATTAGACATTTTAGCTTAAATAAAATTAATGCGATGGTATTTAATAAATTTGTAAACATATACTTGATCTAAGATGATTAGTGTTTTTTGATGAACCTATAGGGTATGGAAGATCAGTAGCTTGTGAAGGATGGGTCGACTTCAATGAATTCCATAGATGATCAGAAAGTTATGAAGTAAAAGTCATAGGAGCATAGACACAAAATCTTGGAGAGATAGAGGAAGTGTGAAATGGAGGTGGTGTATAAGTGAGTGGAAAAGGATAAATACAATAAGGATCCATCATGGTATATTGAAAATGTTTCTAAGAAGAAAACAATTTCTAAAATGATGCTAAAATCATAGGTGAGAACATTCTTGGTACTTAAAGTGGAATAATAGGATGAGAAAGTATGGCAGATGGGATATGTGATGGAAAGTTTGGGTGTGATCAGTTATGGAGGGTTCTCTGAGTACCTCTAATACCACCCCAGTTGATCGACCATGCTACTCACCACTATTTATAGTATTACTGGAGAACTATTGTCACCTAGATGGTTGTTCCTCAAAAAAATTAAAAAATGAATAATATAATGAAATTTAATGTATTGTAATTGATACATATATTATAATTATTATACTCACTATAGGCACTAAAGGAAATAATCCTATGTCTCACATTCGTCATTCATTCTTAGACAATAACTTTCTACGTATTTCATCAATATTTTTCATAGGAATAAAATGTATATTTTTTGTAAATCCACTACAAATGTGAAAGATGAATAAGGCATAATAGATAGCATGAAATAATTAAGTCATACTAATTAGAAAGAAAAAAAATGAAAAATAGGTGACATACCATAACCAAAGTATACTAATTGGAAAGGAAAACATGGAATAAGTTATATCATAACATTATCAAGGCATAAAAATTAGCATGTTAAACATTTCATAAGAGTTTTCATAACCTAACCAAGATTTAAAATTTAAGAATTAGTATTTAAAAAATTTATAATCCATTTCAAATACCATTTTATAACCAAACCATATATCAAAACATAAATATATAGTATTTATATAATTAAATTTTTAGTTTGATTTTATTTGTTTTGTAACTATGATCACTGCTAAAATTTTAGTCTCAGTCTTCATTTTAAATGTCATATCACATCAATATAATTCCAACTTCTATTTTTGATGACATCTATAGTTATAAATGCTATAATTGAGTGATTATTATCATCATCATCACCATAATTTATTTGTTACTTAGAAAAATTGGATACAACAACAAAAACAAGAGAGAAAAACAAACTAAGAATTGAGTGATTCTTATCACGTTGTATAGTTTATGAAAATATATAAAAATAATTCAACTACACACAAACCTAGTTTAACCCTTTACATATTAAAAATTGACCCAAATTCACTTTAATTGTTAGGTCAAAACTCTTGTTTTCAATTTTGGTTTACTTGAGATTATTGGTGATATATGTAGTTATAACGTCCAAAATTGAGTTAACATTGTCACATTGAAAAGATACCAAAATTATATAAAAATAAATAAAGTACACAAAATGATGGATTAACCATTTATATTTTAAAATTATCCCCTAAAACCACTATAATGGTTTGGTAAAAACTAGATTTTTTCCATTGAATTATATTTCTTTCAATTCTAGTTGGTAGCATTTTGAAATTTTTTGTTAATAAGTAATCATGTTTATCAAGTTTAGTTTAGTTTGGTTCATTTTTTATTAGTTTAACATAGTTATAGTATGTTTGGGTCAGTTTGGTTCAATTTGGGGTGGTTTTATTTAGTTATATATGCTTTATAATTTTTAAATTTGTTTTTTTAACCGTCAGATTTATTTTAGTTTAGTTCACTTTGGGTATGTTTAAATTGAGTTAGGTATGTTTTAATTTCTTTATCTACGTTTATTTTATTTTAGTTAAATTCTGGTTATATTAGTTCTAATAAAATCAGCTATCTTCTGGTTAGTTATAGTTTATACAACTCAGTTTAGTCTAGTTTAATGTGGTTTTAGTTGAGGTAGGTTTGGCACGATTTGTATTTTTCAGGTTGATTTTATTTGATTTGTGTTAGGTCAGTTATCTTATAGTAATGTAATTTTAGATAAGATCAATTTGATTCCATTCATTTTAGATTAAGTAAGATATGATTTATATTGGTTAAGTCATTTTTTGAACCTTCCCAAGCTAAATCAAATGAAACCAAATTAAAGTAATCTGAATGCTACCAAACTAAAAACCCAAATCGAGCTAAACTAAATGAACTGAGATCACATATCATTGATTCTATATATTACCCACTATTATTTTAGTTTCATAATCAACTCTGACAATTGAAGTATTTGATTCACTATATTTAGCATATTATTCAAGACCAATGGGGGTAGATATGGAGTCAATTTAACCCCCAATATCATAAAAATATATCTTTGGATCACTTTAGTAATGAAACTGAATTCAGGTTTTAGAGGACTTTCATATAACAAACTTCTTTCTTAATTGGTTTTAAAATATATGCCTCATCGATAGGTATAAAATGATTTATATCAATAAGTCTAAATCTACATTCATCAATAAATGTTCTCTATTATATTATTGAATCAAACCACTTATATTTCATTATAGCGACTCAACCATGGGAGTAATAATCTAATATTAGTATTTTCTCAACAAATCCATAATAAGTCACATTTTTTACATCGAGGCTGGTTATCCGATGCATTGGAATAAAATTACATCATTGCAGTCAACATTACACCATCATGTTGTCTTATAATATTCACTGCTTGACTGGTTATAACAAAGTTTTAACCATTGATCACTAATGATTTTCATTCATATACCACATTATTGGGAGAAAAACCCAATGATATTATTTCTTAATAGACAACATCAATAAGTAAACTCAGTACTTGGAAAATATATGAATATTAAAATCAAGAATGAATATTTATTTTTTATTTTTTAAAATAAATGGTCATAACATTGATTCCAACCCATATGAAAACTCTTTGCTATAAAATGTCTATCTCTTCCTCAAAGCTAATGAATGATGAATTCTACTTATATTTTCTTTATGGTCCTGACATTAAAAGTTAGTAAAATTTTAAGATATATGCACAATTTTGTAGGATGTTATAACATATACATGTTCAAATTATTTACATGATGTAGTCATTGAACAAATCATAGTTGTACAAGATGGTGCGATATGCCAAGGATCAATGTACCCATGAATATGATACAGAAATACCCCTTGTTTGGGGAAATAATAGAAAATTGGGATTCATTTTCTCATATTACTCATCTTTATTTATCATTGTCCAGTTACATCTCATGATCTCATCAACCAAATAAATTGAACTAAAATATATACATTCTTGAGATAAATAAACTTTCCTAATAGAACCTTTGAGATGATTCTTATTATTAATATAATAATTAATTGTGTACATATTTATTTTGGTTGGATACATGAAAAAAAAGTAACAGGGCCCCCAATAAGTATTTTAGTTGGAAGATGGATAGTTGGATGAAACATTTAAGTGAAAAATGACAGATTTACAATTTACTCTAACTCAAACATATTTAATGGTGGAACTTAATTTTTTTTTCAAGAAACACTTGGAAAAAACTTTTAGAAAAAACATATCAATAATAGTGGAATAATCAAATCACCATTAGCCTTAAATTATTGAATAGTAAGTGATATATTTTTATTGGAATCACTTCATGATGAAGGATGTGATTGTCATGAATTTTCAGAAATTTCAGTTTCACCTCTCTTGTATTGACCCATTTTGATATGTTGATTGAATAAAAATTAAGAACCTTGATAATATCTAGTGCTTCTAGTATTTCTTCCTCTAATGTTTTCATCACATAAGAAACACTGGGAACATTCAAGTTATTTTTACTAATAAAACCAGGATAAATTTTTTCTATGATATCCCAATCCACCAAGACATGCCAAGATGATAAATCATCTTTATTCTACCCCTCAAATTTTATAATGATTCAAATAAAAATTTTGCACATATTTTTCTCAATTTTCATTATGTCTAAATAATAATGTAAAAAATTGGTTGACTAATAAGGAAAACAAAGAATATAATTTTCTTCCTCTAATTATAATTGGAATTTATAGAAACATTATTCCACTTTCTAGATTTAATTTTACATTTACCAAATGAAAAAATAACATCTTTTAATTCATTAATCACATCAATTCTAGACACACAATGAGGTGGATTCTTGATCTTAATAGTATTATCAAACCTTAAATATTTTTTCCTATATAGATAATTCATTGGAAATAATTATTGAAATCCTATGAAACTGAAACTATAATGATATTTATTACTTATATATTGTGTATTATTCATAAAAATATGAAATTATATTTTACCCTTCATTATCTAGCCATACATCATTATATAGTAAGGAAAATCATTTATCATCCTCATAAGTGTAACATGAAATTGAAATGTGTCTTTCAAAGAATCATAGTATGTGCTCATACCCACATTCCAAAGTTGCTTCAATTTTTTTATTAAAGGTTTTATATACATGTTTATATCCTTTCTATGATAATAAGGTCTAAATATTCATATAATCAAGAAATTAAATGGTTCTTTAATATACATACATGGATATAGGTTATAAATGTGAATGAAAACTGACCACATGTTGTGTAAAGTATCTGAACAAATGGATTAAAACCATCACCTGATAGACCTAACCCAACATTACTTACCCCAGATAAAAAATCAAGATATCATGCATAAATGTTTTCCATGATAATCTACCTTTAGGATGGATGAACTCATCATTATCCTTGATTATCTCAGCATCATTCCCTCACATATTTGTTGAAATTTTACTACTCATGAAAATATTTTAGAGCATAGACATAAATGGAAAGTACCAAATTACTTTTCGTGGCACACAAGATGATGTTATATATGTATTTGGATTCTATAGTGATGGACCACATTCTTTATAGTCATTTAGGCCCATGGTTTTCACCCAAAATAACTATAAATAATGTGGTCCATCATTATAGAAGACAAATACATATGTAACATCATCTTGTGTTTTGGGAAATCTTAAATTTATTAGCTAAAAAACTAAGATGATCAATTAACTTCCATGAAATATAATGATTTTATAGTACATTTGAAACATCATGAAGTAATTTCTTCAAAAAAGGTAAGAATATAATTAATGAAAATACTATAAATTCCATACATGGTTTTTCTGTTATACAATCACATTAAAAATTCCAACTTAACACAAGCCCGATATATAGAATTTCTTGCACCATCCATCAAAATTTTCACCCTCTCAACATCATAATTTTCATTCGTTATATCATGTGTATTCATACCATTGTATTATTTAATTGTCATGCTTTATCTTCTTAATTATGAATAAATAGAAATTGGTTAGATAATAAATTCTATATTCTAATCCTTCCATTCAATTATGAATCGTTCAAGTTTTATTTTTGTCTCCATTGTGATACCAGGAATAATAATTAGTTTTAAGAAATTTTTTTTGTTATATGATATCTCACTTATTCCTGAATTAACCATATTCTTCCATCACAATGTATAAGTCCTCCATCTAAATCATTATTAAATAAAAAATTTAAAAAATACAACTTATTTTGAAACTTGATTAAGATTTGATCAGTATCATGAATCCAACTTCTATCAATCATGATACACAAAAAATTTATTGTTAAAATAAACATAGAAGAATATAATCATAAAATCCATGATAATAATGAATCTTTCAAATACATACCAAGAAAATAAAATAATTTTAAAACTAAATACATATTAATTTTACCAACCTCATAACATTACAATATAGTCAATTTATAAAATATATTTCAATAATTTATTTATTACATACTTCCCAACAACATTGATCACACTTCTAGTAAAATAAAAACCTTATATCATATCATCACGTGTAACAATTAAAATTTTCATTAATTATATTTAATATATTTTAGTTTTAATACATCAAAATAATTTATTAGATAATATTTCATACATATAATTGTCAAATAAAATGATACTTAATTGAATAAACATTTAATAAAATTATAAAATACACCATTTATTATCTTTTCTATCATCATTACACACATTTTATAATATAATCTCCATAAAATCATACATTTTTTTTAAATTTTATAAATTAACTTCATATATTCTAAAACACTAACATAACATTATAATTCATATATGATAACAGAATGAACATGAGAAATTAGTTTCATACCACATGAAATCATCATGGCATGATATTAAATTATGCATGATTCCATTCCTATATAATTATCATACTTAAGATACAACATTCCCCTATTAATGATCTGTAGGTGATCAAATACAATGCATAAATTCCCAGTGTTTATTTTTATTCAAAGATAGTTTCCCTACCATGTTTCACATATTAGGATCAAATAATAAAATTATCTTACTAAACAATTTAATTAACCCTATTTTCTACTTCAAACTCTATCATTACCTATAAAGCCTCCACCTGGGTTGGCTATGAGTATATAGTAACACCCAAATCCCACCTCTAATTGGATAAAAGGTAGAGAGTAACATAAAGGTTATAAAACCCTAATATGAGATAAATTAAACATTTTTAGTAAATTTTTTTCATATATAATTTAAAATGAATAAAACCATTACTAATATTTGGAAATGAACACATGTAATGAGTTTTTAAACAAAAAAAATAACAATCTATTATCTTAAAATGAGTAACACCAACCCACAACTCATTTTACTCCATGATATAAAAATGTTTTCCTAAAAAATCATCACCTAAAACCACCATAAACATGATTATATATGTAGTAAAAACAATATATATTAATTGGGTGAGTATAAAAGAATACTAAGTAAGAACTTACTCCAACATTTCCTCTGTAAAGTGAAAACACATAATAATGTCTCTGTGCATGTCATGTATAAATATTAATCAATTGAAATAGAAAACATGTGAACATAAAAAAAATCACCTACCAAAAATGATGAATCCCATATATCCTAGTGTTATTCCACTAATAGAAACAAATAAAGGTCATTAATTGATTATTATAAACTCTAAAAAATCCAATGAAATTCATGAAATATGAAACACTAGGACACCATTGTAATCTAGGGTGTGAAAATATAGAAATAATATAATAAAATAAGAGAGAAGGTGACGGTAACCAACATTACTTGATGAATTCACCAAAAAATCATTGTAAAAATGGTGAATTGAAGGGGAATAGAAACTGAATCATGTGGGAGGAGAAACTAACTGTAGGGGAAGCTCAAATCAGTTTGGGAGGGGGGGGGGTGGGGTGAAGGTTCTAGTCATAGTGAAATCACTATGGTTAGAGGATAACCATAATGGTTTTGTTAACTAAATGGATCATTCACAATATTGTTAATGATGTGAATGCCATGACCAATGAAAATTTTCAATGAATATTGACATAAAGAAAACCCTGTCCCGGGATTGTATTTTTCACATTAAATTTATAATTAATTCATTTAATATCAAAAGAAAAGGTTACCTCATCTTAGGAACTTTCTCTGATGATGATGTTGATTTTCAAAAAACCCTTTTTCTGAATTTCCTTCTCTATGTTTTAAGGATCCGAGTATAGAATTCCTCTAGTGGTGATCCACATGTTCTCATTTGACCTCCAAACAACACTGATTTATTTCTGGATAATAGTGCCATTAATAAATCATATTTCATTGTTCATCTTGATCACTTCAAGATCATTTGGGTTTTAAGGATTTTTTCTAATTCTTGAGAATATGAGAGGAAGAATTCGAGAGGGAAGTCCATTGTGCACAATAATTCTCAATTCTATATTAACCCTACATAAGAGACATAACCATCTATATATAGAGACATGGTTTATATTAAATTATTATTTAATTATATATCATCTCATAAATAATGTTGTAATCATTATCAAACCACATTCCATATAATAAAAAAATAATACAATTATTTTATGGTGTGCACTGAATCATGTAATGATAAATACTATTTACCATCTTGAAAATAAACATTTATCACTGAAAATGATTTTGGTCCATTAAAACTCCTCAATATTTATTGAATATACAAATAAGTATTTAATTAAATATTTTATCCATTAATAAATATTTTATCTACAGTCCAGTGAATAGGTATTTATTAAATATTTAGTAAATAAAATAAATATTTTACCCAAAATCTAGATAATAAATATATATTAAATATTAATGTAATTAAATAAATTATTAATTAATTAGTTAATAATTATTTATTACCATGAAAATATTAATGATTAGTAAAAATTGAATAAGATTATTACTCGATCTTGAGAATAATATTTATTCTAATTATTAAATTAAAATAAAATTTAATCAAGATCAATAGAAACACTTTGTGTGTAACCCTCTAGGATTCTTTTTCATTAGCATTAGGCTAGATTTCCTAATTTGAGGATTACTATCTAGCAATGGGTCAAGGTACCCGTGAATAAGAACTTAATGTCTCAATGAAAAAAACCACATACGAATGCCCACTATGTAATAAAATACATGTATCTTAATATCTCAACAAGCAGGTTGCACATCTATGTCATCAACCTATATGCTTGATGCATATTTATTTGACTATTTGAAATGAATGTCATTACACTATGGCCATGGAATTTAATGTTACAGTTATATTTCAATCAAAGGACCAAGATATCAACTTCTATAAAGATAGAAGGGAAAAATCATTCCTCAACATATTCATTAATAACACATCACTTGTGACACACCCGTCATATCCAAATTTTACATGAACTATATCGTCATGGTTTATGAAATAAATCTAAGTGTGAAAGTTGTAATATTCATTAATAATAATATTAAATTTTAAAGACCATTACACACAGTCACATATAGAAGTATCCGATGACACCAAAACATGTGGAATTCCTATTGGCGGGTATATTCTCATAATCTTATATTTTAGAGATTACTAAGTGCGGAATTCATGAGAAAAAGCCTCATCCACTTACGCGTACTCTCATCTGATAGTCTATGCACTATGTGCCCTATCATAGTACATTATCCAACCATAGAACTATATTTAAGAGATATCATCCTAGAATATCAAGGTTCTTGTCATAGTGAGGAACTTCAATGAACTATTTTTATGTGACAGATACCATATGAAATTATCACATTAATATTTTGCAGAAGAACAATAAATATGTCATAAGGTAGTTATATTAATATACACTTCTTTGAATATACATGTAATCTAAAGTGAAAAGTATTTGGTTCAAGGGAACTAACTCCAAAAAATACCACTTTCACTAGATCCAAATGCTAATGAATGGTTAATTCTCACATGTTAAACATGATTCTACCAAGTATGGCTATAACTGATAAGACTACCATGTTTCCATGGCTAGGGATGGTAAATCCACATGTCTATGTGGTGAATCTTTTTACTAGAACATTAATATCTTGAGAAGATCCCTCAAGTAGTGATATAATCGAGTATCTACCTCTTGTTCCCCTGTCTTAATCCCATTATCTTGAATAAATACACAGTCAAAGATTGTCATAAAATGATAAACCACTTTCTTTTACTATAAAAAAAAATCAAAATAGGATGTTTCAAAAGTTTCATTAGAAGCTCCAATGTACTAGGATATTGCAGATATAGAAACAAAGGCTGTAATAAGTTTTTCTTACATATTACCTTAACCTTATTAGTGATACTAGATAAAATTGAACTAAATGATGAAAAGTGTTCAATTTACTTTGATCACTAGTATCCCCACTTCTCTAGACACTAGGAACTCATCTAGTTCTACTTTTCCAAGTATTATCAGATAGTTTTAATTGAAAGTTCATGAAATTATAATAGATATGTTTGATATTCATCTACTATTATTTATGAATCAGTAATATAAAATGTTATTATATATCATGGTACATGAGATGAATTCTTATCACTTATGATTGTGAAATTATTTTAATCAATATAATACTTTAATATTCTCATGCATGTTCTATCGGAAGGATTATATCTCAACAACAATTTGGTCATGAATTGTTTCAAATTTTATTTTTCAATACTTTGTTAACATATGTATTATGAATAGATTTATAAAACCCATGGATCTATTAAGTAAATCTTGTTCCCCAAAACATAGTCACTACTTTAAGTCATACTTAGATAAATTTCATCCCTTAATCTTAAAAAAATGGTATGAAAAAAATATTGTTTTCCATATGTTATCAACATATTTATCTTGAAAACTTATACCGCTCCCACTAACCAGATAGAGACACATGATTCTCATTCATTTCTAAACAAATATTCTATGATCAATATGAATGATTTATTCACAAATAGATTTATTTAATCTACATATCTTATTGTAATTTATTAATGTCACCGAACATTTTTAGTTATTCCTTGTAGAAATATACCATAGGGTATTCCTTTTTGTCACATCATATAGAAATATTCCATAAGGATTCATCTAAATGTGGTGGCCTTGAAAATCAATATCTCAATATGATGATCATAGAAACATGCTTTGATAAGTAAAATTCAAAAAGTATTTTAGTAATGATGAGTGATGAATAAGTTTTACCATAGACTAAAACTTTCAATAGTCTATTATGAAATATTGGTACTATATTGTACCATCCATATCCAATTTCTCTTGAATACTCACCAGTTGTATCAAGTTTTATAAACATTCAAAAATATTGAGTCCCTAAATCTTGATACATGGAGTCCATTACTTGAATTTATACATACTTGTAAAACTTAACATATTACCATTTACTTATTCTTTTTATAAATATTTATTCTAAAATAATAATATATATATCACCAACTATGGTGAGTATAAACCACCTCTTTGGTTTATATATTCCTACACAATATGTGTCTTTATAATTACTCCTCCCACTAAGATCAATGGTTTCTATTATTCCTATTCCAACTCATGTGCATCAAGATACTTAACCCATAGAAGCAAGTATGATCCCACTATATTTAAGGATATAGACTTCTATTATGGAAATATAGTCTGTCTTGTCTAAACATTAATATCCTTAGTGGCTATAGGATTATA
Organism: Viscum album; assembly: GCA_963277665.1. NCBI lineage: Eukaryota > Viridiplantae > Streptophyta > Magnoliopsida > Santalales > Viscaceae > Viscum > Viscum album. The sequence continues at coordinate 1,158,143,075 of OY728166.1, read as the reverse complement.
AACTCAGATGCACCTTACTGTTTTGCTGTTTGTTTGTAGCTAAGTCCATATTTTAACAAATGGTTTTCAAAAAACACTTATGCTATTGTGCAAAAATATTATTATCATATTTCAATTGATATGATATTCATTATGAAATTTAGTTGTCACATGTTTAGTTTTAGCACTTATATTTTCAAAATAGTTATCAGAAGAAATAATGAAAGATTTTCAATATATATAAGACTCATTATTGATATTCCTTTTACTACCATCATGAAATTGATGTATGTAAGGAAATATGAGTTAGGGATAACCTTTACTCCACATATATGATCAATGATTACTTGGATAAGATGTTCTATCACAATCCATCTTAGTGATTCTTCAATATTTACCATGTGCACTCATTTACTTTACTAAGAATTTCTAAAATTTCTAAAAGAAAAATCACAAAATACATGAAGTTACCTTTAGATTTAGAATAGTTCACATGGCCATGTTGAACTAACTCTAAAAGTTTCTTAACAAAAATTTATTTATAAAGGTTTCATTATCTAAAACACAATAAGTAATTTAATTATATATCCAATATCATAACCCAATTGATACTAAAACACTTTTATGGGTATAAATCAGTAAAATAATTTCAGTTTAATTTGATAGATAATTATCTTTCTACAATCAGGTAAACGTATTATTTTTTATATTAATCACTTATTTCATTGGATACTTTTAATTTAAGAGTTACTAAACTATTAGTTTAGTATTAAAGTACCATAAAAATATTTATTCCAAAATTAAATATTGTCTCATTGTTTCTAGATATACACCGAGATAAATGTTTTTTTAAAGATTATTAAAAACTTTAATTAATCTAATACAAAATTGATGAATAGTTAACTCCCCTTGTATGACATCGGAATCTCCCTTTCTCAGCTCATTTAGAGTTCACTCTATAAATTTTCTATTCTTGACCATTTCCTTTATTTAAATAAATTTATGTTCTAAGAATATTTTATTTAATATACAAGTGGTGAATATAAACTTGATGAATATACCTGAAGTGGATGGAACTACTTACTTCTTCAATTAATTGAAATTTATTTTCCAATGCCCATTCTTTCCACATAAGAAGCAAATAACCTTCTATTTATTCTTCTTCCATTGAATATTTTTGTATATATAAAAGACACCATAAAGAATATTTTTAATTTAAATTATCCATGTGATATTCAACCTAGAATTTATAAATTTTCACTATAAGGGATGGAGAAATAGGTTTAAACCAGTTTTTATCAACTGGTGAAGTATGGATAAATGTTTTCTGAAAAAATTATCCATTTTTTATCTAGTATTGAAAAAATAGGGATAATATTAGTGGTAAGGATAATATGATAATATTAATAGATAATTTCTTATCCAAGTGGATACCCAATTTCACTAACTAATCAATATACCCAAATATTTTTAAATCATTATAAAAAACTACATTAGATTCTTCTAGTTTACACTTATATAGTGCATTGATAATCTTATTTATATCAAGAATCTCCTTCTCTTTCTTAAGATAATGGAAATGTGAAATTATAGTTTAAGAATTAATGTATTTATGTTGCATCATAAACTATCCAAAAAAAGTTGCAAATATTATATAATAGACATAGGAAACATCCTCTACATATCTATGGTAGGCATCCTTTTTACCTTCAATCACCTGTTTGTTGGAACCACTTTGTGTATAATGTTGTATTTTTTGTCAATAGTTTTCAATGATGATCAAAATGAAGGAGATAAAGAATTAATCTAATGAAATAGAGGAATGTAAATTTAGATGATTGTTGTATTGATTATAAGTTCAAATAACATGTGTCAAAGGTGACACATTGTTTACAACAGTGAATAATGGTGGGGTATAAATCATATGAGGATGATTAAAGAAGAATGATGATTTGATTAAGACCATGCAATTCTTCATGATTAATGAGAAAAATGCAAGAGACTTCTTGAAGAATAGAATCGTATGATTTTCATGAAGTAGAGAATGATGGTTGAAGAAGAAGACAGTGTGGAAGGGATTGGAATTCTGAGATGGACATGCACTTCACATTGTCTCAAAACATGATGATGCTAAAGATGATCTATGAAAGGATATTTTTCATGACAGTGGAGTTTGTGATAAAAGAAGAAGAGTTTTTGAAGAATCCAAATCACAGAAAAGAATCATGAAGGTTATGGCCGAAGCATATATTGAATGTGGCACCGTTTTCCAGTGTTTGCCAAATTTTTGGGGTCTGAAAATCGACAAATGGAGAAAAGTGTTTTTTTGGAAAAGAGACTTGCACGCCAATTACTTGGAGGCTTGGAAACTTGCGTGCCATATGTTTTTCAAGATAAGAACATAAAAATATGGCAAAGGGATAAGGGTGCCCAAGTTTGGAAGTTGGTCGCGCAAGTAATTTTCAGGGGTAGAGACTTGCACGCCAATACTTGCGTGCCAAGGGGAGACTTGCACGCCATCGTGAAGGGTATCCAAATGACTATAAATACAGGTCTACCCCTCCTCATTTGGCATGAGCTCAACACTTAGATAAAATAATATCTCTCGTAATGTAGGTGTGGTGGTCGTGCAAGTGGTGTGTGGTCGCGCAAGTATAAGTTGCACGCCAGTCGTTTGTTGTGCGGCCAAGGAAGTTTGGGTGAGAAAGGAAGGATGTCGCCCAAGTTTTGAGTTAAAGAAGGCTGTGTTGCACAAGTGGTTTAGTGATACTTGAGCGCCAGATTTTGAAGTTGCGCGCCAGTTGTTATTTGCGCGCCAAAATCGGTTTGAGAGTAAAAGGAGTTGAGTCGCTCAAGTTTGAAGTTGAAGAAGTGAGTGTTGTGCAAGTGGTTGAGGTGAACTTGCGCGCCAGTTCGGACTTGCGCGCCATCTTGAAACTTGCGCGTTGGGCTTGAAGAGGTGTGCCAGGTGTAGTTGAAGCACGCCGATCTTTTTGGAGCTGCACAAAAGTCATAAGATTGCCCGATACCTTCAGTGCGAAGTGATATTAAAGAGGAAATATAAATGATACATGCATGATCTCATGCATACATAGAGAACTGATTCTGATAATTCCAAGAAAGTTGAGCTTCATTTATTGAGCAATCACATAAGTGGTTGTGATTCAGGCAAACAAAGACAAGAGAATCTAGTGCATTTAGTCATTGCACTAAAGAAGAAGGATTGTACTGAAAAGAGCATCAACTCAAAACCCTGATGCGAGAAAAGTCTCATGATGAACCGGAGACAAATAACTTCATATCTATCTAATGAAGAGACCTTCACATCTATAAACTGAGTGGGACTTCACCAAAGGAAGTGAGCCAAGGGGAGTCAACGGGAGTAACCCGAGGGACGCAGTGAGCTATCCTTGAACCTTTTTGTAAAGGTAGTGAGCCTGGGACAGAGTGACTATGCTCAAACCTTTATAATCCACAACTAGTGAAGAATAGTGGAATTTGGTACAATCAATAACTTTTCGGCATATGCTCCTTGGACGTAGCCCTTAGTGGTGAACCAAGTAAAAAGTGTTGTGTCATCTCTTTGCATGTGAATGTTTTATTTATTCTCATATCCATCATACAAGGTAAACTATTTTCTAGAAACGTGGGAATAGGATCCCTCAGTTTAAAAGGAAAAAGTTGAAACCTTGATTCACCCCTCCCCTCTCAGGGTGTCCTGATTTCCTACAAGTGGTATCAGAGCGAGGTTCATGTATGTTGGATACTCTATAGTAATTCTATTCAGAAGAGGATTTGAGTTTCTTTCCTAAAGTCAAAAATTAAGTGTAGTCTTGATAATGATTCAGTCATTTTGGAGCAGAAGCCTACATCTAGTAAGACCATGACAAACAGGAAAAATAAAGAGAAGAAGCAGTTGAAGAAGTCCCTCATGTGCAAAGAAGATACAATGTCTTGTTATCAATGCCCTTCCAATAATGAAGAAATATCAGGCTTGGAAATTATCAAGCCGGCGGCTCATGATTCTACCATAGGAATGGAAGACAATTCTATCATAGGTGATCAGGAGAAATTAATAAGCTATCTGCATGAAATTCTTGAAGAAAGAGGTGATCCTATTATTAGAATATTTCAATGCATGCAGGTTGAGATCAACCGATTGGAAAGGGAAGCTGATAATGTGGAAAAGGTCTTTGAAGTAAAAGTTCTGGAATGATTAAATCTCAACAAATAGATTAAAGTCTTTGAAGAAAAAGAGAGATTCAATATGACTCTAAATTAAAAGATCCATGCGCTTGAAGCTAAGCTGAAAAAGAGCATTGATGTCAAGAGCTTTTATTTGGAAGAAAATTCCAAGAGATTCAAGGAACTTGACTCTTTGTTTCAAAACAAATTTAAGATGCATGAAGATGAGGTTGAAATGTTGAAGAAGACTTGTGAAGAGAGGATGATCATGACTGAAGATCAGAAGATCATCCTCAATATTGAAGGTCAAAAATTGGAAGCCCAATTGAAAATTCTTGAGAAGACACATATTGAGACTTCACAAAAGAATGAAACAGGTGATGCTTGTGTTCAATGTTCATTGGAGGATTCTAAATCTAAAATAACTCCAATATGTGACAAAAAGATTATGACAACTCTTGATTCAAGAATCAGTTGCTGCTGGTACTCAATGCTCACTGGAGGATTCAACTATCAAAAGACCTCCAACATGTGATAAGAAGATCATGACTTCACTCATTGATCTATCACAAGAAGCTATCAAAGTGAATGTACTGTCCATACAAACTTGTACTATTGTTTCTAAATATGTTCCTTCAAAAAGTATAGGTTGGAAGAAAAATTCTAAGCAAGTATGGATGAGGAAAGATGAGGATAATAAACCTACTGCTATGGCTAGGTTGGATGGGAAGAAAAATGTGGAAGATGGTGTCTCAAATAGATCACAAAAAATTAAGAATAAGGCCCAAAAACCTCTTACAGAATATATAAAGAAAAAAATATTTGTGGGTCAATTTTGGTGCTGGAATAGATTTGGGCATTGCTTACTGGATTTTTGGTACAATACCTTAAATGAAAAATCAAAAATAAAGCCTGTATCAAAGGGAATAAATACAGAGAAGAAGAAGAAACATCTGCCGGTCCAGAAGCATCTGTTTATAGTAAAAAGATTTGGAATGCTTGATGACATCTGTGATATGTGTAACGGCATAGGTCACAAGGCAGGCACATGCCCATCTCAATATGATTTCACTGTTGATAAGAAAATAATACCTCCAATGCCAGCTAAGTATGAAGAAAGTACCTTGGGAAGAAATTAGAAGAATATTGTGAACACACATTTCCCCAAGAAGATCTCAAGTAGGGAAGTTAAGAAGACCCAGGATTTTAGATCCATGAAATTTAAGGGCCATTCATCTAAAAGACAAACTAAGTGGGACGAAACTCAGATGAACCCATGTGGAAGAACCAAACTAGCTGCAATAGTTCCAAAAGACATATTGGTCATCTGGCCAGAAGATTTGCAAAGAATGAGGAAACTTGAAGATGAAAAGGAGAATGGTGACAAAGGAAAATGAAATATTTCACATGATAAATATAAAAAGAATGAGAGAGTGAAAATCAAAATAAAAAAAATGTGTTAATGATGTTCTGTGTGAGAGATGTATGAGATCTAGTCACATCGCAAAAGGTTGTCTAACCATAATACTAGAGCAAGAAGCAGTCCTTAAAAGGGGTAAAAATGTATCATTAATGATGGCTATTAAGAAGAACAATTATCTACACAAATAAGGAGATAATGTGAAAAGATCCATGCCAAATCATCACAGATCATAACATATGTTCAAATATGAAATCATAAAGACTAGAGTAAATGGAGGAACTTAGTTGAGAAAAAAACCTTAACCATGCAGCTCATATTGATGAATTAAGGAGTAACCACCTTATTCCCTTAATCACTTGTGTATTGTATTTGTTCTAATAATATAGGGAATTGAAGGTGAAGCATGATCTCAGGGGGAGAACCTGAGAAGTAGTGAATGTTGTAAACTTCTGATAGCTGAGCTGAAGAAGTTTACATCCTTGGAAGATTATTTAATTGATATTCAAAGATTATGATGATGAAGGATCACTCTTGATGAAGATGATAAGGAGTGTTTCCCTTGAGGGGGAGAAAAATGAAGAAGCTTCAAAAATCATTGTTTTAATCAGTATCAACTCCAACTGAACAAAGATCATTCTAAAAAGGGGGAGTAACTGAATTTATCAGTGAAATAAGAAGAATGGAAGTTACCCAAGGCCAATTATCCTTCCAATTTCACTTGAATGTTTTTGATCTATTTTCTGATGTGAGTGAAGGAGTTTCAAGTTGATTATTCCCTATCAATTTTTTTTTCTTTATCACAAAATGAAAGTGTAAAACCCTTGAAGACAAAGTACACGAGTTCTCATCTCATGTGGTATCATGACAAGTGAATAATGGAAAACATTGTTGTATAAATCAACTCCTCTTGTTTTATACACCGAGAATTACTTAAGTATACTTAGAGTGAAATGATTGATGACACATTGCTTAAGTATAGATTGATACCATCTCTACCATGAACTTTGCATTTCTTGTCAATAAGGGGGAGATAAAGTGAAATGAAAGTTTTAGAAGAAGAGTTGATTGAAGAGAAGATTCTCATTTTGACATTGAAGAATTCATTTCAGAAGAAATGAAAGTTTTAGAAGAAGAGTTGATTGAAGAGAAGATTCTCATTTTGACATTGAAAAATTCATTTCAGAAGATATGTAAAGTATTGACAATAAAATACAAAGGGGGAGATTGTTGGAATCACTTTGTGTATAAGGTTGTATTTGTTGTCAATAGTTGTCAATGATGATCAAAATGAAGGAGATTAATAAGTAATCTAATGAAATGGAAGAATTGAAATTTTGATGATTGTTTTACTGATCATAAGTTCAAAGAAAATGTGTCAAAGTTGACACATTGTTTACAACAGTGAAGAATGGTGAGGTATAATCCATCTGAGGATGATTTAAGAAGAATGGGGATTTAATGAAGACCATGAAATTATTCATGATTACATGAGAACCATGCAAGAGACTTCTTGAAGAATAGAATCGTATGATTTGCATGAAGTATAGAATGACAGTTGAAGAAGAAGACAGTGTGGAAGGGATTGGAATTCTGAGATGGACATGCACTTTACATTGTCTCAAAACATGATGATGCTAAAGATAATCTATGAAAGGATATTTTTCATGATAGTGGAGTTTGTGATAAAAGAAGAAGAGTTGTTGAAGAATCCAAATCATAGAAAAGAATCATGAAGGTTATGGCCAAAGCATATGTTGAAGGTGGCATAGTTTTCCAGTGTCTGCCAAATTTTTGGGGTCTGAAAATTGACAAATGGAGAAAAGTGTTTTTTTGGCAAAGAGACTTGTGCGCCAATTACTTGGAGGCTTGGAAACTTGTGCTCCATATGTTTTTCAATATAAGAACATAAAAATAAGGCAAAGGGAGAAGGGCACCCAAGTTTGGGAGTTGGTCGTGCAAGTGATTTTCAGGGGCAGAGACTTGCATGCCAAAACTTGCGGGCCGAGGGGAGAATTTCACACCATCACACAGGGTGTCCAAATTCCTATAAATATAGGTCGACCCCTCCTCATTCGGAATAAGCTCAAAACTTAGGGAAAATCAGAGCTCTTGTTGCGCAGGAGTGGTGGTCGTGCAAGTGGTGTGTGGTTGCACAAGTATAAGTTGTGTACCAGTCGTTTTTTGTGCGACCAAGGAAGTTTGGGTGAGAAAGGAAGGAAGTCACCCATGTTTTGAGTTGAACAAGGCCGTGTCACGCAAGTGGTTTGGTGATACTTGTGCGCCAGATTTTAAAGTTGTGTGCCAATTGTTAGTTGCGCGCCAAAATTGGCTTGAGAGTAAAAGGAGTTGAGTCACGCAAGTTTGAAGTTGAAGAAGTGAGTGTCGTGCAAGTGGTTGAGGTGAACTTGAACGTTAGTTTGGACTTGCGTGCCGAAACTTGCACGCCATCTTGAAAATTGCGCACCGGGCTTGGAGAGGCACGCCAGGTGTAGTTGAAGCATGCCGGTCTTTTTGGAGCTGCACAAAAGTCAGAAGATTTCCCGATACCTTCAGTGAAAAGTGATATTAAAGAGGAAATCTAAATGATACATGCATGATCTCATGCATACATAGAGAACTGATTCTGAAAATTCCAAGTAAGATGAGCTTCATTTATTGAGAAATCACAAAAGTGGTTGTGATTTAGGCAAACAAAGACAAGAGGATCTAGTGAATTCAGTCATTGCACTAAAGAAGAAGGATTGTACTGAAAAGAGCATCAAATCAGAACCCTGATGTAAGCAAAGTATCATGCTGAACAAAAGACAAAGAACTTCATATCTATCTGATTAAGAGACCTTCACGTCTATAAACTGAGTGGGACTTCACCAAAGGCAGTGAGACAAGGGGAGACAACGGGAGTGTCCCGAGAGATGTAGTGAGCTATCCTTGAACCTTTTTATAAAGGTAGTGAGCCTGGGATAGAGTGACTGTGCTCAAACCTTTTTAATCCACAACTAGTGAAGAATAGTGGAATTTGGTACGATCGACAACCTGTCGGCGTATGCTCCTTGGACATAGCCCTTAGTGGTGAACCAAGTAAAAAGTGCTATGTCATCTCTTTGCATGTGAATGTTTTTTTTATTATCATATCTATCATAAAGGTTAAAATAGTTTCTACCAATGTGGGAATACAATTCGTCAGTTTAAAAGGAAAAAATTAACACCCTGATTCATCCCTCCCCTCTCTGGGTGTCCCGGGGTCCTACACTATTGGGGTATAAGAATAAGAATAAGGGATTCCAATATATAATATGTAAGAACCCGAGTTTTCATATGAGGTACATACCCATTATTTTTTAGTTTTAATGTTAAATATAGACTAATGTGATTTCCTTTTGAGGTTATATAGGTATCGGGGGTGTTTAAGGGTTGTTCAGATCTTGAGACCCAGTTTTGTGGGTGAAAATGGCCTGACACACAGTTAGTGTAAACCATGCGGGGAAGGCCATATGGTTAGGTAAAACCATGCGGGGTTGTACAGTGGGGAGTTACAGGCAGAAAGGTTAGATTAAACCATACAAAATAGTCCACATGGATGTGTGAAAATGTCTAAAATTTTTATAGTGGATTTTGGCATGGTTTGCGCATGGCTAGTCAAATAGTACAGACAAACCATGTTAGTTTCCCTCCCCTATAGCTAACCATGCACAGTTGGCACACAGTTTGTTTAACTATGCACCTAAACCTTGAGACCCCTGTGTTTTTAGTGAAATTTCCATTTTAAACCAAGTTAAATCTATCTATAAACCTATTTTCTAATTTATTCAATGGAACATTACTCTCACATTTTCAGATCTCCCTTGGTGACTAATCTTGTATTTGATCTCGACTCTTCATTCAATCTCTGATTAAAGTTCCAAACATCTCGTTGGATTCACATCAGTGATTTATCAATTCTCTTTTAGTTTCTCTTCATTTTTCATGGTATCAACAATGCTATTTAGGTGAAATCTGATTTGCCCTAATTTTAGGTTATTCATCCGTTCTTCATTTTTCTCCCGATATGAGTCGAATTAGGAGTTGATATAGACGATCACTCTACTACCGAGATATGATAGGTGGTCTATAATTTTTCCTTGAGAGTTGGTGCTTTGTATGGATAACTTCCATTGTTCCACCCACCAGACTTTCTGATGTGGCCCCAAAATTGAAATGATAAATTGAATTAAATGAAATTGGACCAATTAAGGATGCCCTTAGGTTCCTTTGTAATTATTTTTAGGTTTTTTCTCCAACCAAAGGCCACACATGGGGTGTTCCATGTGTTCTCCTTATATTTCCTTTTATTGAACCACCCAAGGGGTGTGTTCTCAAGATTTCCTAGTAAGAAGAAGCCCAAATATAAATGAAATGAATCAAACAGATTATTAGGAGATGTTTTTCTTTCCCTTTCACATTTTACGTGATTAAATGGATTATATTAAACTTGAATTTCTTAAATAGTTTATTTGTGAATTGTGAACAATGAGTGGGTATACTCATTGGTTTCCTTTGTATGTGAATGGTTATATGAGTGGGTAGAATCATATGGTATGAATTGATTAATGGTATGAAATGGTGAATGATTCCTTAGATTCCTTGAATGATGCTCCTTGGATCTTGAATGTGGAAGTGTATTCCTTGGATTGAGTATGCTCCTTGGGTCTTGATTATATGAGATTCCTTAGGATTTTCTACCCCTTGGATCCGACTTGCTTGGAATTGCATGGGACATGTTCGATTGAAATTATCCTAGGACTCCAACTAGTGCCTAAACAAGTTTCCATCGAGATGCTCCTAGGACTTGATGAGGATTCCTTGGTATTCTACACCTTGGATCTGACCCTTCATGGTCTGACACTTTGTTTATATAGTACAATTGTGGAGTTTTTGATATGCTTGGTTGAACAGATCAACCATGGTTGATATGGAAATTTGAGATATATGGATAGAACATGGTGGTATGACCTGTTTGGATGAATTGACCATATTAGTTATTTATGTATTATTGTAGCTACCTTTCTAGAGGATCTTGAACATCTTTTATAGGAATACTTGAGAGGATATTTCAGTGTTACAATTTTAGTAGTTACATGCCATGGGAATCTTTATTTTTGTTTACCAATTAACTATTTACTTATAGAATTTATAGATTATTATATTACATAAATTGGATTATATAGATCTTTGGGTGGTTACCTAATGGGATTGTATCTCACATTCTATTTGGTCTATAGTTGGGTACCTGAACAAACTATTTGGATACAGGCAGGGACCAGGGAAAGTTCCCACAGTTTGATGCTTGATTTTGTATCATGCTTAGGAGCAGGGGAGAATGAGACCAAGAAGAGGCTCATGATTCTATTCAGAGATATAATTATTTGGTATTTTTGGTATTTTGGATTATATGTATTGTAATATATTTCTATGTAACTTTTTTGGATGCTTTTTAGAGATATGTATCATCATCTGTATATGATATTGCTTCTGGCATTGTTTATATATTACTTTTCTATTTATCTATCAGTTGTCTGTATGTTGTATCTACTTCCACAATTTGATTCTTTATTTTTATTTCATATTTATCATATAAATTTACTAAACTCATCCTTAATAAATTCCATGTAAATTGTGAACGAATCACATCGCTTTGAGGAGGCAGTAGTCCGCATGTCCACAAACGAAGTTATCAGATTTACACAAAAATGGATAGCATGATGGTATGCGCTATATAATAATTAAAGAATCATAATAGAATCATAAATATAATATATAAAATATAATTTTACTAAAACCATCATTAATACATTCAATGTAAATTGTGAACGAATCACATCGCTTTGAGGAGGTGGTAGTCCACCCACCCACAAAAGAAGTTATCATATTTATACAAATAGAAAGAATGATGGTATGTGTTATATAATAGTTCAATAAGTATATATAATTCATAAATATCATAAATATCATATAAAAAAAATAATTTCCATCATAATTCCAAACTATGAGAGGTGGGAAAGGAAAAACGAATAACATCATTTCGTGAGGCGGTAGTTCACCATACTCAAGAATGGTAGGTTCGTTACCCATTAAATGGAAGTGTGTGTAAGTGTAGGTTTAACCCTTGTAATTAAAAAATTTCAGTATATTTAGTATACTAATTCTATTATATAATCAAGTAATAAGAATATTTGAGTAGGTGGATAATGAAAATAAAATAAAAGAGCTTGAGGTAGGTGTTACCTCTTCTTTAACTAAATCATTTTGGTTTGCATCAAAGGGATTCCTTGGATGGATTTATTCCCAAGGTGAGGCTTCTAGGTTGAGTGAAGGGATTTTCAGGAGATATTTGGTTAGATATTTGTTGATCCAATGTGTCTTTAGAGGTGCAAGTAAGTGGGAGTGGTGAGTGCCTTTTTATAGTGGAGGGAGGGGACACACTTGCCATTTTTGAAAACAAGTTAGTTGTACCCACGTTTTTACTTAAAAAAGTTGTAAAAAACCAAAAAAACTCATTACGGTAATTTTTATGGATGAAATATGTCCATAAAATGGGGTTTGGACAATTTTATAGGTCATTTTGTCTCTTAATTTTAAGGTTTAGTCCCTTATTAAGCTTAATTTTATCTTAACCACTATAATTAATTTTAATCAGTTTCACTAACATTTTTGGTCAAAAATTAAGTTGATATTATTAGACTATAAATATCATATTTATTAAAAATTTGTATTAATATTTTTCAAAATTCAATTCACAGAAGCGGTGAAATTAAGTTTAATGCTAATCCCACAAACGTGGTGAGAAATCAAGTTTTTAAAGTGAGAATGTTCAGAAGTTCATTAAGATTTTATATCTAAATTCAATATAAAAACGATTCAAATGACATAAATTGTGTTAATATATGTATAATTGATCTATTATTACTTTAAAACTAACTTAAAATATAATTTTAATATATAAATAAATTAGACGAAAAAACATTTTTGAATTAAAATTCAGTATTTTTCACTATTCATCAAAAAATGCAGTTTCTTAGAAAAATACAAAAAATTCACCCTAATATAATTATGAAATTATTAATTCAAAAATGAATTTTATTTAATCAAATTAAATTTCTATGGGTATCTAAAATTAATTTTATTATTGTTCATAGAACGATATAAAAAGCAGTTCCTTTAAGAAAATATTATTTTTCAACATATAGACTTTACCAAAAATTATATATTTCATTGTAGATATATTTTATTTATATGAATCCATTATAAATAAAATTTAAAATTAGTTATTACTATTCATATTACCAAGTTTAATATCTAGGTTATAACTATCTCGTTTAAATAATTATAATAATAAAGTGATGTCTCCCAGAAACTCAGTGTTGCATGTAATGAAAGCCGAATCGATGTTGCGTGTTATGAAAGATTACCTTGGTATATCATATAAAAAAGTATGATTATTGATTTAAGATAAAAAAATATTTTTAGTGTTTAATGAAATTCTAAATATAAAAAAGATTAAATTAATTTGAAAAAAATAACTCACAAAATCTCTCGGTGTTACACACATGCTTTGGGATACTCCATTTATTATAATTATTTATAACTCACATATAGGTTAGTGGAACCAAAGGATTGGTTAAGGGAATTACATAAATAACCCTGTGAACACTGGTATTACATAATAATGGATGGAGGGATGACTTTCAGACCATTATATTTAATTTAATAATTAAGAATTTCCAACCCATGAAATAAATTAAATTAAACAAATCTAATGCATACATAGGTCTTGGTCAACCTCATGAATGGTATGCACATACAAAGAATATGAAAAAGTAAAACCAGTTAACATTTATTTATATTCATTCTTTTTTATTAATATAAACATGCTTGCATTAATTAATTAATTAATTAATTCCCTTTGATCTTAATGACTATATGAATTCACTTGAAGATACCCATATTTAATGAATTTATGGAAAATAAATGACAAAACCAATAATCACAGATAACCATGATAAATTAATTTAGTATTTAATAAATTTTTAAAACCATTATTAAATTTTAAAATAGAATAGGTGAAAATCAATATAATAAGGTTTTAATGCTGAAATTAGAAATTTATTGTAATTTAATTCTGTCTTTTACCAAGAGACTACATGACATGTACTTATGAGATACACACTGTGTAACCTAGGATAAATTCTTTGGGATTCGAAATGCACCTCATCTGAGCCACATAGCATGTACTAGACAATTACACGCTGTCCACCACTCTTTCCATGTGTTCATGCAACCCATCGAAAAACTCAACATGTTCTTTGGGAATGGGACCACATGACATGTATTCCAGCTATAAGCCATGTGTTCCACTTACTGTTTGTCTACCTAAATCACCATATGGATCATCATATACTTCATACATTGGAATTAATGAATCACATACCATGTACGTTGACTACATGTCCTGTACTTTATTAATGCTCTAGGCTATTATCCTCACATGGTTTTGGATATGTCTTTGAACACATGGTTTATAAAAATTTATCTGCTAAACCATGTAGACTACACAATGTGTATGCTGGATACACTCCATGTAATCTAACAAGATGTGTGCCAGACTAGCCTGATCTACACACATTGTTCAATAAATACACCATGCGTATTTTCTACTTAGGGCATTGTGTATCCTGTAACATAGCTATATGTAGTGCACATGGGTACATGACATGTACTATGGTTACATGAAGTGTAACATTGTTTTACCAAAAAAACCCTTGGAACTTCCCAATGGAATCTATGATCATTATTCATTTATTATTAGTACTTTAAGAAAATGAAATATTGAATGATGATAAATAAAATTCCAAAATCATGTTAATTAAATAATCAGATTACAGAACAAGTAATATGGAAATTAAAGAATTAACCACTATTTTGTAGTAGATCAATAATAAAATAAATAATTATAAATTTGAAACATACCCACTATGATACCACTTAAAAGTTTTAGGTGTAATGAAAGCACCGTGGTTAGAAGATAACCATTATAAATCATTCAAAATGTTTTCAATGATGTGAACACCATGACCAATAATTTTTTTCAAATGAATATTGACATAAATAAAAACTAAAACCATAATAGGATCTTTGCACATTAAATTTATAATTAATTTATTTAATATTAGAAGAAAAGGTTACCTCATCTTATGAAATTTCTCCGATGATGATGTTGATCTTATGAAAATATTTTTTCTGGATTACATTTGTTATTATGTATGGATCCAAGTTTAGAATCCCTCCAGTGGTGATCCACATGTGCTCCTTTGACCTCCAAACAACACTGATTAATTTTTGGGTGTTAGCACGATAAACCAATCATATTGTACTGTTCATTTTAATTAATTCAAGAGCCTTCATGCTTGAAGGAGTTTTCCTCATTCTTGAGAAGATGGGGGAATAATTAGAGAGAGAAGTCTGTTGTGTATAGTGATTCTCAATTCTTGATTAACCCTACACAATAGACATAACTATCTATATATGGATCTAGGGTTTAGATTACAATATTATTTAATTTCATACCATAAATTAAATACTATAATAATAATTATCAAAACCCATTCCATATAATAAATTAATAATAATATTATTTTATGGTGTGCACTAACTCACACAATGATAAATATTATTTACCAGCTTATAAATAAATATTTATCACTAGACATGATTTTGGTCTGCTCAAACTTTTCTACATTTATTGAATACTCGAATAAATATTTGATTAAATATTTTATTCATAAATAAAATTTTTATCCACAATCCAATGAATAAATATTTCTTAAATATTCAATAAAAAAAATAAACATTTTATCCATAATCCATTAAATAAATATTTAATAAATATTCATATAATTAAATAAATTATTTATTAATTCATAAATAATTATTTATTACCATATGAATATTAGCAACCAGTAAAACTTGAATGAAATTATTCCTCAATCTATAGAATAATATTTATTCAAATTATTAAATTCAAATAGAATTTAATTGAGATCAATGGAAACACTTAGTGTGTGACACACGATTTTTGGTCTGATCAAACTCCTCAACATTTATTGAATACTCGAATAAATATTTAATTAAATATTTTATTGATAAAAAAATATTTTATCCACAATCCAATTAATATATATTTCTTAAATATTCTATAAACAAAATAAATATTTTATCCATAATCCATTAAATAAATATTTAATAAATATTCATATAATTAAATAAATTATTTATTTATTCATAAATAATTATTTATTACCTTATGAATATTAAAAACCAGTAAAACTTGAAAGAAATTATTCCTCAATCTAGGGAATAATATTTATTCCAATTATTAAATTCAAATAGAATTTAATCGAGATCAATGGAAACACTTAGTGTGTGACCCGTTAGGATTTCTTCTCATTGACATTAGGTTGGCTTTCCAAAAGTCCAAGATTAGTATCTAGTAATGGGTCAAGGCACCAAGAGAAAGAACATAATGTTGTAATTATGAAAACCACATGTGAATTCTCACTGTATAATATATTCCCTTTATCTCATTATCTCATCAAGAAGGTTGAACAAATTTTTCATCTACCAATATATTTGATACTTATTTCTTTGAAAATATGAAATAAATGTCATTACACCATGGACATGGAATTCAATATGACAGTTATATTTCAATAAAAGGGATGATATATTAACTTCTATAAAGACAGAAGGGATAAATCCTTCATCAACTTATTCATTAATAACACATCACTCATGAAGCACCCAATATAGCCAAATTTTCCATGAACTGTATCATTTTGGTTAATGAAATATATCGAAGTGAACAAGTTGTAATATGCCTTAATAATAATCATAAAGTCTAAGTACTATTACACACAATCGTAGATAGGCATATTCGATGTCACCAAAACATGTGTAATTTCTATTGGTAGGTCTGTTCTCATAATCTACTATCCCAAAGATTACTTAGTGCGGACTTCATGAGAAGAAGCTGAATCCACTGATGAGTACTCATACCTAAGAGTATATATATACTATATTCCCTATCATAGTATATTATCTAACTGTATAACTATATTTAAGAGATATCATCATAGAATCTCAAGGTTCTCATCATAGAGGGTAAATTTTATGACCTATCTTGATGTGAAAGATACCATGGGACATTAACACATTAATATTATTTTGAATAAAAATAAATATATAATAAGGTAGTTAAATTGATATTCACTTATTTTAATATATACACAATCTAAAGTGAAAAGTAGTTGGTTCTAGGGAACAAACTCCAATAAGGGGTCGCATGGCTAGTATAAGATGAAACCCTATACCAACAGTTTCAAAAATCATTGGTATAGAGATAACCTATACCAAAATATTTTTAAAACTATTGGTATAAGGAAAACTTAAACCAATATTTCCTAAAAATAGTTGGTATAAGTTAATTATTATAAATCATATTTCCAAAAATGATTATCTTCTTTAAGGAATAGTGGAAATGGCTAACCCAAATAGTTAGGTAACCAAATCCTCTTGTAATATTTATATGATAATTAGCTGGGAAACCCTATGAGATAAGATACCATAGTAATAGTGTTGAGTTTATATCTATATGATAGATTTATTAAAAGGGTTATACACTCAATTATTAAAGAATCACATATGATATTATTGTCATGATAACCTATCTAAATAGCTAAGTTTTGATATGGATAATGAAGTGGAATAAAATAATAGTGAAATATGGATATTCTCCCACTAAAGGTATGGTTTTATGGGTTTATCATTTTAGAGAGACCTTATTTAATTAAATTCCTTGTTAAATTTTTGTAAAATATGGTACTCATTTGATAAAATATTCTATTGTATATGAATAACATCATCATCATAAAACTTAAACTTTGAGATCAATCCTTGAGAAATGATAAGCTTAATATAAAAAACTTATTAGGATAGTAACTTAAGAAAAGTTCTTAAGTAAGAAAGATTTTATTTTTTAGATAAACACCTTCCTAGGTAGACAACTATTGAAGTTATTTGACACTTGAATCTAGATTTTTATGAGAAGCATAAATTTATTCACTTAAGGTTTTAAAGGTATTAGATACAAACTGACCTAAGGTATTTTAGTCTTAGATCATATAATCAATATTATTTAGTATATAAATGGATAATTGATACTAAAGGTATCCTCTAAGGCTTATTGTAGTCATAGAATTCATTTAGTTAGAAATTTTCTAAAAACATGAGTAAGTTTAAGAAATGTTTACCCTATTTTCCTCAAGTGTTAAGAAAAGATAAACGAAGACATATAATGTTTAGGTTCTGATGTTTTGTTAACAACGCAAGTGGGTAAAATTTCAAACTAGAAGAATACAAGTGATTTAGAAATCCTAACAATGTTTTATAGTATCTATTTAATGTCATTGAAATTTAAAGGTAAATTTAGGAAAGGAAGACCATGATTCCAAAAGATAGAATTGTATGAGATACCTGTAGGCATTTTTGAAATTATTTGGAATGTCCATATCCTAAATCAATTTTATAGAACATAATTATTTATTTTTGAAGGGTATGTGATACTAAATGTATACTTTATAAATGTTGTGAGTATACAAGAGTTGAAAACCTGGGTAAGAATTGATAGATATTGTAGTTTTTATTCAAGTGATGAAGAAAAGAGTTTCTATATCAAAGACTTTAGTGAAAATGAATACATCAATCTAATATTGATCTAAGTAAATAATTTATATATTCATCTCATTTCTTTTATATGTTAAGATAAGTTGGTTGTTAACAAATCATTGTAATGAAAAACATGAGATAATTTATTCATTACACATGGTTCATGATTTATCAGATTCTATAAAATATTTGAAAATAAGATAAGGATATTTTTTTATCAAGGATAAAAGTTTTTATCCAGATATTTGTTAAAATATGAGATAAGGTGTTCCTTCCAACCATCAATGACATATTTTAATGAATAAAGTATTATTTTTAGAAGAAAATGATCCGAACATATATAATACAATACACGATATGATCATAGTGGTTTATTTTTTTAAATATTTATATTAATAGAAAATAAGTTTTATTTCCAAAACATAAAGGGGTTTGTGTATCCTAGAATGATATTTTTATGAGAATATAATATCTAAGAGGATAGTGGGTGTATGTTTGGATTTAGAGAATTTCAAAATTCAAAAATAAAAGACTATACCAATCAAAGTACAAAGTGAATCTCACTTTATATCATAAAAGGTTTATGTTATGTTGGTACAAGATCAATGTAAATAGTTAATTTTGGAATTCCCTTTTTAAAAGAGGGGAAAGGAAGAGGATACTAAGATACCCTAGGAGAAATATCATTTCCTTTCCTAGAGTACCCTATGGCCACTAGGTCTGCCTCTCCTAGTTCCTCCTTCGATTACGCAAGTTGTATCAAACAGACCCTAGCTAAGGATGTGTCACTTAGACCACTTATATTCACCGATTGCTCACTTAGACTGCTCCACCCAACCTCTAGATATTTTCTTATAAATAGAACACCCATTTCACTAGATAGTGCATGATTTTACCACTTTCAGAAGAGAGAGAAATCCTCCTTAATATTCTTCAATAAGGCCTCCAACATATCTCTTAGTTAGCCTATTTCACTCTAGGACTTAATAAAATAAAAACTTAAGTAGTAAATTAGTTTGAAATCCTCACGTGGGAAACCAATCAACCATGGTACCACACCAAGGTTGCCCAACTTAGCGTCTCACCACCCAAGGTTTCCTTCCTTAGTGATTCACTACCCATGATAGCACACCTTAGTGGCTCACCACCCAGGGCAACCCACCTTAGAATCTCACCACCCAAGGCAGCCCACCTTTTCTGTTCACTACCCAGGGTGGCCCACATTAGTGGTTCACAACCCAAGGATTCCCACCTTAGTATCTCACTACCCAATGTATCCCACCTTAGCATCTCACCGCCTATGTTGGCCAACCTTAACGATTAACCACCCCGGGCTACCCACCTAGATACTAGCTGATTGAGGATAATAATTCCATAAAATGTAATTATCCTTTACTCAGGTCTCCCATTTGATAATTCCATTATTAATACCTCCCACACAAAAATCAGATTCATATGGATGGGGTATAGGACACACTGAAATGCCCCTTAGATCATACATTCCATTGGTAAATATATTCCCCCTTTTAACCTCCCTAATTGTTTTGGTCCTCAGGATGTTCACAATTATAAATTACCTTGGTAATGAGGATCCCATTACTGGAGGTAGTGATGAGAACCTTATCCTTTAGGTAGTGAAATTCACCTCACACATGTTACCTGAATCATGAATAGAATCAAGAATCATCCACACCTTCTATTTTCAAATTAGTATATAAAAAAGACCTAATATGGGGGTTTATAAATAAATAGTAAGACATGAGTGGGAATCCCTCTAGTCATAATACCTTAGTATTTCTCTATGGATACCTCATCATATCCATGCCCTCATCCACCAGAAAACAATAAGTAGACCCATATAGGCATCCCTTCTAGATTAATCATCTTATCCTTTATTTATAGATGTCATAAACTTCCTTTATTCTATATAATATCTCTCATATATTAGTGTATGGGAAAATAAGTATGACATTGGGCCTCTAGGTAAGGTATAAGCCTCATTTGAAACCAACTATACAGTGTTACCGATCTACTAGTGTTTCTTATTTCTTACACCAAGCATGAATCACATGGGATTAAGAACTCAAGTGATCATATCATTGACATAAAAAAATATCATCCATGTAATTCCTCTTTAGGTTAAATCCAAAACCACACTAAACTATAATCTATTTTATTCATGTCTAGATGGAAAATGTAGGATTCATCCTTGAGGTTTAACCCTATTATGTTTTACCCATCACCACTCTTATAGGGTCATATTACCAATGATATCATACCCAACTCTGAAGGACAAACTCTATATGGGTCCTTTCAATTATCAAATGCCTCTCATGTGTAATTCCCACATCGTCTATTTCTAAGAAACTTTTTCCTAGACATCCTTACTACATGACATTAAATGACATGGTTTTGTCCTTGTCACAAGACCTTAAAAGGTACGACATGTCCTATTAAGTGTCATAAAACTACACGGATTCTGATTCTTTTAACGAGGATACATAAAAAACCCTATTATGGGTCTAATACCAATATAAAACAAAAAACATCACCCTAGATAATAATGAATTCCAGAGTTCCCAATTAGGTGGCTTTAAACCATAGTGAGGCATTAAAAAATAATAAACAAAACAAGATGGAGAAACTCTAACACATATAGATGGTATCATTGATAGATAACCTACGATACATACATATGATAAAATTTATGGAGAACTAATTATACATAAAAATGGTCACATACACGTAATTTAATAATTGATTTCAAATATAAAGGGTGACCGATCCTATATTAGAATCTGGGAATGAATCAAAAACATGTCTTAAATCTATAATAGAGTCTCGAAGTAGAAAATAATTACTCCAAATAGGGTTTAATGAGCCTAAAATCCTATCCTATAAACTAATTAAAGTTTATAAACATCATTAACAAAAATCCCAAAGATCACTTGGGTTTGAAAAGTATGTCCATTTCCCATAATGGTTATAGGAACTATTGGATGTTTCTGGTGCTAGGAATAAACCTCATTGGAAAATTTTTAAAGGGTGTAGCTAATTTACCACATATTAATAACTACAATACTCTTTTGGGTATTGAAAAATGAAATCGTGAACCTAAAATGAATCATTTATTAACCAAAACAAATAATTTCTCACATGACATGCTATTTCATCTTGAAAAATATAAATTGTCCCAATGTGGATCCTATAAAGAAATCAGTAATGTATATATTTATTTACTTGTGATGATACTTTGATGGGTTTCCTTGTTTGTGGTTTTTTTAACTATAGGGACATTTTCTAGAACTGCCTTCGATCTAAATGGAATCCTACCAATTGTGAAAAAATTATGCATTAGCTGTCATATGGGTTGAGTACCCATCGACCTAGAGGAAAAAATCACTGACCCTTTACCTTTAACATCAGGCAGCGGACATGCTAATTAGATAGTACCACCTGAATGGTGCTATCCCTACCATTTATGTTACATGTGAGGCCCTCTAGGACATAAATCCCCACTAACCATCCACCCAACAATGAGTGGTGGAGAATAATCAAGAGACACTCATTTCTATTTCAAACAATTTTAGGAGCCTCTACCCAAAATCTAATAGAAAATACCTCACTAAAATTAGGTAGGTGGAACAAGAGGTTGAAAATGACCTCAACCTAGCACATGAGTCACACCAAATGGATCTTGCCAACAATTTCCACTGAAAAAGTTGTGGATCACTAATCCCCAACCCATTGAGGATTCCACCCTATGGGTCTAGGATTAGATCACCCAGATCTAATTTTCCATGAAAAGTTTTCAAGGGTGGAAATCCATACATAATCAAGATTGGTCTCACATCCCGTCTTTCACCAAATAATCCCACCAATACACTTTTGCAACAACCAGTGAGTAGGCACACATCCATGAATGCACAAAAAAATTCTACTAATAAATTATAGCAGTACCTAGATTCTTTTTGGAATATCTCACAACAAATAGGGCAAATCCCATGTTCTCTACCCTACAAATGAATCCCATCAGTATATCATGATGAGAACTAAAGGGAAGAAGCAGACACAGATCCTTTATCTATCCAAGGAATGAGAACACACTTCCATTCTAGATAAAAACACCTTCAACACATCTTGAATGTAATAGATGGGAATAATACATCCCTTCCCAAATTATTTAAAATTTTCAACATATCTTGATAGAAAAAAAAATTAGGGGGAAGACCCACATTCTCGCCCCCACCACCAGAGTAGTTCATCAACATACTTAAATGACTACTCAAGAGCAAACACACATTCATCCTCCTATCCAAGAGGGTCTTCGACACACTCCCACAATAAACAGACAACAAGATTGGGCATGCATTCCCATTCCAATTGGGTATAATCAACACATTCCACTAACCATCATAAGGAATAAAAACACCCCGTACATTTTTTTATCGGTATGTTCTAGAAACAACATGGGAGTAACCCTGGTTATCCCCCACATATGAAAGTTGTTGCTCAGAATATGAGACTCTAACCACTCAATAGAGAACATACAAGAAGAAGTCCCACCAAGGGAGATCTAAAATATAGAAGCGAACCCATGTACCTTCTCTTCTTAATGTTGGTGTTCTTTAGGCCCATAAATAATTATCAATGGTGGCCCAAGATCCTACTGAATCAATTCCATATCAAATAATTCATAGTTGGAATTATGAAGGTCCTCCCCTCCACTTTGCTTCCAATAGATCTAGAGGTATTCCCCAAATAATTTTCCCTGAAGACCTCCTTCTTGGTATTACTGAGATAGATCATGATAAACCTTATCATGATGAGTAATATAGAATCCCTCCCCATGGTTATAATATCAAACAATAATAAATTAACCCCCTTTATATTATCTACCCTAAAGCTCCTCTCTAGAGAATATGCTATAAGACTCCTCTCTATAGATTGAAATCCAATTGTGATGGTAGTCCTCTTGATTATGTCACTCACTGAAAAGGCCACCCCTCTTGTGATATTTTATTTTGATAAGAAAGACCCACTATCAAATAAACTATGATAAATACCTCATATCATGAGACACTTGAAAAGATGATCCCAACCATGATTGATTCCTTTTATTTGAAGATAGAAATTATTTCTCAATAGAAAGAAAACCTATGGTAATGGTCATTCTTTGAACCACTATTAGATCACTCAACTTCCATTATAATAAAGGATATTATTTTTAAACTTTATTTCTATAATAAAGAAGCTAGAAAATGACCCCTTTGGTCATAATAAATAAAGGAATCTCTCATAAAAGATTAATAGAATACATTGGTTATGATGAAAAAATTGGAAAAAGATAATATACCGATCATGTTTTGGACCCTAAACACTCCTTAGTATGACAATCCAAAATATTTGATAAAAGAATGCATACATCATATCCATATAATTATTTAGATTAAAATTCACCATTTGAAATATAAATTCATACCTTATGAAGGATATATGAATCAAATTAATGTGATAAAATAATTTCACCATTATATTAAATTGACTTCCATTTTATTTATATGACACACAAAATTGGGAAACAACATGAAAATATTCAATGAAAAGTCATGGATTCTTTGGGAAACCTACATAAGTTGATAACTAACACACCATACAGTGTGTATATCAAAGGGTGGGTTAAACATGGTGTCTTAAATTTCACCTCACCCCCTAATAAGCAAATCCTTCTAGAAGTGATATCATGAAATGTCATCGTTCTAGTTCAACTCTAAAAATCAGGTTTTGTACATGATATATGGCACACATAGTAGGTATTTTCCATGGAAAAATTCCAGAATCACCAAATCCAATGAGATAAATACATAAAAAATCACTTACATTAAAAATTTAATAATATTAAGAAATTTTCTCATTTGAGAAGATCCAAGTACTAAGTCTTAGTGTTACCCTTAGTAATAAGAAATTCACATTTATAATGTACATTAAACTTCAATCATTCTTAGATAAAGATACATATGATTAAGAGAGAAGAAACCATAGTTTTAGTAGTGGAATTTCAAGAGAAACCCTATCCCATAGGTTGGGGGTATTTTTACCAAATTTTCCTCCTTCAAGGTCATCAAATCTAGTCCAAAATGTTTCAAAAATGGATCAAGATCAAACCTAACCCATCGGGATGGGGAAATGTTTACCTTGATCTCATCCCCCATAGAGATCAACATTTCCCTATTTAGGAGATGAATCCTAAAATGAGTCTCCATGGTTTGTTTCATATCATGACCCATATTTCTCATTGGGAAAGCATACAATAATTTTTTCTAGAGACTCTATTCATATTATACTTTGAAAAACAACTCTAGGATAACATTTTAAAGGAAATATAAAGCCTCATAGAGGTCACAATACAAAGTGAACCACTAAGAAGAAAACTTCTCATAAAGATCATTAATTTTCACTAATTAAATACCCTAATAGAAACAAATCCTCCTATATTTCCAATGGTGATATGATACCCATAAGGAACTATGTATTGGTAAATTTAATTATCACTGGTCCCAAAGATGCTACAGAATATTAATCCAATATAGAAGAATAATAGGAGGATGTTTTTGTTCAAAACATGGTCTACACTAAAATAACTAAAGACGATGTGCATACTAGAAATCAAATGGAGGCTAAAATATTAAGAAATCCCTTGAGTGATTTTTTACATGTCTTGATTGGTATTCAAATAAAGAAAAGGGAAAATGTGTGGCTATTCTCCACCCATTACTTGAATAATTTGAACCTCTTATAATTGAGAAAATATTCACTCAATATGAGGCAGAATTGAAAGATTTTAAGAAACTAAATGTTGAGTTACATAGAGGAAACATCCATGCTAGAAATGTTATTTAGAAAAAGCATCACCTTTCTCTTTCAAAAGATCTTCATTAATAGTAAAAGACAACAATTTCTAAAAAAGTGGAGCCATAACATATGCCCAACCTAGAATTTGGGAAACCAATTTACTTGGATAAAATGTTGGAAGTATATTAAGAATTACCTCTATTAGGACAGTTGTTGGAACCATTCTAGGTGAAATACCTCAGGATAACCTAGACTAACTATTTTCCACAAGTACATGCATTCCCACTAGGATATGCCTTATTAATTATTCTCCCTATTCAAGTACTTGCTCATCCAGATGTCCCATATGAACTCATTAACACCATTGAGTCACTGAAAACTTGACTAGATGATATGGAATGATGGAGTGAACCAGTGTAGCAAGAGGAAAAACCTTACCCCAAATGGGTATATGCCTCTCTTCCCCACCCAATTTTAATAATCCTATACCATCAATGGACCGAAGGAGCTAGATCATTATTTAACACACTTTATGTCATAATGTAGTCCCATAATAGAAACCATTGAGAAAAAAGAAGCATCCAAACTCAGGTTTTTCATACAGAATTTGAAGGGACAAAATTTCATCATATATACCATCTTATTAGTTAGATAAATCATAGGATGGGAATACCTCCACTAAATATTTATTTACCAATTCATATCCATGTTTTTGAAGGAAATAATCCATGAAATATCAACTTTAAAATAATTAAATAATGATAGAGTCTTATATTTCATCTCTAGGTGAAAGGGTTTAAACTAATCCTTGAATCTATAGCTTCCCTAAGAGGATTTGTTGGGTCTCTATATAGATAATCACTTTGAAGAATTATTGGTACCACTCATTCTAGTAAAATATCTGGGTGTATTTAATGAGATTTACATGGTCACACAAATATTTGATGTTTCTATTTGGAAAACCAAATCCAAGACTCAAAAAATTCTAAAAACTCAAGGGAGGATAACAAATAAAGTGAAATCTATAGATATCCATCTTAAGCTAGCTCCTACATTGGATTTAGATCCTAGTCCTGGACAATATTGTGTAACACCTCCTCCTGAATGGAAATAATAGTAATATTCACACTAAAATGGGATAAAGGAGTAGAGTAACTCACCATATAATGATAAGAAGAATAAATTTTATTCATTTTGAGATGATCAAGTTCTTGGTTATTTCAAAGTGGCTATAGAGAATAATTTAGTAGGATTTCTAGAACCTAGTAGTTCTGATCTGGTCAGTCTTAGTGATCGCACAAATTATTTCCCCATTCACTGAACATTTGGTCATACCAATTATGAGTTCTTTTTTTAAATAAATTCTCTAAGATATGGTTGATTTTGGACAAGTAAAATCGTGAAATACACTAATACAAGTGGCATGAATTGTTACTAATGTTCCAAAGGAAGAGAAAAAATGGAATTAATTCACTAATAAAATTGAAGAAAATTTCAATAATTGGATGACTATAAATAAAATTATTTAAAATCATTATATTAAGGAAGAGTTAAATCATCCAGTTTTTACCCCAGTCTCTTCTGTTATGATGCAAATGACCTCATCGACACCACTGTCTTCCAAGATCCAATATTATAAGAAATGACACAACTAGAAAGGAAAAAGTAAAGTATATAAATATTAACCCATACTAATGATGTAGAAGATCCTTACCCTCTTTTACTCCTTACCTTTGGTCCTAGTACAATGAGGGTTATCCCACCAAACGGTACAATGGGAACCATCCTTCCAAATATAATACTCATAGGATGAATATTTTTTCTTCATTTCTATTAATGTAATTTATTTAATGGATCACTTCTCAAATGATGAATATTATTATGAACCCATGTTCCCTATCCTTGATTAGGGAACCAGAGGTAAATTCCATAGGATTCAAGGAAATAGGGGAAGATGTAGTAGTTTATAGGCTCAATATCCCATTTGAATCCCCACTGAAGCTATATAAGTGGATAAAACCCATGGTAAAGAACTTCATTGAGTCTAAAAATAGGATAATAGAGACACTTAAACATCTATAAAGGGTTATCTGAACCCAATTATTTTGGAATACTGATTGATGAGTGTGCAACTGTCTAATCATCCAATATGAGTGGGCAGACCAGGTGACTCAATCCATCAGTGACAGGAGCGACTTAAACTTATGCTCAAGTACCTAATCCATATTACCCCAAAAATTCATTTTATAAGGTACCTAATAAGGATAAACCCCACAATAGAAATCATATTCCTTTGGGTAAAAAATTTGACATCTTGAAATAGTTGTTCATGGTACCAACCAAGATTTCAATTCTAGATTCTCTCAGGTTATCAAAGGATATCTAGGAAATACTCATGGTGGCCCTATTAATCCATAAATAGTTTAAATATGAGGAAATTTATTCTAAAGTATATCATGCAGAGAATGATTTTGTAGAATTTTATGTATTCATCTCTTTTATAGAGTATGGTAGGGTTACTATTATACAGGGAAACATAAGACCTTTGTATATCTCCATAAGACTGAATCATATTGAAATTTAGTGAGACTTAATTTAAAATGGATCTGGAATCAATCTCATTTTGATCTATACACTCCATTATTTAGGCTATAATGATTCTAAATTTTCTATTTCTTCTTTAACACTTTAGGGTTATGAAAATAGTAATCAGAAACCTCTCAGTCGAATCAAGATCATATCTCAATTTGAGGATGTCATCTACAGCTATGAATCTTTAGGTTTTTGGAAGGATAACAATTTCAGTATCCTACTAGAAAGGTCTTGGTTTCATAAATACACATCAATTCCCTCATCAAACAACCAATATCTCATACACTATGATAATAGATAAATTGGGAAGTTATGTGGTGATAAGGATCCATTTGAATCCTGTGAGACCCAGTACATTGATATGTGTTTCTCCCTAAGAGAAGGAAAACAATCCTTGATTGATGGTGTATTCTAGGTTATAGATCCAACTGGTTTGTGAATGACCCCAAATAACCTATTTAAAGATATTGAAAATTAATATGTATTTCCCATCATTCAAATTGGAAACATGAGTATGGATTTAGGTTTTTATTCATCAGCACTTATGATATCAGTCACATCAAATGAACTTTATAACATAGAAGAAGCACTTAATCTATTTAATAGTGAAAAAACCCCATATTAAAGTTCCCTAAAATTTTCCATATAAAATCAAAATACCCCTAAATTATCAACTAAATCAGAAGAGACTCTCATATCACTGATAGAGAGTGGTAATACCCCTACATCATCTTTTAAATATTTTGATATTGATGCTTATTATAGATTTAAAGAATCCCCTTAATCACCCATTCCTCCTCAAATTGGTATAAAGGGAGAGGAATAATAATATCTTAGATATTACACTCCATAATTTTAGTAAGGTTTTTCCACAACTATTGATGATATTTAGTAGATAAATATGGATATAAAGAAAGAACCATGGACCACATTGATCAGTGTATCCATGTTGTCCAAATAAAAAGAGGTGTAGAAATTTTTTATAATTCAGTACTAAGATGATTTAACCTATAATTAAACTAAAATTACATACCTCAATCCCAATTTATCTACCCACCACTTGGACTTTCTATAGGATCATTGTGGTTACAAGAAGGAAGCCAAAAAAATTCATCCAACTCATGTTACTAAGGCTGAAGATGAGGCTGAAAAACTTATCAAAGATAACTTCATTTAGGAGTTCTAAAATTTGAAATGGATCTCCAATATTGTCTTGATAAAGAGGAATAATAATAATATCAGTGTTTTCATTGAATTTAGATATCTCAATCGGCATTTTCCAAAAGATGATTTCTTGATCTTGATTACTGAACTTATGATTGATGAAACTACTAGATATCAATCCCTATCCTTTATGGATATATATTCATGATATAACCAAATACTAATAGACCCTAAATATGAATAATCTACTTCCTTAAAGAAACCCCTTGGAATATAATTTTATCAGGTAATGCCTTTCAGTTTGAAGAATGTTAATGCCACATATCAATGTTTTATGCACCCCATTTTCAAACCCTTCTTGAGGGAAACCACTAAATATTAAATCAATGATCTGATGGTTAAATAATAGTTTCATTATGATCATATTTCTTTTCTTGAAATCATTTTTAAGAAGCTATGATAACAAATTTTGAAGATGAATCCGTTGAAATGTTCTTTCAAGGTTACCTAAGTAATGTTTCTTGGATTAATAGTACATGTCACCTCTTTAAACCATAAAGAGTTAAGAGGAATTTAGGGATACCTTACCTAAATTTGATTCTTTATAGTAAACCTTGTAGGAAAATTTTTACTCTTCACTGAAATAATGAAAATGGAGTCACTTATCATTAGACCAATGATTATCAAGAAGCTTTTGACCATCATAAGAAATATATTTTGAGCCACCAATGTTGATTCCCCATGCTGAAGGAAAACCAATTGTTGTATATGTGATGAACTTATATCAATAATCAGGTGTTTTTATTGCACAAAATAATGATTAAGGTAATTATAATAGCTTCTATTATCTAATAATAACCTTTATTAATGCTAAAAATCAATATTCAGATATCAATAAAAATATCCTTTTGTTAATATTTGTAGTTCAGAAACCGAGGAAATACCTAAAACACCCTGAGGTCCACCTAGTCTCTCACAATGACCTGCTCAAGTATATCCTCAATAATATTATATTTAATGGTCACTTTTCATGGTAGGTGGTCATTTGTTAATAGTTTTACATTCATTTTATACTGCAAAAAGAAGTAAAAGGATAGTCATTAACATATTTTATCACATAACTTCCTTATATAAAAAATATACTATTGGGAACTAAGTTACCCCATTAAGAGGTTTTATCTGACCAATAGTTCCTCTAAACATAAGATATGTACTTTGATGGTGCTTCTAGAATCCCAAAAGGGAAAATAATGGAAGATCCTGAACTCAATAAATCTGGGTTGAGAATCATCCTTATCTCCCCATCCAAGGAATTTATAAATTATTCCTTATTATTGTTATAAGGATACACTAACAATGAGGTATAATACCAAGACCTCATCGAAATGGAACTATAAATACTAGTATCCCACCTAAGGGTTAGATTTGATTCTTATTTGGTGATCAAATAGGTAAATGGTGACTATTCCATTGTAAAGGATGAGCTAATTCCCCTGCTTGACTATATACAAGGGTTGATGGAAGAATTCCCCTTAGAACCAAAATTGAATCATATAAAACTTTCATATAACTCCTTGAAATATGAATTATCCAATGCAACTATAACCTTGGATGATCTAGACCAGGAATAAAAGATCATCAATATCTTGCATCACATAATGGTATCATTATTCATTGGTACTAGCATAGAATATACCATTTAAGTAAATTTCATCCCCAAGCAAGGGGATTTTCTAAATGGATGGATATATACCATAGAAGA
This sequence comes from Viscum album, assembly GCA_963277665.1. Lineage (NCBI taxonomy): Eukaryota > Viridiplantae > Streptophyta > Magnoliopsida > Santalales > Viscaceae > Viscum > Viscum album. Next base: position 1,158,112,362 of record OY728166.1, on the reverse strand, counting down.
CTACCTCCATAACAGAATTAATCCCTTAGATTGAGAAAGAAAAGAGTAAATATAATGATAGGCTATCAAATTTACTCTCTATAATGGCACAAATTCTAAGAAACTACTCTACAAATGAGAATTTAAATTATTTATCATAAATTGAATTGATATAGGGGAACCATAAATATTATTTAAGAAGTATATGGAGGTTCACATGGTTCCCATTATCCAAGGATCAATCATTAACATCAAATCCAAAGGGTCAGGTATATCTTTCCTTTAATGACACATAATTATACAGAAATCACCACAAAATGTCATTATTGTATGATTCATGCCAAATTCATTCATTATCCCACAAAATTTTTGTATACCAAAAAATATTCTTGGCTATTTTCTAATTTGAGAATAAATTTTATGGGGCCTTATACCCCAAAAACAATCTACCAATTCAAGTACATCCTTAGTACCATCAACTAATTTTCTAAGTGGTTCGTGACTATATCCCTTAAAGAAATTAGGGAAATGGTTATCATCAGTTTTTAAAGATAAGCATCATTAATTGAATGGTTTCTATAATACCATATTGACAGATAATGGCACTAACATCCACTCTTTCAAATTGAAATGGTTGTACTAGAAATATGGGGTTCATTTTAACTATTCATCCCACTACCATTCTACGTAAAATGAATTGATATATGATTTCAATTAAAATATATCAATTAAACTAAAAAAAGAGTGAAAAAGTAAAATAATTATTTTCCTAACAAACCACTTCCCAATTTATGAGCCTATCGCACCACAACCCACAACACCACATTGGAAACCCTATATTCACCTATATATGGAACAAAATCCATTTTACCCATGAAGTTCCAATTACCTTCACTCTTCACTACCATTTAAAATAAATTATCCATGTATGAATAATATCTAAAGTTATTGGATAAGTTTTAATGGCTCGAAAAGAGGATATTGTGTAGCTTTCACCATTTTGAGGTCCACCAAAACAAGGTAGCATGATCCTTTAACAAGAAAGTTCACTTTTATTAATTCATCTAAGGGGAATTGGTATTGGTCCTCATGACCGTGATAATACATAGTAAGAAACCTCCAAATATTAAACCAGAATGGGAGGGTCCTTATGTCATACATAAGGTCTACTCCAACAGAGCCTAATACCTGATTATAATGAATGGGGTGCACATCACTCCCGCTAAAAATGAAATATTTCTCACAAAATACTTCACATAATCAAACCCCCATGGTCGATGATTCACGACACTAAAAGAAACTACCCATGGTCTTGGATGAAAGACATTAAAAGGGAAAACCATTGTTCAAAGCTATGTGACCCTAAACTATTTAAACCATTAATCCTCATTATATGTCATTAAACCACATGTCTAACATCCTCACAACAATATGTAAAACTGTATGGTCAGTGTCCTTATCATATGATGTAAAATTACATGTTTCTGTGGCCCCCACCTAAGAGGAACTCCACTCCTGGTGTCAGTATCCCAACACACCACTTTTTAGTACTATATGTGACTTGATTTACATTTATGGTATACCTAGTTCCAACCATACCCTCTATCTTGGGCCTAGTCATTAAATTCTCCCCCATAGATGAGGTTTTTTATGCTAGTACTGGATCCATATGGGTCTCTCTTTTCATGTCATGTTTTTTACTTAGCTAGTAGTCTCACCTCCCTATGGTCCTAGATGAAATACCTTAAAATCTATACCATTGGTCAAACCTATGTGACCCTAATATATGACAACCACATCACTATAAAATGAAATTAAACTACATGTAAAACATCCTAGTCACATGAAATAAAAATTCATGACATTTTATTATGGGACATATGCCATTAAACTACCCAAAAATAGTCCTAGTGACATGTTGTAAAACTGTAGTACAACATTTCCATCACAAGGTAACAAATACAAGTGATGTACATTATAAAAAATCCTTGGTTTCATCTTAACACAATCTGAGAAATCTTCCAATTCTTTCTTTTTTATCACACTAAGCATGACCCACATGATCTTAGTGGTTTGGGATGATTATGCTAATATACATGATTAAGATGCACTAAGGATCATTTAGTTTATCCTACATGAATTTAAACTACTTAAGGTTCCCCCTCTTGTATTTCCTTCTTTTTCCCCACATATGAGCCAAATATGTGTAGTGGATCTTTTTATCCAATAATTACATATGTCTTGTTTCTCATTCTAAAAAGATATGTAGTAATAACTAAATCCCTTAATTCTAGTCCCAATTGTAAAATATAAAAAAATGCCTCATTTCCCCTATGCATGATCTAGATCTTCATAGGTGGCTTCTTTATAAGAACTACACATGGCTTGATTCTCATTCCAGTGAGATATGTAGTGACACCTAGATCCCCTATCCTAGGCCCAATCATAAAAGAAAATGTTAAATACCCTTACATTGTCTTAGTAATTAGTTGTATCTTTCTTACTGAGCATAAAAACAAGGTCATATGCTTTACATATGGATCAGAACCATGTGAAACCAAAAATACAATTCATGGAGGGAATACCTTAAACTGCACAACACCAATGGTCCCTGTATCATGATAGTAAGCTATGAGGTGGAAGTATATCCAACTTGAATCTAAATACTTAGGATGGCCCATTCCCTTTTGGCTATTTTATCTCCACATGAGAGATCAATCTATATAGAAGTATTTGTTGCATGGTTGATTTACACCTTAGAACATCAATGTACCTTATTCCTTTTACGTTATCTAGATATATGAAAGAAATTTCCCAGCAAATACATGTGGATCGATTCTCATTCCAGTGAGATATATAGTGACTCATGGGTCACTTATTCTAGGACCACTTTCTAAAGAAAGAAATTACCACTCTCCTGCATATGACCCAGATCCATGAAACATATTCCAATATGGGTTCTATCATTTATAGACCCATTCTCAAAGAAAAATTCCCCTTTTCCTTATATATGAGTCAGATCTGTGCAAGGGAACTTCTTATCTAAGAACTATGTATGGATTGATTCTCATTTTAATGATATACGTAGTGATTCCTAAATCCATTATTCTAGGACCATATATGAAGTCTAAAAAAATGCCTCTCTTTCCATGTATACAAGCCAAAACTATATATGGAACCCCTTATGTGATCCACATAGAGTTTAGTCTCAATATTTCGATAATATTAAAGCTACCCAACCATAGAGAAATAAATTCAAAATGACTCCATAATTTTTTTGAGAAAAATTCTTTCCATGAACCAAAATTTCTATATTGATAAATAATATTTTCAAAAACCTTTCTTGGATATCAGTGATAAGAGAATCCAACTCTAAAAGAAACATCTATTTTGACTATGAATACTACACCTATGATACGACTATGCATATGAACCCATGATATGGCTTGTCATCCAGAGGTATCAACATCCTGATGAGTAAATCCTTCTATCTCCTTATACATAGACATCGACAATAGTGGCATTTTCTGTTAAAACATTTTCTACTGTTATTACTTATGTTTCTATCTCATACCATGTTTCCATATCAAAGAGTCTCAATCCATTATTTTCAATGCCTCTCCTCATTTTTAAGAAAGTGTTGGAGCATCCTTATCCTATAAAACTTATTTTGGGTCATTATTCTTATTATATTAGTCTAAAACACTGTGTACTTAAATTATGGGAACAATTTCATGAGACTAGTTCTATAAAACATCTTCCCACCTTGAGTATGTTTTCTATGTACTGTGACATAGTTACCGAGGTGTTTTAATTTATTTTTGAAAATTACTATTCTCTTTGATACCACTTCATATTTTAGATGTATTATTCAAAAACAACCAAAACATGAGTTTATCATACCTCTTCATTATCTCTTTCATAATAAAATTGGTAATAGGAATGGATTTAGTGTGGTAACCACTAGCCTACTCCCACTAGTTTCCATTGACCGAGTGTTTCATTAGTCATTTTCGATTAATAATGGTTATTTTACTCTCACTATTATCCACCTAAACACTATATATGATCCCTAGATGAGTTTGGTGAAAACCAACCCATTCTCTCCAATCCCTATTGACTAATTGTGGCATTAGTTTTATGCTGTGATTAATGGTAATTATTCTCCTACCAGTTTCTACATCTAGTTGACTTATAAATTCAAGGGTTATTATTTACACATTACATAATTCAATTATTTAGTTAAATTCATCACCCTTGATATTTCAATATTGTGTATAATACTCATTTTCATAACAAAAACCATAGGCCAAAGCTACATGAACTTAAACTACAACAACCATCGGTCAAGGCTATGAGACCTTAAACTATAACAGCCATTGGTCAAAGATATGTGACCTTAAAATTCAAAAAATATTGGCCTGAATTTCATGACCTTAATCTACCTAAGTAAATATACATCAAACATAATAGAATGAAAACCCACAATGAGTTTTCTAGAAAAAATAGAGCCTTTTTTTCTAGACACATACTTTTCATGATCTAGGAAAAATAAAGAACTTGAAATTTAAAAGGCATGAAATTTTTTAGGCTAAGAACTTATAAATCATGGCCTAATAAAAAACCAAGTTTTTCCCACTAAGTATTCTCTATACCATACTTAGTAAAAAGTTAGGGAGATAAAAAAGATGAAAATATTATAGATCCCACCACCATATGACCCCAAAAAAATTAAAGGTATGGTTTCTAGGAACTTGGACTATAAAAATGTTATATAATTCCTCCATTCCTAACATTTCAGTTCAGATATTTTTGTTAATCTTGAAAAAAGTGTGCTATGATATCATCCATCCAAATAGACCAACTTTAGTTTTATGATGATGGTAGCTATACATGTACCCATCTGTGAGCCACACCCATGAGGATGTAATTTTTACTCAAGAATTTAATAATTATGACCTGTGTTGTTATTTATATTTCAGCGATCAAATGATACAATATTTATTGATTCCACTTTTCAGAGCATTGAAAGTTGTGATAAGAGATGGATAAAAGAGAATATTTTATTTTCATTTATTTCATCTAAAGATGAATGAGAGGAGAATCCATATATTAGAGTATATCTCCATTACATAGACCCTATTATACAATATTATTTTTAGAGGCTTTGAGATCACTAAAGGCCCACTAGGCCTTTTCAACAATGTGACAGACCATACAGTCTCAACTTCTTCAATAGAAGAAAATACCTCTACTCCATCATTTTCCTTGTACCTCTTGACCCGTGCATCTTTCACAAGTGTTTTATGCTCCTCTAGATTCACCTTAACACTATCATTGTCTTATTGGAGTTATCTAAATTGGGAATCATGTTCACCAGTAAGTGACTATTTCCGAAATCCATAGCCACATAATGGGAATCTTCTTGAAGGCCCCTAGACAAAATTTTGGAATATTATGCCTGTATTTTGAAGGCATCCCATGTCCACCCTTCCACACTATCAATAGTATATAAAATCATTTATAATGGCATGTATATTATGATAATTTAATCCTCTAATACATAGGAATATGAAATAGCATTGTAGCTGATGCAGATGTGTGTACAACTCATCCTTAGGAGTGTTGGAAATAAACTTCCATATACTCTTCCAAGAACACCGAAAATTGGTTCAGTAATAATCAAGGGCCTCTTGGTGTGGATTAAAGTCACTCCCAAAAACTATAATATAATTCATAATGATATAAATTAGATATATCAGGGTGATTTACTTCACATTGGGGACCTCTGTTTGTGAGAGTAATGCTGTAAGAAGAATACCATAAAGATATATCGGTTCTGTAGTTATAGATTCAGGGAAATGTTAAAAGAATTACCCTTCTCGATAGTTTCATGGTCCTCTATAACATATTAAACTCTTAAAAAATAAAATACCATTAATTTTACTATATAAAGAATCCCTTTGTTAATAATGATAGAGGCATTAACTGTCGATGTATCCCTGTAAGTAGGTACCTCTACGGCACTTTCATTTTCCATCATAACATGGTCACTCATTGAACCCTAATTTGTTTTATAGAATTCATCTATTAAAAAAGTTCAAGGGAAGAATTTGGTTTTAATGAACCTCCTAGAAAATATACGAGGTCTACTTTTGGAACCTTCAACACCTGGTAAGCCTCTATAGGTTTATCTAATTGGGTAGTGGAATCAATGGACACCAAGAGGTCCTACATGGTATATAAAGACTTAGAAAACATAAATGAAATAAATTATTTACCCTATATTGAAATAATACTCTCATGAAAAGTAATTTCCTTCCCTAATGAAGGGTCCTACACCATATTCATATCCTCTATAGAAGGTACAACCATCCTAATAGTAGGAATTTGTGCTTCACCTGGAGCACCTGTATCATCATTCTTGGATTTTCCATTGAACATACTTTAAGGGTGATATCCTAAATTCAAGAAACTCTAATGTTATTATATGTTTATGAAAAAATTCCCACATGTGTGTCAAATTGGTAGAGACCGTAATCTCACCACTTTTTTTGTGAAAAATATGTCAGACTAGTGTCTTGGACCTTCAATGACTTTTAACTTGATTCAATAAAAGGTCAGCTCCCGCCACTAATTGATCAACTACTAATGGAAGGAAAATAGAAGAAATACTGTTGTATTCCACTTTCTTATTCATCCACTATACAGGTGATAATTTTCCTTCCTTGATGTTCTCTTTAAGTCTATCCCTAGAGGAGGCCGTGAAAACATATTTTGGTTAGCTGATCACTATTTCCATCTCCCCTGTTGTACCTACCCTCGATACTTACAAATAGAAATTAGTGATGAGTAACAAAAGAATCCATATTAAACATTATAAATTTTAAAATAAGTGAACAAAAATCCTTAGGATCAATAAGTGATTCCCACTCTTTGATTATATATTAGTTTAATACTTTTTCAAGAATTCCTCAATCCTTTATGGATTGTACTCACTGAGTGACATGAAACCTATGATCTATGGTTTGAATCAAAATATCCAACTCCCAAATTTGAATCCATACTTTCTGGGATTTGTTTTTATAATTAAATTCAAAAGGATTATAAATATTTACAATATGAGGAATGTTAATTACACTTTAAAAAAGGCCCACAAATTCAGAATAGGGGTTGAAGAAGTCCCAAATTTCTAGAATTTGTGATATTTTAGGTATATCACTTCTGAATCAACTACCAAATCACCTTGTAGTTCAAAAGAATATTCAAATGACTTTTAGTTAATTCACTTATTAGGTATTTCAACCACTAATTTTCCCTATTTTTTTTAATACGGTCAGAATACCCTCACATGAATCATTAATGAGCATGCTCAACCATTGAAGGAAAAGAGGATTGGGGATCAAGATTCTTTGAGGACTCTATCACCTCAACCATGGCATTTCTTTTGGGGGATTTCTTGTCCACCCATTTCCCATTGAAAAAATGAGACTCAATAGTAGTTCAAGGAATGATTTTGGAAAACACCCCCATGGATATGTTGACATCCATGCATGGGCATTACTAGAAAATAGTGCAATAAATGCATTCTCAGGAGGGAGGTTGATTGAAACACCTATCCTTTTTTGGGACATAATAACCTTGGATTTTTGTGCTATTATATGTTTCTCTTCTAGTCTCACATTCACTATATTCAATATTTTTTTATATTAGATATGTCAAAATTGTCATGAAAAGAGATATGCTGTATAAGCCTCACAAATGATGTCATAATCAATTTGAGCTACTATAACACTATCCCTCAGTGAAAACATATAGGACCATAATCCAAAATATACATATCCATAATCATTAATTATTACAATAGTATTTGGTCCATATATAAATAATTTTAATTCTCAATGGATACTTAAAATATTAAGGGAAACATCACTAGTCAGTATTAGTGGCCTGATTCCTAAAACATCATGCATAAATGGTCTAAACCTACAATGCGGGATCCCCATAATACTAATGAGATCATAGAAGTTAAAATGAGTTTCATCCAACCCCAAAAAATTTAAAATAACCCTAAAACATGAAAAGAGGGCTTCCTGTTATGAACATGCAGCAAGCACTGGTGGATCTTCACCAGTACTAGAACAAAAAAACCCATTGATCTCCCCTATTTCTAGTTTATCATACATGATAGAAGCAATAATCCTCACATTTTATTAAAGTTACATACTAGGAGGAGAAACCCACTTAGCCACATGGTAAGGAATCCTACTAAATAGGTCTCCACTGGGATTTTTGAAATGATTCCATATCCCCATTTATCAAACTATCCCCACGTGAGTTCCGACTATTATGTATCAGGAGACCCTATTTTTTGGATGGTAAGACATACTATTTGACACTTACATGTAATTTTATATTCATAGTGATTCAAAAATGTGTTCATCTATGCATAATATTTTATGTTCACCTGAGGAATGGGCTCCTTCTTTGTCACATCCTGATAAATCATCATTAACTCTCTGAAAAAATATTTCACTCATATAATATCTCCAACCATAGATTGAGTGGGGATGAACTCTTCATACATGTCCCTGAGGATTGAAACTCCTAAAATCATGTATATATCCCAAAAACTGATGCCCAATTACCCATGGGTAAGAAGAAAGGTGTTTGTTTAGGGGATCTAGTTTCTCACAAACTCAAGGATCTACTTGTTATTCTTATTTAAATACATTTTATTAATACATATGGTATCATAAATAGTGAAATTAATGAGCTAGTTTTAAAAATCTGCACATGTTACCTGACTCTAGTAGGCCTGCATCAACTCAGTATTAAAGACTCCCCCCATGGAGAAATCCCCACCCACCATTCCAGCCTTTGATCTGATCAATTGTAGAATGATGTAATATGGAGGAGTAAAAATCATGTTTAAAATTTGATTGGGATCTTACTACTATCCGGGGTAGTCTTTTTATAGTGAAAATTTTATGATAAGAAAGTTTACTCTTGAATGAATCCACCCTTTGATGATATATTAACTCCACCTCAGTTATTGTACTTATAAATCCATGAGCCCATGAGAAAGGTATCTAGATGAGGAACATCAATATTTGGTTAGTATCTCATGCCCATATAAGGGCATAAATTATGAAGTTGGGCACTCCTAATGATGTTACCTCAGGATTCTGAATAATGTTAGCAGAGAGGATTCCTACTAACCAGTGTACCCTTGTTTAACCTCATCAATAATAATATTTATATTAATGAATAATTATGTATCCGAGTCAACACTAGAAGAGATGTCCATTTTAAAATTTGTAAAGGATTTGGACAAACATGCTAGTACAATAATTCAAGGAAGAAAAAGAAGTTACCCTAAAATAAACACAATATAAGTGTGAGGGTAGCAAGGATTTTTTTACAAAGTATATAAACTCTTGCTAAGGTATCATCTCTAGGGTCCTATTGATAAGGAACCCTTACTCATGTGGCCTTAATATCCCCCCTCACTCAAGTGGCTTCACTATATCCCTCTTACTTGGTTGTACACACTTAGACCCTTATTCAGGTGTCCTTTATTATCCCCCTCACTTGGGTGGCCTAACTAAGGTGAAAATAACATCAATACTTAACTTGAGGTAGTGAAGAAAGAATAAACAAAGGAGGAAGAAAAAGTAATATGCTTATCTAAAGAGGGGACCACTCTTATTTATAGGAATGTCACAGATCTCACTCAACCAAGCCAATGTATCCCACTCAGCATGGAAAGTGTGACTTGACCATATTGACCAGTATGGATTATCCCAAGTGCCACAATGAAATAGTATGGTGGTAAATTTTCCTAATTATCACACCAAATAGAAAAAAGTGACCTTAGAATCTGATCCTTATCATTCTGCTTGAATCTTATTCATAGGGGGTATTTATTTAAAATCCATTTTGAAAAAAGGGGAAAAAATAAGAGAATAAGAAACCTTGGGATAAATCATATTTATTTTCCTATAATAAACTATAGTCACTAGAACTTCCTTACATAGGGCCTCCTATGATCATTTATCCTATATCAATCAGATCCCTATGGCTCACCAAGGCTGTGTCACCAATCCCACTTATGTGCACTGCTTACCGTCTCAACTTTCACTTCCCAGTCTATGGATTTTTTCCTATAAATAGAACCCCCGAGTTACCGCATAATACATGATTTCCCCACTTCTAGAAGAGAAATAAAGCCTTCTTAATATGCTTCACTTAGGACTCTAATATCTCTCCTAGGTATCTTATTTCAATCTAGTACTTAAGAAAATTAAAAATTAAGCAGTAAAGTGGTCCAAAGTCATCACCTAGGTGACCAAATTTCTAAGATCCCTCACTAGGGAAACCCACCTTAGGGGATCACCACCCAGTGCTACTAACATTAGGAGCTCACCACCCATGGTATCCCACCTTAGTGAGTCACCACCTAAGGTATCTCACCTTAGTGGATCACCATTTATGAAATCCCACCTTAGTGGAACACCACCCATGGTATCCCACCTTAGTGGCTCATCACACATGGCTTCCCACCTTACTAACCAGCAAATTGGGGATTCTCCTTACTTAAAAAATTATCCTCTTTTATTCAGGTCCCCTATTTGAGAATTCCATCATTTCGACCTCACACAAGACCACTATATTTATATATCTAGGGTATGGGGCACATCAACATGATCCTCCTTTTATCATGCATTCCCTTAGTAAAGGATATTACCCTTATTTACATCCATAATAGTCGAGTTACTCAGGATGTTAGATTTTTTGAATTCCCTTATTAATGAGGATCCTAGTCTTGGAGGATCTGATGAGAACCTTCTTGTTTCAGCTAGTGAAATTCACCTCCTACATGTTTCCTAAAACATGAAGCAGATCAAACCACATTATTTCCTTCTATTTTATAATTAGTGAATGTGTAATCCCCAATTAGGGGTTTATAAATAGAAAATAATATGAGAGTGGGAATAACTTAGGGGTTAATCCCCTAGTATTTCTTGATGGCTACCCCAATATTGCCTATCCCTTGTCCTATAATGGATGAGGAGTATATTCAACTAGGAATCCCTTCTGGAGTAATCCCCCTAGTCTTTCATACTGGATGTATAAGGACCCGACTGTAAACATTACATAACCTACCTATTTCAAATAGATTTCACTTCATTACAATATCAAAGATATTTTTGGTTTAGAGTTTTAGAAAGTTAATAAAAAACTTATATATATGAACCCACAGACATACAAAGTGGATACCACTAAAATAGTATCCATTTATTCTAATTTTTTTAACACAAAACAATAACACAATTTTTGACAAAACTTTATAACATTTAACTTATATTACTTATTTATCTTAAAAATCATTAAAACCTATGGAAAGTTTTTAAAAACTTGGGATGAGCACAAAATCTCAGTAAGGGATATAAAAAATAGAGAAACTATTAGTCTATGTATACTTATAAACGCATGAAATTATTTTCACAAAGACATACCGCTTACCCATAAACTAACATATACTTACTTTGTGAAATATGAGATTTCCATAAACATAGAAAACATAAATATAAGATAAATATATCTTAGGGAATTAATTAATTAATTTTTTAACCCTCACAGCTACCATATGATTTGTAACCCTCACAGATACCTTATAATGTAACCCTCAGGGCTACCTTATGGTGTAACCATCAAAATTACACTTGGAGTAACCATACAAACGAACTCCAACTTACACATACCCAATGAATTGGAGGGAGATATATATCCCACCCTTCATCATAAATAATGACCAAGAACCAAAACATAATCATAAAACATGAATAATTTCATAAAAACATTACTTTTAAATTTCATAAAATAGAATTTTAAAAGAGAATTTTTAAAGGAAAGTCTCTTATAAATATCATATAATTGAAGTGATTATTAATATAATGAAAGGATTATGTGTATAAAATGTAAATCCACATAATAAATCATAATATAAACAAAATTAATTACACAAATAATCTTAGTATCACATAATTAATGAAGTATATGGTTAACTCAAAGAATGGAAATTGAGTTAAGAATTACCTTCCCTTGGGTTTGTCTTACTTAAAACTTATTTAACCTCTTGTATAAAGGTTAAAAGGGTGTTATTAATATTTTAAATAATTATAATCATTTTTATAACTCCTTATATGATAATTTTATAACATTATTCAATCCATTTATTAATAATATTGTGTTATTTCCTTTGTTTCGGGTGCACGCTACTCATGATTTTCATAGTCGGTTCGTGAAGGATTTTCTTTTGGAATGGAAGTGAAACTTTAGAAGTGGGATGAAATGGTATTAATATGTTTTTTTAATATTAAATTATTCCTTAAATCATTTTTGTTATATAGTATAAGGATGTTTTATTGGATAAATCATTTGTGATATTTGTTTAGATCATTTTGGCAGTTCTTTGATAATCACAAACTTGTTTCATCATATACCTTTAATATTATGAGAATAAGTTAATTATAGAACATAAGAGAGGTCATATAATAAAATTTAAAATATTTTTTAACCATTAAAATGTTTTTACAACTATCTTTAAATGAAGTAAAATAAATTGAATACACATCATCCTTGATGTTGGTAAATCGACACATCACGAACGATGTTTTTATTTTTAGAATAAGAGGAGGAGAAGAGGAAGAATGAGGACGAATATTTCTATAGACATGATAAAAATTCATAATATATATAATACTATATATTTTATGCCTATTATATAAGGGTTATATAATAGAGTATAAGAAAATAAAAAAATTGAAAAGAAAACACAAGAAAATGAAAGAGGATCTTTACCTCTTGATCTCTTCTCCTTGAGATCCTCCTTAAGGCCCTTGGTTTTGTCATTTTGATGAGACCAAAAGGTATTATATGTGGGGAATATCCTTGATAATGGTATTGGGTAGAATTTATACAATTTTCAAAGATTTATATGTGTGAGAGTAAGAGTGGGGTGAGGGTGGTATTTATAGTGGAGGAGAGGAGGGGTTTTCCATTATTTTAACCATTAGTTTAGTATTTATTCTCAAGACTATGAATAGTATTGATCCATGTGACCAGAAATAGTAATTAGAGAATGCGAGTTCAAACCAAGGGTGATTACATCATCCATGATTCTAGTAATAGTGTATTTAACTGATAATGTATATATACAGTATATTACCGTATTTTACTATTCATAAAAAATTCAAGAATTTCAGAAAAATCCTAATAAGATCACCCTAACAATTTTTCTGCATGTAGAATTCAAAAATTAATTCCATTTTTTGAAAATAATTTTATAATTATGATTAATGTAATTTTTAAATAATATCATAATTTATTTGAAAAATAATAATTTTAAAACTATAAATCATTTTATATCACCTTGAAAAATTAATCAAGATCTCATTATATTATAACCTTAAGAAAATAAAATAATAATATGATTTACTATTCATATGGTTCATATTACTATTCATAAGGGTATGTTACTATTCACTAAAAAACAAGTTGGTTTAATATGACTTGAAAAAAGTTAATGATCACAACTATAGATGTCAATTTTTTGAAATTCAAATCATAGAAGTAGAAAAATCATGTTTAATAGATAGTTTATAAATATCTCCTTAAAGAAACACTACCACAAAACTGGGCAAGGCATGCGCCTGCCTTTATCAGCGCTAATGGAAAAGCGCTGATAAAGGTCACCTTTATCAGCGCTTTTTTAGCACTGATAAAGGCCTTCCATTATATCAGCGCTAGAAAAGCGCTGATAAAGGCTGTATTTATCAGCGCTTTTCATTTTAGCGCTGATAAATACACCCTTTATCAGCGCTTTTTACTAGCGCTGATAAAGGGTCCCGCGGATTTATTAAAAACCCGCGGGTCCTCTTCCTCCTCCCTGCACACAATCAAGCTCTCGCGGAAGCCCTCGTCTGCGCCGCTGCCGTCGCTGCCACCGCCGTCGCCGTCGCCACCGCCTCCTTCTCCTCCGCCGCGGCCACCGAAACCCCTCCCCCTTCTCTCCTTCTCTCTCCATGCGGCCCCCCTCCTCTGCGTAGCAGCCCAGCCGAATCGCTCCCCCTCCGGCGCACTGCCCCTCCGGCGCGCTCCCCCTCCGGCACCGCTCCCCCTGCGGCGCCGCTCCCCCTGCGGCGCCGCTCCCTCGCGCGACCTCCTCCGGACCCCGCTGCTCCCGCATCCCTTTCACCGCGCCGTCGGTCCCTGCGCGGCTCCCTCGGCGATCACGGTGCCCTCTGTCGCTCCCCGGCCCAGCAGACGCCCTCCCAGCTTGTTCCCTCCATCGCGCGACGCCGCCTCCGTCGCTGCCCTCCTACCGGATTCCGGCTGCCGCACCTTCACATCAGGTTATCAATATATTTTAAAAGTATTTATATTAAGATCATTGTGTAATATGTTTCTAGGATGGTCATGATCTAGGTCCCAAATTCGTATTTTCCAAATGCAAGAACCCTATCACCAACATCGTGATGATGAAGATGCTATGATTAAAGTGGGAGGACATGAGGTTGAAATGTATCTCTATATATATATTTTCTTCTTTGGTTCCCTATAATAGAATTAATAAATGTCTATAGATCCTATTTCTAATTTCATATACCTATGAAATTGTTTAATTTCTATATATTCTTCTTTAGGGTGTGATAGCCATTCATTCAGAGAGGATAATTGTGTTAGGAATTTGGCATCAAGAAAATGATTCTATATTCTCATGATAGTCCATGATGTTGTCATATATTCAACACATAATAGAATGATGAGTCTATAATTGGACGTCATAGAATAATTTATTCTCCTTCTTCATCTTAGGATATGGAATTTTCTTATTATAATCAAAAAGGCATCCTCTTCTTATCACCTAACTTATATTAGGTTCCCCATATAAAGCATAATATACCCATCACCTATGGAAGGATGGGTTTTGAGCCATTGGTATAGTGGGGAATCTAACTCTCATCACATATTCTATTATATTATCATCACGTAAAAGACATAAAATTTTAGAGTCTAATGAGGATACTCATTGTTTAAATTCATATGTTGAGGCCCACTGTTTAGAGTCCTGTGTGTGAACTATATGTATAAGGATTCATAGGTAGGATCCATCAGAAACAGTTTACTCCTCCTCCACCGATGCCTCCTCCTCCTCCGCGGTGCCGCCAGTGCCTCCACGTCTCCTCCTCCTCCGCGCGCTGCGGTCACGCTGCGGTCACGCCGCGGTCACGCCGCGGTCACGCCGCGGTTACGCCGCGGTCACGCCGCAGTCACGGCCGCGGTCTACGCCGCGGTCACGCCGGTGCCTCCGCGGCCGCCGCCTCCTCCTACTACGCCGCGACCGCCTCCTCCTCCTCTGCTCCTGCTCCTCCTCCTCCTCCTCCACCGGCCTCATCCTCCTCCTCCTCTGTTGCCTCTGCTGCCTCCGACTTGCCTCCGCCCTGCCTCTGCGCTGCCTCCGGTGCCTCCTCCTCCACCGCGGCCTCCTCCTCCTCCGCCGATGCCTCCTCCTCCTCCACCGGTGCCGCCGGTGCCTCCGCGGCCGCCTCCTTCTCTGCGGTCACGCCGTGGTCACGCCGGTGCCTCTGTGGCAGCCACCACCTCCTCTGCTCTTGCTCCTCCTCCCCTCCACCGGCCTCATCCTCCTCCTCCTCCGCTGCCTTCACTGCCTCCACCCTGCCTCCGTGCTGCCGCCGGTGCCTCCGGTGCTTCCTCCTCCACCGCAGCCTCCTCCTCCTCCGCCGATGCCTCCCCCTCCTCGGCGGTGCCGCCAGTGCCTCCACGTCTCCTCCTCCTCCACGCGCTGCGGTCATGCCGCGGTCAAGCCGTGGTCACGCCGCGGTCACGCCGCGGTCACGCCGCGGTCACGCCGCTGTCACGCCGCGGTCACGCCGCGGTCACGCCGCGGTCACGCCGCGGTCACGCCGCGGTCACGCCGCGGTCACGCCGCGGTCACGCTGCGGTCACGCCGCGTCACGCCGCGGTCACGCCGCGGTCACGCCGCGGTCACGCCGCGGTCACGCCGCGGTCCACGCCGCGGTCACGCCGCGGTCACGCCGCGGTCACGCCGCGGTCACGCCGCGGTCACGCCGCGGTCACGCCGCGGTCACGCCGGTGCCTCCTCCTCCACCGCGGCCTCCTCCTCCTCCTTCGCTGCCTCCGCTGCCTCCTCCTCCGCCGCGGCCGCCGCCTCCTCCCTCTGCTCCTGCTCCTCCTCTTCCTCCTCCACCGGCCTCATCCTCCTCCTCCTCCGCTGCCTCCGCTGCCTCCGCCCTGCCTCCGCCCTGCCTCTGCGCTGCAGCCGGTGCCTCCTCCTCCACCGCGGCCTCCTCCTCCTCCGCCGATGCCTCCTCCTCCTCCGTCGGTGCCTCCGCGGCCGCCTCCTCCTCTGCGGTCACGCCGCGGTCACGCCGGTGCCTCTGCGGCCTCCTCCTCCTCCTCTGCTACTGCTCCTCCTCCCCTCCACCGCCTCATCCTCCTCCTCCTCCGCTGCCTTCGCTGCCTCCGCCCTGCCTCCGCGCTGCCGCCGGTTCCTCCGGTGCTTCCTCCTCCACCGCGGCCTCCTCCTCCTCCGCCGATGCCTCCTCCTCCTCCACCGGTGCCGCCAATGCCTCCACGTCTCCTCCTCCTTCGCGCGCTGCAGTCACGCCGCAGTCACGCTGCGGTCACGCCGCGGTCACGCCGCGGTCACGCCGCGGTCACGCCGCGGTCACGCCGGTGCCTCCTCCTCCACCGCGGCCTCCTCCTCCTCCACCGCGGCCTCCTCCTCCTCCTTCGCTGCCTCCGCTGCCTCCTCCTCCGCCGCGGCCGCCTCCTCCTCCTCTGCTCCTGCTCCTCCTCCTCCTCCTCCACCAGCCTCATCCTCCTCCTCCTCCGCTGCCTCCGCTGCCTCTGCCCTGCCTCCGCCCTGCCTCTGCGCTGCAGCCGGTGCCTCCTCCTCCACCGCGGCCTCCTCCTCCTCTGCCGATGCCTCCTCCTCCTCCGCTGGTGCCACCGGTGCCTCCGCAGCCGCCTCCTCCTCTGCGGTCACGCCGCGGTCACGCCGGTGCCTCTGTGGCCACCTCCTCCTCCTATGCTTCTGCTCCTCCTCCCCTCCACCGGCCTCATCCTCCTCCTCCTCCGCTGCCTTCGCTGCCTCCGCCCTGCCTCCGCGCTGCCGCCGGTGCCTCCAGTGCTTCCTCCTCCACCGCGGCCTCCTCCTCCTCCGCCGATGCCTCCTCCTCCTCCGCCGGTGCCGCCAGTGCCTCCACGTCTTCTCCTCCTCCGCGCGCTGCGGTCACGCCGCGGTCACGCCGTGGTCACGCCGCGGTCACGTCGCGGTCACGCCGCGGTCACGCCACGGTCACGCCGCGGTCACGCCGCGGTCACGCCGCGGTCACGCCGCGGTCACGCCGCGGTCACGCCGGTGCCTCCTCCTCCACCGCGGCCTCCTCCTCCTTCACCGTGGCCTCCTCCTCCTAGTCCGCTGCCTCCGCTACCTCCTCCTCCGCCGCGGCCCGCCGCCTCCTTCTCTTCTCCTGCTCCTCCTCCTCCTCCTCCTCCACCGGCCTCATCATCCTCCTCCTCCGCTGCCTCCGCTGCCTCCGCCCTGCCTCCGCCCTGCCTCTACGCTGCATCCGGTGCCTCCTCCTCCACCGCGGCCTCCTCCTCCTCCGCCGATGCCTCCTCCTCCTCCGCCAGTGCCGCCGGTGCCTCCGCGGCCGCCTCCTCCTCTGCGGTCACGCCGCGGTCACGCCGGTGCCTCTGCGGCCTCCTCCTCCTCCTCTGCTCCTGCTCCTCCTCCCCTCCACCGGCCTCATCCTACTCCTCCTCCGCTGCCTTCGCTGCCTCCGCCCTGCCTCCGCGATGCCGCCGGTGCCTCCGGTGCTTCCTCCTCCACCGCAGCCTCCTCCTCCTCTGCCGATGCCTCCTCCTCCTCCGCCGGTGCCGCCAGTGCCTCCATGTCTCCTCCTCCTACGCGCGCTGCGGTCACGCCGCGGTTACGCCGCGGTCACGCCACGGTCACGCCGCGGTCACGCCGGTGCCTCCTCCTCCACCGCGGCCTCCTCCTCCTCCACCGAGGTCTTCCTCCTCCTCCTTCGCTGCCTCCTCTGCCTCCTCCCCTCCACCAGCCTCATCCTCCTCCTCCTCCGCTGCCTCCTCCTCCTCCTCCTCCTCCTCCTCCTCCTCCTCCTCCTCCTCCTCCTTCTCCTCCACCACAGCCTCGTCCTCCTCATCCTCCACCGGCGCTTCCTCCTCCTCCTCCTAGTCCGCTGCCTCATCCTCCTCCTCCACTGGCGCACGGTGGTATCATATTGATGTGAGGCTTAGGGATTGTAGTGGTTCCCAATATATTTTTTATTTTGGTATTTATTTATTCCTTTATTTCCTTGAAGTATCTTGTTTTTTATCTAAATTATACTCATATTACTTCTCCTTTAACCTATATACTTATCCTATGGATTTTAAATAAGATGAATATAAATAAAGAATGGATGAATGCCAATCGGTTGACAAAAGAGTATGAAGAAGGCGTGAAAGAATTTATCAAGTTTGCAATAGATCATGCATGTGACTCTTCTCAAATCCTTTGTCCGTGTTTATGCTGTTGTTATTCAAAACAAATTAGTCCAGATGAGTTGGAAGAACACTTGATCTGTCACGGAATAGATCAAAGTTATACATATTGGAATAAACACAGGGAAACAACGAATGTAGGTAGTGACTGGGGTGACACTGCGTTTTATGGATCATCTGATATGATTACAAACATGAACAATGAAGATGACCGTATGGAGGATGTGATTACAGATGTGAATGATGATGAAGATTGTATTGAGAAAATGACAAGGACCTTCAAAGATGAACTTCGTGATTGCCCAAAATTGTTTGAGAAGTTAAAAAGTTGTGCAAAGACGCCATTGTATTCTGGTTGCACTAAATATACAGCATTGTCAGCCGTACTGAAGCTGTATAATTTGAAAGCAGATAACGGGTGGAGTGACGACAGTTTTACGAAACTACTTGCCCTCTTGAATGACATGCTCCCAGAAGACAATGAGCTCCCGAGCCGAACATACGATGCCAAACGAATGCTACGCTCTATGGGTATAATCTCTGAAAGAATACACGCCTGCCCGAATGAATGTATACTGTTTCTCAAGGACCACAAATCACTTAAAGAATTCCCAAAGTGTGGTGCTTCTAGATACAAGAAAGATGAATCCAGTCCTACTAAAGTTGTATGGTACTTTCCAATCATTCCAAGGTTTAGACGCCTATATGGAAGTGAGGAGACTGCAAAACAATTAACATGGCATGCAGATACAAGAATTAAAGATGGGATACTACGTCACCCGGCAGAATCTCCTCAGTGGAAGAGAATCGATCATGAGTATCCTGAATTTGGAAACGAGTCGAGAAACCTTCGTCTTGCGTTATCTACAGATGGAGTGAATCCTTTTGGTTTTCAAAGCAGCAGTCACAGTACATGGCCGGTTATGTTGATAAATTATAACTTACCACCGTGGTTATGCATGAAACGAAAATTCATCATGTTATCTATGCTTATATCAGGACCAAAACAACCGGGTAATGATATTGATGTTTATTTAGCTCCATTGATCGAAGATTTGAAATTATTGTGGGATTCAGGTGTTACATTGTATGATGCTTACAGAAAGGAAGATTTCACTTTGAGATTCATGTTGTATGGGACGATAAATGACTTCCTAGTATATAGAAATTTGTCAGGATATAGCATTAAAGGAACTCAAGGCTGTCCCGTTTGCGAAGAAGGTACACAATCAATTAGGTTGAAACATTCATTGAAAACCGTGTTTCTAGGACATCGCAGATTTCTACCGCGACGACATAAGTACCGTTCTTGGAAGACATCATTCGATGGAAGTTCAAAAGAACGTACAACACCATCTCCACTAACAGGCGATCAATTGTTTGAGAAAGTTAAAAATTTGGACACTACTTTTGGTAAACCGGCTTCGAAAAACCTTACGAAAATCGGTTGGAAAAAGAGATCATTTTTTTTTGAATTACAATACTAGAATTGTCTGTATGTAAGACATTTTATTGATGTTATGCATGTAGAAAAAATGTATTTGACAGTGTTATCGGCACGTTGCTAAATACATTTGGCAAAACAAAAGATGGAATTAAGGCTAGGTTGGACATGGTTGAGATGGGAATATGAGAAGAGTTGGCACCAGTAAAGGGTGAAAAACGAACATTTCTTCCTCCTGCTGCTTACACTCTTTCCAGGCAAGAGAGATATCTGTTTTGCAACTTCTTGAATGACGTAAAAGTTGCAGAGGGGTATTCGTCAAATATCAGTAACCTTGTGTCAATGAGCGACTTGAAGTTAAAAGGTCTGAAATCACATGACTGTCATGTTTTGATGCAAAATCTCATTCCAATTGCTTTACGTTGCATTTTTCCCAAGAATGTCCACCATAAATTAACGAAACTGTGTTTCTTCTTCAAATCTATATGCAGCAAAGTTATAGACCTGGCGAAATTGCCAGCTATGGAAAAAGAAATTGCCGTCATATTATGTGAATTAGAAATGTTCTTCCCGCCTTCATTTTTTGATATGATGGTTCATTTGATGGTCCACTTGGTGAGAGAGATTCGACTATGTGGTCTTGTACATTACAGATGGATGTACCCCATTGAACGGTATATGAAGATTTTGAAAGGGTATGTCAAAAATCGAAGTCGACCAGAGGGTTGTATTGCAGAGCGATATATTGTTGAGGAAGCCGTTGAATTCTGTACCGAATACTTGTCTGGTGTGGAGAGCATTGGCTTACCAAAATCTCGTCACACTGGGCGGTTAGAGGGTGAAGGAATTTCTAGAAGAAAGGTTGTCACAATCAATATTACAGATCGGGAGCAGGCCCAACTTTATGTTTTGCATAACAGTTTGGACGTTGACCCATATGTTGAAATCCACAAAGAAATTCTTAGGCAATTGAATCCATCAAGGGCTGAAAAATGGATATCAAATACACATAATCGACAGTTTATAGGACGGTTTTGAGATCATATTTTTAAGAAGTCAGATGAAAATCCAAAGTCTATTTCGGAACGACTTCGATGGCTAGATGGAGGACCAAGTGTGTATGCATTATCTTACAATGCTTATGTAGTTAATGGTTATACATTTTATACTAATGAACATGATGAAGACAGTACCATGCAGAATAGTGGGGTTACACTTGTGGCTGAAGCGATGCATGTTTCCGATGCTAAGGACAGAAATCCAATTTATGAGAATATGTCATACTTTGGCATCATCAAACAAATATGGGAGTTGGATTATATGGAATTTCAAGTTCCGATATTTCAATGAAAGTGGGTTGATAACAGGAGTGCTGTTAAAATAGATGATTTGGGATTTGTGAAAGTTGATTTCAGTAAGGAAGGGGAGAAAGACGAACCATTTATAATGGCATCACAGGCAGTGCAAGTATTTTATGTTCCCGATCCCGCAAACCGAAACTGGTCAATTGTTCTGTTATCGACCAAAACAGCTGAAGGGTCAGATGAAAATTCAACGGAAGATGATCCTTTCATTGGGATTTCGCAATCATTTCGCAGTGGTCTCAATGTAGACGACGTTTTTTATGTCATAGGAGACCACAATGAAGGGATATGGATAGTTGATAGAGGGGTCAAATCCCTTCAGCCTTTTAAAAAAAAGGGAGTTCAATAATCAGGTTATTGATTTTTATTGTAATATAGATTGTGTTACATTATGTTATTATCTGTTCGCTGCTGCTTTTATGTGATCTAACTTAAATTTTAAACCAGTTCTGCAGACAATGACTTCTTCACCTGCTGATGCACCCAATCCCGAGACACAACACATCTCTCAACCTGTTGCAGCTGGTCCCACTGCTGAGAGACAACAGGTCTCTCAACCTGTTGTAGCTGGTCCCACTGCTGACGTACAACAGGTCTCTCAACCTGTTGCAGCTGGTGTCAGTTCCGAAGCTAGTGTTTCGGAGAAACATAATGATGATGCAGAAACTGAGGAAATGGTAGGCGATGAAACCCCAACGACACAAAAAAAACAGGTGCGCCGTAGTTTGACAGTTTTAGCAAAAATCCTTAAGGCAAAAGCAAAAGGCATCAAATTTGAGGTGGGATGGAATAAGCTAGGCCAGCATGTAAACCCCAACAAAGCCATGTTTAGTAGCTACATTGGAATCGTCACTCGACAATGCGTGCCGATTGACGTAGAGTCGTGGCACCATGTTGTCAGCGGGTTGAAAACATTAATGTGGGAAGAGATTACGGTAACATTACGATATCATCTATTTAATTTATTAAAATAAAATAAAATATTGAAATATTGACTAACCCTTCATCATCTCTTGTAGAGTGCATTTATAGTAGATGTTTCGCACAAATAATATGTTTTCAGACTGGTAGGAAGGATTCATAGAGGCTTTCGCACCATTTTAACGAAAAATCATCTGAAAGATGCCGAAGGGAAAATCAAGCCGCACCTGCCTCCTCTTTATGCACACTTGATATCCCAAGGAACGTGGGATGCGTTTTGCAACCGTCATGCGTAAAAGAATTTTCAGGTACATTGTGTTTGGTTACACGTTGTGTAACGTTTCTTGTATTCATCACATTGATTGATAGGTTTTTATTTATGAAACAACAACTGAGTGCTGGAAATAAAGAACGGGCAGCAAAACCAGCGTACCCTTACTGTAAAGCAAGGTTGGGGTACGCTTCAATTGAAAAACAATTGGTATGTATTTTAAAAGTACTGTAATAATTTTATGTGACATAAAACAACACTGTAACCATGTTTCTCTGCTTATAAGCAGATTGATGAAGCAAAATCTCAAGTCACTTCCATTCCACGCCATGTGCTATGGAAGGAGGCTCGTGTTAATAAAGAGGGGAAACTGATAGATGAAAACACACAAAAAGTGTGGGAAACATGTGTAAGTATGACATAATATAAACTTGTTTTGCTTTAAATCACTATTACATAACGATGCTTACTTATTTTTTCATATTTTCTATTTGACATAGTCACAGGAAACATCAACACCCGCACCGGATGCAAACGTACTTTCAACGGCCTTGAAACAGCCAGAACAGTATGGCCGCGTCAGAGGTGTGGGTTTTGGGGTGTCACCCAAGACATATTTTAAGAAAAAAAAACAAGAGGATGAAGAAACTAAAGAATTGCATGTAATGAGAGATAGAGTAGCTACCCTTGAAGAACTAATCCAAACTCAGGGAGAGATGCTAAAGAGTTTGATGGAGGAGAGGCGAAGAGAACAAACAACTCAAGAACAACCCCCGCGAGAAGATCCACCCCTCACCAGCTTTGAGGCGAGCCATTCCCCTCAAAGACCTGACTTAACCGAGGTAATAAATGTTATAATATTCATTTTTGTGAGATGTGAATCACATAGACACTGATACCTTTCATTTAATGATATTCTTCAGGGTGAAAATGACTGTGATTTATATCTGTCAACTCCCACCCATCGCCTTGTAGCGAGGGCTATGGTGTTCAATATGCAGAATGACACGCTACACTCTAGACCACTTCCAACCGGTCATGTCAAAGTGTCGATTAACGTAGCTAATGAGCCAAAAACCAAGCTACCCGTGCCAAATGACAATGACGACATTCATACGGTGGAAAAAGCTATTGGAATATTCGTTGTGTGGCCGTCGAATCTTGTAAAAAAACACGTCGAGCAGGAGGTATTCATTTCCAGTTCATTTTTCAAGCAGAACCTTTAACATTAAATTAGAAAATGTCTGAACCGATGAATGTTATTACAGAAGGATAAAATGGAGAAGCTAAAATGAAAGAGCGTCTCCAAGATTGGATCAACCAACCGATCAAAACGATCTATTGAGATCACGTTCACCCCGCCCGTTCTATATCCACATTTAATATCATTGAAAGCTCATGTGGATACGAAAATGAAAGACGGAAAGAATCATACAATTGTTTGTGAAAAAGATATGTACGGAGAGGAAACAATGGATTTCGTTAGTGCAGACGCTGTTTCTGAGAACATCACATACGACTGGCTAGGTGCCTCAGTTATAAATGTATACATGAGGTATGTTTTCATGATTTGATTTTACAGAAGCTGATATACTTTGATAATTATGGACAAATACATCTCATATTTTTCACAGGCGTATATATGAAAAACCGTTGAAGGGATTTTCCCATGAATACAAATTTGGACTCATTAGTCCTCACACTATTTCTACACAACGAACAGAAATAGATTCTAATTTTTAGGCTGAATTGATGTCAAATCTGCTCAGAATGTTTCAAAGAAGAATTACGACTGACAGGCTCTTTTTAATACCAACGATGCAAGGGTAAAACTATACATTTTAATCATATCAATTATATTTTCATTTCTATCAGTACTTATTTCTTTTTGTGTTTTTAGGGAACATTGGATGCTCATTGCAGTCAATTTGGATACTCCAAATATTTATTTTCTGGATTCACTGCATGGATATACAACTAACTGGCCACACATGATGGCGATTGTCAATTTGTAATACACTAGATCCAACATTTTAGAACTAAATATCTAGTTATATAATTTATATTATCTTTTAATGAGGATTTTGTTATGATAGGGCGGTGTATGAATATCGTCTAAAGGCTGGAATGAATCCAGTGCGTAAGGACGAAAATGCCCAAAAGATCTATAAATGGAGAAGTATCTGGGTATATATAATTATATTTCACTATCCAAATACATATCAAAACAAATTACTTATTTTTCTCGATGTTTCTGCAGTGTCCGAAACAAACAAATGACAAGGACTGCGGTTATTATGTTTGTAAATTTATGAAAGAGATCGTATTTCATGGACAAACTAGCATCCCTGAAGAGGTATTTTTGAAAATAATTACTAATTTATTTAAAATAATTATTAATCCCTTGTGTATTTATATTTTTTCATTACTACTATGACTGTCGCAAAAACTCCTATTCAGAAGATGATATAAATGTCTTTAGAAACGAATGGGCAGCGTACCTGATCGAAGAATGTAAACAAATAGGACAATGAAGGTGAATTTCTAATACTTATGTTATCTTTATATGGTCATTTATATTTCCCTTTACACTTATTGAGCATCTATGATCTCCCTTTCTTATGTTTCATATCCTTAGATTAGTGAATTCCTACTACTTAGTTTGAAAATGAGATAAACTTTAGAAAACAACACCAATGACATACGCCAAACCGAGAAAATGCGTTTGGATTGTTTTGATACTTTAGGACAACGATCCACGAGTCATTTTTGACGCGTAAGAATCGACCGCACCTCAATCCGTCGCACGGTGTGACCGGTATGGCTAAAATTGTCTGATATCAGTTTGAAAATGACATGAACTTTGGAAAACAACACCAATGACATACGCCAAACTGAGCAAACGTGTACGGATTGTTTTGATAATTTAGGACAACGATCCACGAGTCATTTGTGATGCGTACGAATCGACCGAACCTCAATCCGACGCACAGTGTGACCGGTATGGCTAAAAGTGTCTGATATCAGTTTGAAAATGAGATAAACTTTGGAAAACAACACCAATGACATACGCCAAACCGAGAAAATGCCTTTGTATTGTTTTGATACTTTAGGAAAATGATCCAAGAGTCATTTGTGACGTGTACGAATCGACCGCACCTCAATCCGACGTACGGTGTGGCCGGTATGGCAAAAAGTGTCTGATATCAGTTTGAAAATGACATGAACTTTGGAAAACAACACCAATGACATACGCCAAACTGATCAAACGCATTCAGATTCTTTTGATACTTTAGTAAAACGATCCACAAGTCATTTGTGACACGTACGAATCGACCTCACCTCAATCCGACGCACGGTGTGACCGGTATGGCTAAAAGTGTCTGATATCAGTTTCAAATTGAGATAAACTTTGGAAAACAACACCAATGACATACGCCAAACCGAGTAAACACGTTCGGATTGTTTTGATACTTTAGTACAATAAACCACGAGTCATTTGTGATGCGTACGAATCAACCGCACCTCAATCCGACGCATGGTGTGACCGGTATGGCTAAAATTGTCTGATATCAGTTTGAAAATGACATGAACTTTGGAAAACAACACCAATGACATACGCCAAACTGAGAAAACGCCTTCAGATTGTTTTGATACTTTAGGAAAACGATCCAAGAGTCATTTGTGATGCGTACGAATCGACCGCACCTCAATCCGACGCACGGTGTGACCGGTATGGCTAAAAGTGTCTGATATCAGTTTGAAAATTAGATGAACTTTGGAAAACAACACCAATGACATACGCCAAATAGAGCAAACGCCTTCGGATTGTTTTGATACTTCAGGACAACGATCCACGAGTCATTTGTGACGCGTATGAATCGACCGCACCTCAATCCAACACACGGTGTGATCGGTATGGCTAAAAGTGTCTGATATCAGTTTCAAATTGAGATCAACTTTGGAAAACAACACCAATGACATACGCCAAACCAAGAAAATTCCTTCGGATTGTTTTGATACTTTAGGACAATGATCCACGAGTCATTTTTGACGCGTAAGAATCGACCTCACCTCAATACGACGCATGGTGTGACCGGTATGGCTAAAATTGTCTGATATCAGTTTGAAAATGACATGAACTTTGGAAAACAACACCAATGACATACGCCAAACCGAGAAAACGCATTCGGATTGTTTTGATACTTTAGGAAAACGATCCACGAGTCATTTTTGACACGTACGAATTGACCTCACCTCAATACGATGCACGATGTGACCGGTATGGCTAAAAGTGTCTGATATCAGTTTCAAATTGAGATAAACTTTGGAAAACAACACCAATGACATACGACAAACCGAGCAAATGCCTTCAAATTGTTTTGATACTTTAGGACAACGATCCAAGAGTCATTTGTGACGTGTACTAATCGACCGCACATCAATCCGATGCACGGTGTGACCGGTATGGCTAAAATTGTCTGATATCAGTTTGAAAATGACATGAACTTTGGAAAACAACACCAATGACATATGCAAAACTGAGAAAACGCCTTCGTATTGTTTTGATACTTTAGGACAATGATCCACGAGTCATTTGTGACGCGTAAGAATCGACTGCACCTCAATCCGACGCACGGTGTGACCGGTATGGCTAAAAGTATCTGATATCAGTTTGAAAATGAGATGAACTTTGGAAAACAACAACAATGTCATACGCCAAACCGAGCAAACGCCTTCGGATTGTTTTGATACTTTAGGACAACGATCCAAGAGTTATTTGTGACGCGTACGAATCGACCGCACCTCAATCCGATGCACGGTGTGACCGGTATGGCTAAAAGTGTCTGATATCAGTTTCAAATTGAGATCAACTTTGGAAAACAACACCAATGACATACGCCAAACCGAGAAAACGCCTTAGGATTGTTTTGATACTTTAGGAAAACGATCCACGAGTCATTTGTGACGCGTAAAAATCGACCTCACCTCAATCCGACGCACGGTGTGACCGGTATGGCTAAAATTGTCTGATATCAGTTTGAAAATGACATGAACTTTGGAAAACAACACCAATGACATACGCCAAACCGAGAAAACACGTTCATATTGTTTTGATACTTTAGGAAAACGATCCACGAGTCATTTGTGACGCGTAAGAATCGACCGCACCTCAATCCAACACACGGTGTGACCGGTATGGCTAAAATTATCTGATATCAGTTTGAAAATGACATGAACTTTGGAAAACAACACCAATGACATACGCCAAACCAAGAAAACGCGTTCGGATTGTTTTTATACTTTAGTACAATGATCCAAGAGTCATTTGTGATGCGTACGAATCGACCGCACCTCAATCCGATGCACGGTGTGACCGGTATAGCTAAAAGTGTCTGATATCAGTTTGAAAATGAGATAAACTTTGGGAAACAACACCAATGACATACGCCAAATCGAGCAAACACGTTCGGATTGTTTTAATACTTTAGGAAAATGATCCACGAGTCATTTTGGACGCGTACGACTCGACCGCACCTCAATTCGACGCACGGTGTGACCGGTATGGCTAAAATTGTCTGATATCAGTTTGAAAATGACATGAAACTTTGGAAAACAACACCAATGACATACGCCAAACTGAGCAAACGCCTTCGGATTGTTTTGATACTTTAGGAAAACGATCCACGAGTCATTTGTGACGTGTACGAATCAACTGCACCTCAATCCGACGCACGATGTGACCGGTATGGCTAAAATTGTCTGATATCAGTTTGAAAATGACATGAACTTTGGAAAACAACACCAATGACATACGCCAAACCGAGAAAACACGTTCGTATTGTTTTGATAATTTAGGAAAACGATCCACAAGTCATTTGTGACGCGTACGAATCGACCGCACCTCAATCTGACGCACGGTGTGACCGGTATGGCTAAAAGTGTCTGATATCAGTTTGAAAATGAGATAAACTTTGGAAAACAACACCAATGACATACGCCAAACCGAGCAAACGCCTTCAGATTGTTTTGATACTTTAGGACAACGATCCACGAGTCATTTGTGACGCGTACGAATCAAACGCACCTCAATCCGACGCACGGTGTGACCGGTAAAGATTTTCATTAGATAAAGAATCAGTATTTATTAAATTAGATAAATCAATCAAAAACATATTGATTTTACATTATTCCCTTTCATTGTTATGAAAATGAAAACTTTTGAGTTTAAAATTTAATATTTTAGTTTCACATTTCCATATTAATGTATTCTTTCATATTCTGTTTTAATTTCTTTCATTATTGCATTACTAACATAATATTTGTTTTCTTATATAGGTGATTTTTTTTCCTTGAGTTCGGATGCTTTGTTCAGAAAAAAATACCATCGATAGCGGATCACGGATATCAAAGGATGAAACATGAATGTTTATAACTGTTTGTTGAATAATTGTAAATGTAACCATGTAAAACAATTTTTGAAATGTATATAGCAATGCATTTTTTTTGTATTCATGATGTTAAGTAAATGTATATACCGTTGTCAGTCAAAATATTGGGTGTGGGTGCTATGGTGTGCAGGTGTGCATGTGCTACTTTGTGCAGGTATTCTGGTGTGCAGGTACTATTTTTTAGGTGCAGGCGCTGGGCCCTTTATCAGCGCTTTTTTAGCGCTGATAAAGGAAACCTTTAACAGTGCTAAAGGAGCGCTGATATAGTTGACCTTTATCAGCGCTCCACCGCACGCTGATATAGTTGACCTTTATCAGCGCTCCACCGCGCGCTGATAAAGGACCCCTTTATCTACGCCGGAATTAACAGCGCTTTTCTAGCGCTGTTAATGATGGTTTTTAGCGCTGATAAAGGCGCAGGTTGTAGTAGTGAAAAGTTTCATTATGCAGCAATTCAATGTTTCATACATTTTAATTTATTTTTAAAACCATGGGGTGTCACATTCTCTCCACCTTCTAGAAATTGCATTCTTCCAATTTTA
This sequence comes from Viscum album, assembly GCA_963277665.1. NCBI lineage: Eukaryota > Viridiplantae > Streptophyta > Magnoliopsida > Santalales > Viscaceae > Viscum > Viscum album. The sequence goes on along the minus strand of OY728166.1, from coordinate 1,158,082,765 downwards.
TTTACTTATTAAACAAGTGAGGGTAACTTTCCCTCATAGATTTTTCATATTCTAATGTTTATTCTGAAACCATGTGGTTTCTCTAAAAAAACTTTACTTGATAGATTACCTTATTCTGCAATACTTTTTCTCTTCGATCAAGAATCTGAATAGTCTCTTCATAAGAAATGTTCTCTTCCAACTAAACAACTTCTGTCCTCAAAACATGAGATGAATCTGAGACATACTTTATCAACTTCAAAACATGAAAAACACACTGTACCTGGGATAAACTCAAAGGAAAATCTACTTGGTAGGCATCTGGTCTAACTTTATCTAGGATTTTATAAGGTCCAATAAACTGTGGACTTAAATTTCCTTTCTTAGAAAAATGCATAACACTTTTCCATTGTGAGATTATAAGAAAAACATGATCACCTACCTCTAAATAAAATTCATTACTCTTATTATATTCATGAATTTTATACCTACTTTGAGTTGTACTCATGTGTTTCTAGATCATCTTCAGTTTCTCATACACTTCCTCTATTAATTCTGGTCCCATCATCTTCCTTCCCCTGAATTCATCCCAAAATTATAGAGTTTGATTCCACTTCCCATATAATTCCTCAAAAGGATCCATTTGTATACTGGAATGAAAAATGTTATCATAAAAAAATTCAACTAAAGAAATATGTTGATCCTAACTTCCCTTGTAATCCACTAAACAAGCTCGAAGCATATCCTCCAAAGTCTGAATCATCTGTTCTTACTGCCCATACGATTGAGGATGAAAAGATGTACTGAAATTTAATTCTGTTCCCAATGACTTCTAAAGTCATTTCCAAAAGTTATAAGTGAACCTAGGACCATGATTATATACAATAGAAAGAGGAACTCCATGTGACCTAACAATATCTTTGAGGTACAGTTGAGAAATTTGATCCAAAGACAGTATATTGAATAAGAAGGAAATGAGAAAATTTATTCAGTCGACCAACAAAAACCCAAATTTCATTATTACCTCAATAAGTATTTGGTAGTCCCACAAAAAAGTCCATGGATATATTTTTCCATTTCCACTCTAGAACTGATAAATGCTGAAGCATCCCCTTCAGTAACTTCCGCTCTACTTTAACCTATTGACATGTCAAACATTTCATAGTAAAATATACAATATCTCTTTTCCTTATATCCCACTAGTAATACCCCTGAAGGTCTCTATACATCTTTGTACTGCCAGGATGAGCTGAAAATAGAGAATTATGAGCTTCGCACAAAAATTATTTCTTCAGCTGGGAAACACAAGGCACCCAATTTTTTTTTTCTGAATATCAAAACAAAATCATTATCAATGTTCAATTATTGAAACTTACCCATTTTAACCAGTTATACCTTTTTTTTGCAACTCACCATTTGCTTTCCGTGCTTGCTTATTTTTTTATAAAAAAGATGACTACATTGAAACCTGAAACCAAACAGAAGAATTTCCTACACCAATAACTTCCAAACCAAAATTAATCAAATCAATAATTAAAGGGTCTTGTTGTAGCCGTAACATATTTAATAATGCATGATGTTTTTGAATCAAGGCATCTGACACTTTTTTTTCTTTTCTAGGATGGTAATTTATCATACAATCATAATCCTTTATCAATAAATAACACATTCTACACCTCATATTTAATTCCTTTTGAGTGAATATATACTTCATAATTTTATGATTAGTATATATTTCATATTTGGCTCTGTATAAATGATGCCTCCAAATTTTCAAAGTAAAAACCACAACTGATAATTCCAAATCATGTTTGGTATAATTTAACTCATGATGTTTTAGTTGTCTTGAATAATAAGAAATTACCTGATCATTCTGCATCAGAACACAACAAAATCTATTTAATAAAGTATCACTATAGATGAAAAACTCTCCATTTCTAGAGGGTATAATCATAACTAGGACATTCACCAATATTTTTTTTAAATTCCTAAAAATAATCATCACATTATTTTTTCCAGATGAATTTAACTCATTTTCAAGTTAACTTTGTTAGTGGACTAGATAACAGTGAAATGTTTTCAAAAAACCTCTGATAATAGCCTACCAAACCAAGAAAACTAATCTCGATTATATTTTTTTGGTCTTGTTCATTCTTAAAAAAATTTTGTTTTAGAAGGATCAATAGTTATTCCACCTTTAGAAACTATGTGACCAAGGAGAGAAATTTGTTGCATCCAAAATTCATACTTTCTGAATTTTCCATATAGTTTCTTTTCTTTTAAGGTTTGAAAAATAACCCTTAGATATTTTTAATGCTCCTCTTTAATTCTAGAATATACCAGAATGTCATCAATAAACACAACCAAAAACTTATCCAAGAACTCATGAAATACTATATTCATAAGATACATGAATACAATATATGCATTAGTTAACCGAAAAATCATAAGAATAAATTAATAATGGCCATATCTTGTTCTAAAAGATGTTTTTGGAATGTCATCATCCTTTAACTTTAGCTAATGGTAACCAGACCTCATGTCAATCTTGGAAAAATATTGAGCTCCCTGGATCTGATCAAATAAGTCATCGATGTGAGGCAAAGGATACTTATTCTTAATAATAATGTTATTCAAAGATCTATAATCAATGAAAGTCTCATGGTACCATATTTATTTTCAACGAAAAAAATAGGATCTCCCCATGGTGAAGTTCTAGGATGAATAAAGCCTTTATCAACCAACTATTGCAACTGATTTTTCAATTCAAGAAGTTCTATTTGATCAATTAGATAAGGGGGATTTGAAATTGACTTAGCATCAGGAACTAAGTCAATTGTGAATTCAACTTCCCTATCAGGTATAACACTGGGAAACTCATTAGAAAAAACATCAAGGTATTTATTTACCACCGGAACATCATTAATCTGAAAAGTTCCCTTGTTTTAAAAAATATGATAAAGATAAATTTCATTTCCATATTTCAATGATTTATCAGCTTCCTAATATGTTATCAATTTTATAGGTTCGTTCTTGTATACAAACTAAAACTCTTTCTAAAAAACAACTTATTTATCTCTACAATCAGTCTTAGTATGATAAATAGAAAGCTAGTCTATACACAGAATGACATCAAACTCTACTAAGGAAAAAACAAAGAGGTTTTTAGGTAATTTATTTCCATAGATAACAATATAAATATTCTTAAAATTTTATTTTTTCTATAACACTTCCCCATGGTGTTTTAACAATAAGTTCTGATCTCATTTGTTGAGGTGATATTTCAAATTTACCAGAAAATTTCTCAGAAATAAAGGAATGTGTAGACCCCGTATCAAACAAGACTTTATAAAAATATGAGTAAACAAAACAATTACATGATACCACTTCATTGGATGGCCCGATATCTACTGACGTAGTCATACAGGATCTCACTACACCTTTCTGCTTATATACTGGCTACTTTACATCACTCAGATCTTTCTTTGGAAAGACACTTGCTTAATGACCTATATCACCACATTTGAAACACTTTATAGTTTTCTTATTAGGATTAATCTTTGGATTATTTTCATTATAATCTATGGACATATGTCCAAACTTACCACATCGAAAACACTTCCCAGTTTTGGTAAGGCATTCCCCAGGGTGATTTTTACCACAATTTTCACAAACTAAAAACCGAACTTTCTTACCGTCATGTTTATTTGATTGATTCTTACTCATCACTTGACATATAGACTTATTATTATCTTTATTCTCAAAGTACATGTGATCATCAAAAAACTCCATTTGTACCCTCTCAGCACATTGTACAATTTTCTCATAACTTTTTGAATTCTCAGGAGGCCAATGCCCTTTGATATCTTGGATTCAATCTTAAGTAAGAATGGTTGATTTTTCTATCAAGATCTAGAATAATTTAGAGCATACCTTTCTAAAATAATGAGATTTTTTAATATTTTTAGATAATGTATGATTTGAGAAACCATATATTATAACCACATGGTGTACGGATTTTGAGATAGTGGGTGATGCACCATTAGTGCATGGATATTATTATTATTATTATTATTATTATTATTATTATTATTATTATTAGGGGATGGAAGAATGTTGAAGATAATTTTTCTCTTAGTTTATAATGGGAATGAAGCAACTTCATCAAGTGATATCTAATCTATGTTCTCAGTTATGTGTTTCAAGTTGGAGTTCTTTTTTCAATTATTTTTTTGGGTTGAGGTCTTCACTTTCACCAGATTTTTATTACAAGATCTCATTTTCAAATATTTTTCATATCAGCATTGACTTCATCTAGCCTATGGATTTCAAATCATTGGGACTTTAGTTCTATAGATCATTAGACTTATTTGGAAATTCAAAGTATCATTGAATCAATGATCACCCTCATTGATCTTGGTTGGGTTATTTTTCATTTATTTATCAAGGTAAATTTTGGATTACGTTCCATGGTGGGGTGTTATAGTTTTGTTATTTTTATGTATCTTTTTTGATGATTGGTTTCACTCGGGATAGAGATATTTATTCCAATAGGTTTTTTCATGGAATGATCTTATCCTATGTTACTTCATATATCCTAAAAATATTTTGTCCCACTGATTTCAAATCAAATGGGTTTCATTCTACAAGTTGAAAATATTTACTCGAATCTCTTTGGAGGAGTGATTTAAAGGTGGGTATTTACTATATTAGGTGGTTTATAGTGTACAAAAGCGTGGAAATGATATTCTTGATAGTCTTTCAGTGGGATACTTTTTTTCTTTATCAATGACTAGTTTATTCTTAGTTCCTCAAATGTGGTTTCTACTCTGCTTATTATATTCCTATGATTTATTTTTTAGTAATTAGGTGTTAGTTTTGTTCATCAATTTATTATAGTTTCAATTAGTTGTTGTGTGGATTACAAAGATACAAGGAAAACATTCAATTCCCAACTATGAGGGTAGATCCTAATTTTTAATGTTTATTAGGTGAACTTATTGATAACTACATGACTAAATAAGATACTCTTATTGATGGTTCATCTTTTATGAATTATTTACCTTATGATAAATATTATTTGATGGATGATGATCAGCTTGATAAAAATACCAACAAACCAAGAGATTGGAAACTAAAGGATAATTATATAGTCCCAATATTAATAGAGGTTTAATGACTGGTAACATTGAGTCATTTTTCCTAATTGGAGACTATATTATGGTTATGATTGTCTATTTTCATTAGAATATAGGATAAAGTATTTCCAATTCTCTTTGATTGTAATGATTGTTTATTCTAGGGACACACACATTGGAGCTCAGAAAAACTTAAGTCAAAATTCAAAAAATATTGGAATTTATTTGATTGGAGACTTATCTTCTTAGGATACAGATTTATTCAAGTTATTCTATACTATTTAAAGGAGAAAAATCATGGTTGATTATTTGGTACTATTCATTTCAATCCCAAACTTTTGTGACTATGGAAATAGTCACATGATTTTAATCCAGATAATTAAAAACCTAAAAATGATAAGGTTTTGATTATATTATATAATTTAAATTAGCTCTATTGGTATCCAAATATTTTATTAGACTTTTCTCTTTCCATTAGAGTTCTAATTAGTTTTAATAAAAATATCTCAAAAGTGACATTGGTTATTTTGAAACACCCTCCCTGACCTATATAAATTAGTATTATTATTATTATTACTACTATTATTATTAGTGTTGTTATTATTATTAGTAGTATAATTTGTATTAATACTTATACTAGTATTATTATTCTTATTACATTCACTATTAATACTACAATCATAATTATCAATAGAAAAAAATAGAAAAAACATAATAATAATAATAATAATAATAATAATAATAATAATAATAGTAATAATAATTTTTACTGTTGTTGTTGTTATTAATATTTTTTTAATAATGTCATGAAGAATATATCCCATTTTTTATTTATATATTATACCTTATATATATATATCATAGGCCAAATACTCAAGCATAATACAAACTTTGGGAGAAGAATCCCATGTGATATTTCCCATCCTCCATTATCACACATTAGAGCTCATATTAGTCTTCAATAGGTTTATAAGCCTCTATGCTCCACCTAGACACTCAAAGATAGTGACCCATAACCCATTATGTTGTGTTTGCACCAATGTACTCATTCTTGGTTGCTACATAATATCCTTCCACCAATGTATACAACCTACTACCTAGGGCCATTCCCATACATACACTTTTGAAATTTGTAATCCTATAAAATTAGGCAATGAGATAGTAAGGGTTTGAACCCCTAAACTCACAAATAACAAACTAAATCTCAAAGACACTTTTCTATGGGCTCACCCAAAATATATTATTATGATTATTTTTGTTTTTTTGTTTTTTTGTTGTTTTCATTATTATTATTTCATCCAAGGTCATGTTTTAGTGGTAAAAACACCTATTAATCTACATCTTATCAGGGATAAACCTTTGTATACATCCAATTTGGGGGGGGGGGTTCTGGCCATTTTGGGTAAAAACTAACCATAGGAAGTTAGAAGACAAGGAAATGTAGGGTGGAAAACATAGATTTGTGCATAATATTCCATAAATAACTAGAATGGGGTGGTGAAACTTGATAATATTTGTGGTGTGTTGAGACTTATCAACCCACACCACACCCACTTAGATTTTTGATGCTGGATAGGGGGATTTCCTGGTAGGACATAAATGCATGTAGGTGAGCATAAAAAATAGAAAATGGAGGGGTGAAATAGTTTATAAGAGCGTGACATATGGGGAGACTTGATAATATGATAAAAAAGGAAAAAGATGAAAAAGGCACCACAAAAATTAGAGGGCATTTGTGATTTATTATTAATAGGACTTTGGGCCATAAAAAATGTAATAAATAGACCATCTTGAAGTAATAATAGAGCTTAAATTATAGAAAGTGAACATTATATTTTAATAAAACTATAATAAAATAAAATTTTTAATATTTCATGCCATAAAAATTCTAAATTGATAGGATGAATATTGATTTTTAACTTACTTGATCAAAACAATTCTAGAAAGAGTTTATGAAATTTTCCCTTAGAAAAAATATTTTATGAATAATTGAAAATATAATATTCAACTATTTATGATTTTATTTATAATAATATTTTATAATTTCTATAATTAACTATGTATTTACTATCAATTTTATATAAATAATGATAAGATCATTTGGAGGTAAAGACAAATATTTTTTAGAAAACTATTTAAAAAAAGCATAATGCTTCTACATTTTAATTAGTTAAAATAATATTTAATTATGAATGATTTAAATTAAATTTATAGATTATATATCTAAATTAATGAACTTAAATCTATATGATTATTATAAATAGTCATATAATTAATCTAAAATCAACTTATCCTAGAAAAATTCATTTAATGAAAAACTTTTTTGACATATTTTGTAGGTTTGTTTTTAAATTAAATTATTCTAATTATATGAATTGAATTTGATAAAATGGATTAAATTTTTGGAATTATAATTTCCAAATTTGCTAACAAGGATACTTTTATTTTTCTTCATAGTGAATAATAAAAATAGTAAAAATTTATCCCTACCATTAAGATTAAAATGAGTTTACTAGGGGGGGGGGTTAACCAAAAAATATAAGTGTTAAAATGAATTAAACACTTTATGAAACCCAATTGGTTGTTTTAATAGATATTAACCCTATAAACTTATAATATGATCCATTTGTATCTATTTTTCGAAGAAAGTGACTTGACATTATTTTAAAACTTTAAATAATTACAAGTATTCCACTCCCCTCAATTATAAAGGGCATATCCTCCCCTGACTTCTTCACAAATACTAGGTAGTTTATCTCAACCAAAACCTACTAAATTCTCCCCAAAAATAATTATTCACATTATAGTGGTTATTTTCTTCCCAAAATATTGACCCTAGGGTCCTTAACAAGAGAACCGAAGGAGGTTTTTCTAAGAGAAGGTAATTTCCTTCACCAAGCTCTTTCTTTATAATTTTTTACCACCTTCAATTATGTCAAAATAATTCCAATATAGTAACACCATATACAATATAATGAGATTTTATTATGTTTATGGAATAATATATTTAACACCATGATATTTTTATGAAATATATTTTTTAATTTTATTTCTTTAGTATCATGCATTACACACAACACCGGTTTAGCTTGCATTGCACGCAACCACGAGTCTAAATGAAACTGAAAGACACTATTAGAATAAAATGACCATTATAACTTATCTATTAAATTAGATATTATTAAAAATATTATCTAAATTAGGAAAATATATTATTTACACAAATATAAGATGAATTACTTGATTAAAAATTAATTATAAATAAAAATATATACCAATTGATTTTAATAAAAAAATATTTTTATTATTATCCAAAAGTCATTTTGTCTTAATAAATTAAATAAATTAAAATTATTAAATGATATTAATGAAAAATATACATTAAATATTTTATCAAATATTTTTTATTTTCATTAAATATATTTTATAGGCATAAGATAAGAACAAACCCAATTTAATGCATAAAAAACCTATATTTTTCAAAAGGGTAACTTTACCTCATTTTTATGGTGACCCCATTTTAAATATAATTTTTGAATATTTTATATATTATATTTGAAAAAAATAAACTTATCATTTTAATTATGAATATAAAAATTTAATTTGGCTGAATTTTTGGTATTTTTCTATTAAGTTTCATGTTTTGATGAATAGTAAAAAATACCAAATTTTAATTGAAAACAAATTTTTTAATAAAAATAATTTAGTTGTAAATTATATTTTTTATTGGTTTTAAAGTATAATTAGATCAAATTTTTATCATTTAATCTAATTTAGGTCATTTTCATTAATTTTATGTTGAACTTAGATATAAAAATGTTTCAATCTTTTGTATGTTTTAACGTTAATAATATGTTTTCTCACCCCACCATGGGATTAATTTTCAATTAATTACGACAACATTTATGTTTTAAATTTTTAAAAATGGATTCCATATTTGGAATCAGTGGGTCCAAATTATTTAAATTTTTTTATTTTAATTTTGGGCATTATGAATAGTAAATTTTGAAAATTTTTATTAACACGGTAAAAGGTAAATCAGATAATGAAGGGTAAAAATTAATATTATAAATATTATAAAATTACCCTAACACTTTTACTAATTTATTTGGATTAGTGGGTTTAAAAAAAAATCATCACTGGGTTGGAATTATAACCTTTTTAAACCACTTGGACGAGATTATGACATTTATTATATTTTATTTAAAGAAAAGTTAAAGATGTCATACTCATGTTTTTCTTAACTGTAAAAATTTTAATACAGTATTATATAGGGTATATGTTCAACTATAAATAGTAATTTGAAATATAATTTTTTTTATTTATCACGGTAAGTTATTTTAATTTTTAATGAAATAAAAAATTACCTTAAAGGCTTATATAATGATGATGCAGTAATTGTTTAAGTAATGGAAATATCTAATAAATGATATTAAAAATGTTAAAATAAATGTAATTTGATATAATTAATGTCATCCAAAATTGTTTTTGGATTACTTTTAAATTTTATGGATATGTTAATAGATTTGGTTCAAATATATCATATTGTTATGATATTTTTAAAAAGACATGTAATGATTAGTGTCCAAATTGACACTAATGATATTTTGTCAAAATAATATTTTATTAAATTATTTTTAAAAAATAAAACATGTTTAAAAATAAAAAATAATTATAATATGGTATAATATGTTATAAATTTCTCATTTATTGTCTAATTGACACCACATAAGTCAAAATTAAAACATTTAAATATTGAAAAAGTTGTCACTTTAGTTAAAATTAAAATAGGTTAACTAAGGGTTAATCAAAATGATAAGGTTTAAAAAAATACTAATATTTTTAAAAAATATAAATTTTTATGATATTATAACATTATATCATATTATATTTGAATATATGACCTCTTGGAGGTATTTGGATTGATATTAAATTTATAATAAATTAATATTTTGGAAATTCCAAAAGTGCCCCCCACCTCAATTATAAAAGGGAACCTCCTCCCTCACTTATTCACATCACTTTGAGCCTTAAAGATCAACCATCCCTTACATCTCCTACCCATTTATCTTATCCATTTCACTATCCACATTATAGAGGTACTGGTCTTCCCAAAGGACCAACTCTAAAGTTCTTTAGAGGAGATCAAAAGGAGTTGTTTCAATGAAGAGGAAATCACTCTAAACGATCACTCTCTTTTTATACTCTTCTACACATCCTCTAAATCTATGATATATATATTAAAATAATAAATTATTAATCTTAAATATTCTTAAATGTTATTATGATTATTAACACACCATTATACATCACCTTTCACATCAAACATGAAGTAAAAGTATCGCTCGTGCGTATGTACGACTTACTATCTCCACATAGAGATACAATTCATTTTCCATCACCATATTTTATGAGTGGGAATTATAATGGGTTTAATGTTTATATATTATATTTATTAAATAATTATACTTCTTAAATAATAATACCATATCTACCTTTTTATCATCTAATATTTTTGGGAAATGATAACATCGCTCATGCATACGTATGGCTCACCATCTCCATGATGTGATGTGATTCAATTTTCATATATATTTAACATGGATGGTAATAAAGATGAATTTTATGAATATATATGATTTATTTAATATAAAATTATTCTATAATGACAATGTATCATATTTTTTTCTTTATTTTAATATGACAATAAAATGAAAACAACGTTCATGCGTATGTACGACCTAATGTCTCCATGAACAGTGTATTTTATTTTCTTCATATAAATTTATGAATCACCTTGAATATATATGTAATGAATATATATATATATATATATATCATGGTTATCATTCTTAAGATTATTTAATCATGATATATCAAATAGTACCAAGGATAACAAGTTAAATATTCATGAAAAACAAAGCGGTTATCACCCGAAACATAACTTTAACATGGAATTTTTAATAAGATAGAAATTTAAAATCATAATTAAATCATATATGGTTATATATACATGAATATGGATCTATGGTAGATTTATAATAAACTTATATTGATTATATAGGGGTTTTAATATTTATGAAGGAACTCAAGACTTAAGTTAAGATAATTTCATCTCACTCATATCTGTGAGATAAACACTGTATTCACCACTCATTTTATGTGGTGTATATACAAACCTATGACATGTTATATCATGAATTTTACTTTATTTCATTATATTAGAAGTTTCAATAGATTTTATTCTTTCACGAATATCATGATTCAGAAGTTACTCAAGTAGTAATTGATTTATGTCTCACTTTTATTTCTATGGGACACATTCCTTATACACTACTTGTTTCTTCTACATGGTTTATATACTGCCAATGAATTTATTTTATTATTATTTTTCCATAAGATTATGTTATTTTAATATCCATATTTTTTTTATTTCATTGGGAATATGATTCTACTTATTATAATGTAATGAGTATTTATTTCACAATCTCATCAATATTTGGGATTGTTTTGTTTTAAGTCTCCATTGGGGAATATTTATCTTCCATGTCCATGTTCTCTAAAAATATATTTAAAAAATGTTTTTAATATTATACTATTTATTTTTAAATTAATTTTTACCCATTTTTTATCTTCACTACACAGTTTGAAAGGAATATTTTTTTTATTTTCCAAACGAGGAACTTCGTGACTTTTTCAAAAAAAGTATGAAAGGGATGTTTTTTAACTTATAAAGTATGAAAAAAATCTTCCACTGTCATAAATCCTTAATTAATTTAATATTACCTCAAAATCTTACAAGGTTATTTTCAAATAAAATATTTTCTTTTAAAATTGTGCGACATTTTAAGAAATAAAACCTTTTCAAAGAAGAAAAGACATTTTCCTCACCAATTTTTTTTCAAGTGATATCTCAAAATTATTTTCTATATAAGATAACAATATTTTATGTTACTTATGTTTTACTGGGGATAGTATTAAATGATATCATTTTTATTTTTTCTTAGAATGGTTTATGTTTATGATGGAATGATATTTATGAAACCCATTTCTATTCCATGGGTTTCGTTATGATTGAATGTTGTTTATGAAACCCAATTCATTACATAGGTTCAGATATGATTAATGATTTATGTTTTTATAGAAAAAATATGTATGGATTTAATTATGTTATGGGTGGGATCTATAACTCCCTCTAATACATTGGGTAATGATAAATGTTTTATGATCTCAAAAGGGTGCACGGAAGGTTATCCCAAGCCTGCAACAAGAGGGTATATAGGAGGTCATCCTAATCCCACAAGAGGCAGGTATATAAGAGTTCATCCTAAGCCTACAATAATAGGGTACATGGGAGGTCATACTAATACTAAAAACACAAGGTACATGGGAGGCCATCCCATGTCTGAAGTGGGCACACGAGTAATTAACCCAAGCCTAACATACTATGAATGTATTAGTATGAATAAATGACATAATATATTATGTGATTATGAGTATACCACAACTTCCATGTCTTATTCCATTTTTATACTCTCATGGATCAGGTTTTTTGATTATATTTTGATTCATGTCTTATAAACTTTTGATCTCTATACACGACTAATGAATATGATCATTGATATGCATGGCATGATCTTAAAATTTAATGTTCATGTTTTCATACCCTTATGTTCATGTTATGCTTATGTATCTTCCATGTCGACCTTTATTGAGAATTTGAGCTCACCCTTATGTTTTTTTCCTCAGCTTATAAAGAAAGGTTTTAAGTAAGAGTACTAAAGGGGAAGATCTTTATGGGAGATGTTTAAGATCTTTTAACAAATTAGAAGAATATGTTCCAAGTTTCCAAAGTCACTAAACTATTATGGTCCTTAGGAATGTGTTTATAAAATGTAATGAATATTCATCTAAAAAGATGTAATATCCATGTACTAAAATCTAGGTCATTATATTTCGTATCAGAGAAAAAGTTTTTTCAACCTTTACAAAATTGGATGAGAAAACTTTAGTGAGGTAGATAGGGATATTTCTAAGGATATGTTCAGGGATATGTCTAAGGATAAGTCTAATTATAATTTACAACCTTAGAGTTTTCATAATAATCATGAATAACCTAGGATTAAACCAAAGGTTTCATAGATTGAAATATTATAAGTAATTTCCCTTGATTATATGGTTATACCACAGTGATTAGTTTTTCTCACACTATGATTTATCATTTTATTAAATGAATGATACCTAAAGGAACTATTTTAATGATGGATGCGATGGGAAATTTATCCTCCTAAGAAATCGAATGTTATGGGGGTAGGAACTCAAAATCTTATCGTTATACTCACATAAGATATGAATCATTATATACATACAAATGAGAAGAAGAAGGAACCAATTTCTATTGAGACCTCCATGAGGAAACATCCACTTTCTTTTAGTGGGTCTTATGACCCACTTGTTACTAAAAAATGGACCAGTACCACTAAAAAGATATTTTCCATCCTTCATTATTCAGAAAATGAAAATTTAATTTTGGATATTTATCTTTTGGAAGGTGAATATGATTAGTTGTGGACTCTTATTAGGAACACAAGAGAATGAGAAGAAATTGAATTTATGGAATGGTAAGGGTTTAAGCGGATATTGTTTTATTAATTAATTCCCTTGTATTTGATAAAACATGATGGAGAAGGAATTAATTGAGATTAAGAAAAAGTATAATAAATCAATTGGCACCTACAAGGCTAATTTTACAAAATTTAAAGGTACAAATCTGGGTTAATCATTGGCCCTAAAAGAAAAATTGATTGATTATTGGGTGGTATGAAACTAAGTATCTAAAAGAACTTGGCTATAAGAGACTTAAATAGCTATAAATAATTTTTTTGATGTGCATTGAAGGTATAAATGGAAATTGGATATTCCCACCATTCATTTTGTTTTGATAAGAAAATGAATATTAAGTCTCATGAAAACTTAAATAGTGTGAAGAAATTTCAGGTATCTGTATTTTAGAAATGTGGGAAGAAGCACTCAGGTGAATTATTAAAATGTATAAGATGGTGTTACATGTTTGGAAAGGAAGGTCATTGAGTAGACAAATACCAAAGTGATGGGAATAAGGTAGATAATGATGTGAATATTGAGAAAGCTACAAATAATTTACCTCACACAATTTAGTGTTACAATTGCAAGGAGATTGGGAATTATGCTAACAAGTTACCCAATACAAGGAGTAATGTGGATGATAATCCATAAAAACCTCCATGGAAAAAAGAAAAAGGAACAGATTATGTTATCATAATGGATTAAGTAAACCATTATAATTAGGGCCTACTTATAATTATTTCCTTAGTTGTGAATTTCATATTTGATTTTTTATGAATGAATCTTATGAAAATATTATTGTTAATCCATTAGTCAAATTTCATGTTATTATATAATTCGATTCTAGAATAATGAAAACACATATTTTATTGGTATAAGGATAAAAACAATCATCCCATGAATTTTTTTCCTTTTAGTAAAATATCATATATATATAATTAAGAAGAATGTGTGTATTCAATATGGTTTAATAGGAATTTATTAGGAATGTATTAACATGTCAGGTATGTTAAAAATAAGAGATAATATATGATATATGGGGGATCAATGCTAATATATTTTTGAGAAATTTAGTGACCTTATTTCTAATGTTTTGGACCTTTAACTTTCAAAAGGGTTATAAGGTTAACCATTTATAGAACGGTTTATGTTAAAAATTAGATAATCTTGTAGAGGTTAAAACATCATCTCACCATATGAGGACTTATGTATATTCGATAACCTATGTTAATTTTTTTAAGATATATGGAATAACTTATCATCCTATGGATCTCATTATATTATAATTCTTTTGGAATGATAAATTCACTTTCATTTCTTGGAATAAGAGATGAAGTTGAAATTGATCAAGGAACAATGAAATAATGAGATGTGATTATGAAATGTAATGAAATAAAGTAAGTATTTGTTCTCATGAAAATTCTTCAACTATAGGTAAAGGATCTTGAAACAAAAAATGTTATCATAGTACCTTAGATCATTACATATTTATGGCCTTATGATTTTTAAATTTCTCCTGACCATGTTCTCTATCACTCTCTATAAGAACATGATAGTTTTTTTCTCTTCCATGTCCAAGTTTTCACTTTCCACCTATGTTATCCTATGCGTAAAAATAATTATGATTTACATTGGGTAATCATTATGTTTCCAAATTTCCTTTTTTAAAGGGAGTTTTAGTATTCATTTTTACAATGTGAGATTCTTTGAAAAGAACTTTAAATTATTAAACCTTCTATGACCCCAATGAATTTCGAGGAAAAAATTGATTTTAAGTGGGGTATAATGTAACACCATAATATTTTTATGAAATATTTTTTAAATATTATTTCTCTAGTATCTTTCATTACATGTAACACCAGTTTAGATTGCATTGCATGCAACCGTGGGTTTCAATGAAACAGCGAGACAATATTAGAATAAAATAACCATTATAACTTCTCCATTAAATTATAAATTATGAATAATATTAGCTAACTTATGAAAATATATTGTTGAAACAAATATAATTTGAATTAATTGGTTACCAATTAATTATAAATGAAAATAGATACCAATTGATTATAATGAAAAAACATTTTTATTATTATCCCAAAATCATTTTGTCTTAATAAATTAAATAAATTAAAATTATTGAATGAAATTAATTAAATATATATGTTATATATTCAATAAAATACTTTTGATATTCATCTAATATATTTTATAGGCATAAGATAAGAATAAACCCAATTTTATGGATAAATAACCTATATTTTTAAAAAGGGTAATTTTACAACCTTTTAATGGAGAACCCATTTTAAATATAATTTTGACACTTTAATATTTTATATTTTTCAAAATAAACTTCTAATTTGAAATAGGAATATGAAAATTTACTTTGGTTGAATTTATGCTATTTTTCTAATTAGGTTCATTTTTTGATGAATAGTAAAAAATATTAAAATTTAATTGATTTATTTTCATGAAAATAATTTATAGTATTAAATTATATTTTTATTGGTTTTAAAGTATAATTAGATCAAATTTTTATCATTTAATATAATGCAAGTCATTGAAATCAATTTTATATTGAACATAGATATAAAAATGTTTCAATATTTTGCATGTTTTAAATTTAATAACCTATTTTCCCACCCTGTAAACATAATAATGAAAATCGGGGCTTTAACAATACTAGTTATAGGGTTTTATCAGCACTTCAAAGGTTCTTATATTGCGAGCGATGTTAAATGGGGTGTTTTTAACATCACTAAAAAAAGTATTGATAAAGGGACCCTTTATCAACTCTTTTTTAGCATAGTTAAATGGTGCCTTTAATAGTGTTTTTTATCACTATTAAAGGTGCCTTTAATAGTTATTTTTTAGAACTGTTAAAGGTTGGGTTTTAATGGCACTAAAAATAGTGATGTTAAAAATATGAAAAAATTATTTTTTCATGCACCCTCAATACCCCTTTTCTCAGTACTTATGGACACTTTCTCAACTCTTTCCAATACCCCATACCCCATAATGAACCCAACCCCCTTCCTCAGCACTATAAGGCTTCCCCAAATACTTGTACACACCTGGATTTGATCCTAGGACCTCCCTTATGCGACTGAATGTTATTTACCACTATGTCAAGCATATTTTGTTGTATGTTAAATGAATTTTCTATTTATTTGTATGTATTGTTAAATTTTTGATATATCTATATTAAATTATATTTATTTAATTATATTATATTTTAATATTCATTTATGTATATTAGTATAGAAATATATATATATATATATATGTTTATCAATACACACACATATGTATATATAAAAATTATATATATATATATTTATATATATTATTGAATTTTCATAAGGTAAATAAATGGATAGTTTTTTAATTTAAATAAAAATAATGATAAATATTTATTTCTTATATTTAAAAATACATTTTTACATAAATATGTTGATATGTGTATTTATACAACTGATTTATTATAAGTGAATATAAGTAAATATGAATATATTTAATTATAAATAAAACAAAATTTCTAAAAATGATAAAATTTTAAAACTATAATATCAATATTAATGTAATACATGGTAATAAATTCAGTTTCCACCAAAAAAAGACAACAAGACCCCTTTAAAATGAGGATGAAAATCCATCGAATGTTAAAAAATCATTGTACCCTGACTAAAAACTCAGTTTAGAGGCCTTGTGGGCATATTTTGAACTCGAAAAAAAGTGACAAAGGTTCCCCAGGTCAGCATGACATAGAGCTCATCGTATGCTTTGATTTGATATATGGTTGATGTCAAATGGACACTCAGATCAAAATTTATGGTCGTTTTCAGTTCGACTTCTGTTTTCAACTTATTTTAGATCATTTATTAATTTTTTTATTTTTATTATCTTTAAATTATTATTAAATGAATATTAATCGATAATAATTATCAAGTTATTAATTAAACATAATTTTTTAATTATTTTATTATCCGTTTTACTAAATATCTTATGTATTAAATTTAAATGCTTATTTATCCTTATATAAAACATATTTAGAAAATATATATATTATATTTATATTTATATAAATATAAATATATTTATATATTATTTTTAATGAAATATAGATTTTTTTGAAATATAAATTTTATCAGCGCTCGTAAAAAAGTGCTGATACGGGGGGGGGGGGGTCTTTATCAGCACTTCTAAAAAAGCGCTAATATAGACCCCATTTTATCAAGGATTTTTTATAAGCACTGATAAATGTTCCCCTTTATAAGTGATATTTTAGAAGTGCCGATAAAGACCCCCTTTATCAATGCTTTTTTACTATCTCTGATAAAGGGACCCCTTCAACAATCCTTTTTAGCACTATTAAAGTCTCCCTTTAATAGTGTTAAGAAAATTGTTGTTAAATTTCCCCTTTAACAGATCTTTTTATAACACTAAAAAAGGGGGTCTTTAACAGTGCTTTTTAGCGAGCGCCATTAAAGCCCTAGTACTGAATAAAACTAGTTTTGTAGTAGTGACCTGATTAATTTTATATTAATTAAGGAAACTTATGTGTTTTGAATTTTTAAAAATAGATTCCATATTTGGAATTAGTGGGTCCAACTTATGTAAATATATTTCTTTTATTTTTGGGCATTATGAATAGTAACTAGTAATTTTTTATTAACACAGTAAAAGGTAAATTGATTAATTAAGGGTAAAAACTAATATTATAAATATTATGAAATTACCCTAACACTTGTTCTAATTTCATTAGATGAGTAGTTTTTGACCAAAATAATATTTTGGAAAAAATTATAACCTTTTTAAGCCACTGAGATTGGAGTATGACATTTATTATATTTTATTTAAAGAAAAGTTAAAGATGCCATACTCATATTTTTCTTAACTATAATTTTTTTAATATGTTTCTATATAGGTTATATGTTCAAATATAAATATTCATTTGAAAGATAATTTTTTTCTTTATCATGGAAATTTATTTTATTTTTTCAAGAAATAAATAATTACCTTAAAGGCTTATATAATGATGATACAGTAATTGTTTAAGTAATGAAAATGTCTAATAAATGATATTAAAAATATTAAAATAAATATAATTTGATATAATTAATGTCATCCCTGAATTTTAAGGATTAATTTGACATGTTAGGGATAATTTAATAGATTTGGTTCAAATATATCATGTTATTATGATATTTTTAAAAAGACAAGTAATGAATAATGTCAAAATTTACACTAATGATATTTTATCAAAATAATGTTTTATTAAATTATTTATAAATCAAAAAACATTTTTAAAAATGAAAAATAATTATTATATGGTCTAATATGCTATAAATTTATCATTTATGGTCTAATTGACACCACATAAGTAAAAATTATAACCCTTTAATATTGTAAAATTTGTTACTTTTTTTAAAATTAAAATAGGTTAACTAAGGGTTAATCAAAATGATAAGGTTTAAAAAAATACCAATATTTGTAAAAAATATATTGGTTTATGAGATTACAACATTATATCATCTTAAATTCTAATCCATGGTATTTTGGAGGTATTTGGATTGAGATTGAATTTATTATAAATTATTATTTTTGAAATTCCAAAAGTGACCCCACCTCAAACATAAAAGGGAACCTCCTCCCTCACTTCTTAACATTACTTTGAGCCTTTAATATCAGACATAACCTAACCATTTTACTTATCCGTTTCACTATCCATATTCTAGATGTTTTGGTCTTCCCAAAGGACCCACTCTAAAGTCCTTTAGAGGAGATCTAAAGGATTCGTTTCAAAGAAGAGGTAATCGTTCTAACCGATCAGTCTCTTTTCCTACTCTTATATAACTCCTATAAATCTATGATATATATCATAAAATAATAAAATAATAATCATAAATATTATTAAATTTTATTATGATTATGAACATAACATTATATATCCCCTTTCTCATCGAACATGAAGTGAAAGTATCGCTCGTGCGTACGTATAACTTACAATCTCCACATAGCGATGCAATTCATTTTTCACCACCATATTTTATGAGTGAGAATTATGATGATTTTAATGTTTATATATGATATTTATGACATAATTATACTTTTTTAATTATAATATCATATCTACCTTTTTATCATTTAATATTTTTGGGAAATGATAACGTCGCTCGTGCGTATGTAGGGCTTACCATCTCCATGATACGATGTGATTCGATTTTAATCTATATTTCACATGGACAGAAATAAGGATTAATTTTATAAATATATAATATATATTTAATATAAAAATTATTATTTAATGATAATATATCATAATATTTTCTTTCTTTTAATATGAAAATAAAATGAAAACAACTTTCATCCGACCGTACAACCATTTCTCTCTATGAACGATGTATTTTATTTTCTACCTCTAATTTTTATAAATCACCCTAAATAGATATATATTGAACATATATATATATATATATCATGGTTATCCTACTTGAGATTATCGAATCATTATCTATGAAGGATGACCATGGATAACAAGTCAAAACATGTATGTAAACAAAGTAGTTATTACTCGAAACATAACTTTAACATTTAATTGTTAAAAAGTTAGAGATATAAAATAATAATTAAATAATATATGATATTATATATATGAATATGGTTATGTGGTATATTTATAATAAACTTATATTTATTATACATGAGTTTTTAACATCTACGAAGGAAGTCAAGACTTAAGGTAAGGGAATTTCATCTCACTTTTTATATTTGTGAGATACATGCCATATTCACCACTCATTTTATGTGGTATATATAATGACATATAAAATGTTATATAATAAATTTTACATTATTTTATGATATTATAAGTTTTAATTGATGTTATTATTTTATATATCTCATGATTCAAAAGTTACTCAAGTTGTAATGGATTTATGCCTCACTTTTATTTCTGTGGGACACATGACTTATACACTACTTGTTTTTTATACATGGAGTATATAATGACCATGAATGTATTTAATGATTACTTTACAGAATATTATGGTTTTTTCATGTCCCTATAATTTTCTTCATTTCATGGGGATTATGAATCTTCTTATTACAAAGTAATGAGTATTTATTTTACAATCTCATCAATATTTGGGATTGTTTCCTTTTAAGTCTTCATTGAGGAATATTTATCTTCCATGTCCAAGTTTTCTAAATATGTCTTCAAAAATTATTTTTACTATTATCCTATGGTCGTTTAAAGTCATTTTACCCATTTTTAATTTTTACTACATGGTTTGAAAGGAATATTTTTTTTGTTTTCCAAATGAGGAACTTTGTGATTTTTCGGTAAAAGTATGAAAGAATTTTTTAACTTATACAACATGAATGAAATATTATACCTTTATGATGCCTTAATTATTTTAATATTACCTTATAATATTACAATTTTATTTGAAAATAAATTCTTTTATTTTAAAATTGTGTGGTATTTTAAGAAAAGAAAACATTTTCAAAGATGAAAAGATAAATTCATCAAGAATTGTTTTCAAGTGATATATAAAAATTATTTTCCATCTAAGATAACATTATTTGACATTATTTATGGTTTACTGAGTATATTATTCAATTCTACCATTTTTATTCTTAGGAATGGTTTATGTTTATGATGGAATGATATTTATGAAACCTGTTTCTTTTCCATGAGTTATGTTATGTTTCAATGATGTTTATGAAAACCAGTTCATTTTATGGGTTTATATATGATTAATGTTTTATGTTATTATGGAAAAAATATGTATGGTTTTCATTATGTTATGGGTGGGACCTATATCTCCCTATAATTCATTGGGTAACGATAAATGTTCTACAAGATCAAAAGGGTACACAAGAGGTCATCTTAATCCTGAAAGAAGAGGGTATATGGGAGGTCATCCTAAGACTACAAAAAGAGGTTATATAAGAGGTAACCCTAAGCCCGTAAAAATATAGTACATGAGAGGTCATCCTAAGGCCTAAAAAAGGTACACTAGAGGCCAATCCAATCCTAAAGTGGGTACATGAGTGATTAATCCAATACTAACATACTATTAATATATAAGTAGGAATCAATGACATAAGATATTCTAAGCTTATGTGTATTCCACAATTTCCATATCTTATGAAATTTTTATACTCTCATGGATCATGTATTTTGATTATATTATGATTCATGTCTTATGAATAACCAATTTTTATGCCACGACTCATGCATATGATCTTTGATATGCATGGTATTATCTTCAAATGTTATGCTCATGTTTTCATACTCTTATGTTCATGTTATACTTACGTATATCCTATGTTTACCATTAATGAGAATATGAGATCACCCTTTCTAATGTTTTCTTTCCTCAAATTACAAATAAGGGTTTTAAGCAGAAGTATTAAATGAGAATATATTTATGGGAGATGTTGAAGACCTTTCATATAATTTAAAAAATGTGTTCCATGTTTCCAAAGGAACTGAACTATTATGGTCCTCAGGAAAGTGTTTGTGAAATATAATGAATATTCATATAAAAAGATGTAATATCTAAGTACTAAAATCCTAGGTCATTATAATATTTATCTGTCTCCAAATCTATAAAATGAGAAACAAAACCATCACTCATGTTTATGGAAAAATACCGCCTTGTTAATCGATGTATTTTGTTTTACATCACTGAATCACATGGATAACCATAATTATTGAAATAATGAATATATATGATATATATGAAATAATATTGATTATATAAAATTAATATATCATCCAATTCATTACCCTTTCACCCATTAAGGCAATTATAACATCACTTGTGCGTAAGTATGACTTACCATCTCCACAAAGCGATGTGATTAATTTTCCATCTACAAATTTCAAGAATGATTCTAAAAAAATTTCTAATTAAAGTATGATATTTATAAAATTAATATAATTCTGGATATGTTGTAACTATATCCTATACACATGAATTGGAACTTCTTTGACAAAACATACATGAAAAAAATTAAGCAGTCAACACCCAAAACAATGGTAATAATAAAATATTATTAACGAACGAGTGATAAGATGATATAAGAGGATATTATATGATATTATAAATATGAATATGGTACTAAAATAAATTAATAACATGTTCAAAACCATTATAAAGTATCTTAAAGAACATTTAACTAAAGGGAAGCTTGAGGTAATGGATTTCATCTCAATTTCCATTCAATTGAGAGATATTTCATATTATGAACATATTTACTTTTATGTGGTGTATATACTTCAACTTTGATATATTTAACATAAACAAATATTTATTTGAGATGATTAACGTTTCAATTCTAGTTTATTTTTTAAGGGGTTACAATTTAAAAGTTACTAAATAGGTAAGGATTTATTTTAGAATTACATTTTTTTGGGAATTCCTTAATTTTAATTGAAGTAATATTATAATTCATCCTTAATAAAATAAATCTATTTTATTATCCTATTAATATTTAAGGAGTTTTCATATTTTCATCAAACTTTTCCTCTCTTTGGAACTTGAATCGATCAAATAAATTAAAAAATTCAGATTTTATTTCTCTTTTAGTCAGATATATTTTTCTTCCATGTCCATATTTTTCAAAATTGATTTAAAAAACTACTTTTTATTACTCAAATGATTTATTAAGGAAATTTTAAGTTATCCTTAAACTTTTAAATAATTTAAAATGAATATTTATTATGTTTTACAAAAGGTTTTTTTAATTACTTTTAAAAAGTCAAAATGAATGTTTTAACACATACAATGTTAACAGTCTTCCCCACTGCCATAATCATTTTATGATATTTATTAACTTATATATGTTTTAAATTGTTTTAAAAAGAAAACTATTTAATAAAAGAATATTTTAATAGTTCAATTCCATTTTTTATTTGTCCAAAGGATATGGTTTTATTACCTATATTTTTGATGAACCAATGGTCATATGTCATTTATTATTAATTTTATGGTAGTTAAATTTAACTTGAAACATTAAATTTCTTTTGATCATTTTACATTAAATTTCACTTAAATATCCATTTTTTTATCATGGATATGGTTATTTCCAAACCATATACCATTTTTACAGATGGTATTTTACTATGAAAGTTATTTGATTGACTAAGGATAATATTAATAAATTTGTAATATTTAATCAATATAGATATTTATTGATAAGGAATATTATTTATGATTTAAATTGAACATTCAATATATGGGGAATTCATTAGACAAGCAGTGATGTGTGGGGCCCACTTATAGATATCCCCTAAATGAATTGACTGGTCTCATGAGAAAAATTAGTTTTCCAAATTAAATGGGTTTTGGTATATCCCTACCCATCAATTGAACCATCTTAGCATAAATCCTTAATGGTATAGATTTCATGATGTATATGACCATGAAATAAAATAATAATCATTTTCTTTATTAATAATTTAGTTATTATTATCCATGAGACTATTGTATTGATATTATACATGAATGTATTCTGTGTTAAAATTATTGATTAAATGACATGTCTTATTAGTTATTTACCTTTCCATATTGATTATTATTTATTTACTCATGATTGAATTCAGTATAAAAACCCTTACTGATCATTTTAGATCACCCTTATTTTGTTTCCTTTCCTTAGGATGTGAGGATGAAAAATTTAAATGAGTTTTAAGGATGTCCTAAATTTTTTTATGTTATGTTTTATATTCTATTCCCAATGTATAATGGGTATCCTGTATGTATCTAGTTCTCTAATACTAATAAATAGATCAGTATGTTTGGATTATATCCCTTGTATCTATGCCAATGTGATAAAGTAGATACTGGTACTGGGTTACTAGATTTAGTGTTGTTACAGTTAGTATTACAAAAAGTTTAGTAGAAACCTTGAGAACTGGATTTTAGAAAATATAGATTAGGGAACATAACCCTATAATATACTTTGTGGATATGTATTGTTTTATTAAAATATAATATTTTTTTGTCAAGGTAGATATTATATGGTTATTCAAGCAATATATTCCCATATGGATACTACAAGTGGATGTGGTTTTTGTACAAATGAATCTTGGGGTAATAACCCTGAAAAGAGTTGGTCGAGTATATCTTGGCCATAATTCTGGTGCATGGTGAGCATTACCATACTTCATTCCTAGTTTGAAACTCCTAGTTGATATGATTTTGTTAATTCATGTTTTCTTTACAAATCATTATAAAATATTTTAATTTTTTTATGATTTATAGATATTACCAAAGAAACCAATTTTATGATTTAGAGATTAACAAAGCATAAATGTTCAATTTATTTTATATGTTACACCTGATTTATAATTATATATTATGATTTTTAATTCATAATGTTTTGAGCTAATATATAATATTCCATTGTTCAGAAATGGTTCTTGGTAGAAATAATGGTATCA
The DNA here is from genome assembly GCA_963277665.1 of Viscum album. NCBI lineage: Eukaryota > Viridiplantae > Streptophyta > Magnoliopsida > Santalales > Viscaceae > Viscum > Viscum album. The sequence continues at coordinate 1,158,057,592 of OY728166.1, read as the reverse complement.
ATACTCATGGCCATTGTAGAAATTTCTCTTCTGATAAATCCAATACAAATAGTGTTGGAGCTGAGCATATCATATCCATATTAGTGTTGTTTACCCAAGTTATGACTAATGACCTTTCATATATGGAGAAAAATTATATTCCATGGCATGATACACCTATATTGTATTATTTCATGTAGGGGTGTCCATGGGTCAGGTCCGAGGTGTTTTAGGGCCCGAACCGAACCAAAAAGTTTGCATTGGGTAAGGTCGAGTCACATGCTTCATGAGCAGCTAACCTGACCCAACCCAACCCATTGGGGTCAGGTTACCCGTCACATGCCTGAAGGACCTGAACCAACCCAACCCACTGTGAGTCGGGTCAATTCGGGTCGGGTTATATGTGTAAACATGACCCACCTCGACCCAACTCGTCCCAACCTGATGGACCTGAACCAGCCACTCAAGCCCAACCCCCTAGAACCAACCCGATGGAACCCTATTGCCCCCCTACTGCACACTAGATTTCCGGTATCCCTACCCCCTGTAGACCAGTCGACCCCCTCCCCCACCCAGCACACTGACCTTAACCTGCCCCTCTCCCCCTACGCACAAAACCTAGCCCCATCCCCCTGCACTGAAACCCCTACCCCTCCCCCCTGCACCCCTCCCCCCTCCACACCAGTCACCAGACCCAGCCTCCCCCCTGTACCCCTTCACAAACACCCCTCCACCCCTGCACTGCACCCTTGTACTGCACCCTTGCACCAGCCTGCACCAACCTCCTTACACCCCTACACCACTGCCCCCCTCCCACAATGCACACCAGCCTCCCCCCTCACCCCTGCACACTCCCCCTCTACACTAGTCACCAGACCCAACGTCCCCCCTACACCCCTGCACAAACACTCCTCCACCCCTACATTGCACCCCTACACTAGCCTACACTAACATCCTTACACCCCTACACCCCTTCCCCCCTCCCACCATGCACACCAGCCTCCCTCTCCCCCCTGCACACTCCCCCCCTGCAAACTGGCCTCCCCCCTCTCCCCCCTGCTTGCACACCAGACCCAACCTCCCCCCCACCTGCACCACTGCACTAGCCTGCCTCCCTCCCCCCTACACCCCTGCCCCCTCCCCCCTTCACACCACCTCCCCCAGAACACTCCCCGTACAAACCAGCATGCCCCCTGCACAACACCCCTCCACCCCTACAATTTATCCCTACACCAACATCCTTACACCCGTACACCCCTACCCCCAACCGCCATGCACACCAGCATCCCCCCTCCCCCTGAAAACCATCCTCCCTCCTCTCCCCCTATCAACACACCAGACCCAGCCTCCCCCCCACCTCCACCCCTGCACCATCCAGCCTCCCTCCCACCCTACACCTCTGCCCCCTCCCCCCTGCACACTCCCCACCTACAAACTATCCTAACCCCCTCTCCCCTCTGCCTTCCTTCACACTAGAACCAGCCCCCCCGTACCCCTACACTAGACTGCCTGCCTCCCCCCTCCCCTCCTGCACCACTGCCCCCTTGTACACTCCCCCCTACAAAGCAAACCGTCTACCCCCTCTCCCCCTTGTCTTCACACACCAACCAAACCCAGCATCCCCCTCCCCTGCACCCCTTCCCCCTTTGCCCCTGCACACACCAGCCCCCCTCCCCCCTGCACACTAGGCTCCCCCTACACACTCCCCCTACAAACCAGCCTACCCCCTATCTGCACACACCAAACCAACCCAACACCCCCTCCCTGTACACCCCTCCCCCCTGCACACTCCCCCCTTGAAAACCAACCTACCCCCTCTCCCCCTACATGCCTACACAACAGATCAGACCCCCCGTACCCCTACCCCCCTCTCCCCCCTACACACACTAGCCTCCCCCTCCCCCCTACACACCCCCCTACAAACCAACCTGCCCCCTCTCCCCCCTGCACCCCTGCACCACTATCCCCCCCTGTTGCACCACTGCACCAACTAGAAGCCTGCACCCCTTCCCCAGACCAGAATCAACACCGAATAGTGAACACATGTATTCTGTGGCCACACATATCTTAGACAAAAGGAAAAGTAGAAAAGTAAAAAGAAGATAATTCAATAAAACTTGAAAAATTGTATTTGTATTAAATGAAAAATACTAAATATTAAATATGTTTTCTTTATAAAAATCATCATATAAATATACTTCCTGGTGAAGTCAATAAAACCAATAATAAATATAGAGAAAACAAAAAAAACATCTAATTAGGACAAAATTCCTATAAGGTAAGGTTTATATTAGGATTCAAAAGTTCAAATATTCATAAAATGTGTATGCTAAGTATAGGTTAGAAAAACTGTTGATAAAATAAATTAACCAGCATCAAAACTTATGAGAGCAGAGACTCCACCATCTTTCAACCTATATAAGTTCAAATTTTTTGACAATTTAAGTAAAAAATTAATAAGGGAATAAAATAAAAGAACAACTATATTTAACTTACAAGTTAAGATTCAATCTCTGAGATCAATTTCAGGAAATAGGTAATATAAAATTGGAATCCTTCAGGGCTTACATCTCTATACAAAAAACCTGAAAAAATCACCCAGTAAAAATATTTGTCTCAAATACCTCTTCATTTTAAGAAGAAACTTAAAAAAAACATGAAATGATGGAACAAACCATTTCTCGCTAAGAAAGTTTATCATTTTCCAAAATTTAGAAACAAATGACATGAAATTTCCACCCTTGTAAGTATGTAGAAGGTATAATAAAGAAGGTAAAAAAGCTGAGTTTTTAATGAATGTTGATAGGATAAGGTCCCTATGCTATGAAAGGGAATGAAATTCAAAAAAAAAAAACCATAGAAAAAGGCATGCATGCAAGCTGTAAGAAGTTAAGAAGGCATGTGATCAGCCCCAAAATATTGTTCAAATAAAGAAAGAGTATTTAGTTTGGCCTGATAAATTGGATAAGACTAAACAAATTAATAAAGCATAAGCCAATGATATGAACAAAGAAAAACATGTAGTTGTAGTTCATGAGGATTCATCCACAAAATATTCCTTGAAAAGAAAAATGAGATAGATGAAACAACTTAACATAAGGAATCAATTCATTATAAAAAACTATATATTCTTTGTTTGTGGGTGGTCTATGTATGTGATAACATTATTATGAAAGGAATTTGTAAAAAAATAATAAATTTATACCTTAATGAAGAGTTATACATCCATCATCCTTAATTCTATTAATTTAGACAGTGAAACTATAATCATGAATTGTGTTGGATGATGACATATCTTAAAAAACACAGCAAAAGAAATAACAAGTAAGTATTTTACTTTTTTCAAACTAAAGTTTATAATTAAAAAATTAAAAATGATAAAAAATCATAATATTTTTAATGGTACCTGATTCAATCGATTCCAATTCATATATTTTCTTTCTAATGTCATTTGGTTTAGACTTTCTAAAATAATTTTGTGAGAAAATTAATTCTTCAACGGTGTTGGGATTCAAACAACTAAAAAACAGATCAAGGACTCATACTCCTGTACTAAAAGAAGACTCTAAAGATACTATAGTTAAATGAATTTCTCGAATATATCCAACACTTCATGAGAGAACATGATATTTTATTACCTTTCCTTTCCACCAACTTAAAATATCAAATCCTTTGAAATCGTCCTCACAATCATCAATCTAACGACATCTCTCTAGTTCATTTTTTTATCATGTCAGTTGCCTTTTCCTTTTCTTTAATCTATATGTATCTTTCCATTTCTCATCATCCTCACTATAGGTAATAGCATCATGAATATGTGACTCTTTATGTTAACTTGACTCACATTTATCAAAAATTGGAATAGGATATTTACAATTGTAAAAATCATAGAGATTATTCAGCACCTCTGTTAATTTATTGATCAACTGATTTTTGTGTTCTTTATCATCAAAAATAATTTTAAACCTATCCCAAACATATTCCAATTTATATCGGGGATCAAGAAAAACTTAAATAAGTAAGAGAGAATTAAAATTTGAACCAATACCCAATACTTGTCCAACTTAAGCTTCATTTCAATAGCCATTGCACTTATAGTAATATCATCACTGTTCAACCATTTCTTGATTTTTCTATATATGTCACAAAGAGTATTAAAGAAAGCGTGACATGTCACATGCATAGAACCAAATAAATTAAAAGTGTTATCACAATATTTTTAAGAACTTGACATATACACGATCATAGTCCCAATTATATGCTGTAGGTGCCCCACCTTCACAAACAAGAGCAATCCTAAAACTGGAATCCTCCTCAAGGTGAATAAATAATTTCTTATACTTCTTTATAACATCCAACATAAATTAACAAGAATTACACCTAGTAGGAACTTCAAGAAATATGGTCTGTTTACTAGGAATTTTTAACTCCTTGGTTATTCTCTTAAAAAGAGCTAATCTTGAAGGTGAACTTCTCACAAATTTGTAGGAAACTCTAATTCTAGCAATTGATGTTGATATTTACTTTAGACCATCACTAACAATAAGGTTTAAAATATGTTCACAACATCTCATATGCATATACTCTCCATTAAGAATAGACCCATTTCAATCATTAACCCTACTCACCAAATAAGTGATCGCTGTATTATTAAAACTAGCATTGTCCATGGTAACAGTATTAATCCTTTCAATCCTCCATTATTTCAATGTATGTTCTAATAATCTACCAATTGATTCCTTTTTATGATCTACAACTAGAAAAATCTGGATGATTTTTTTATTTAAGATCCAATTATCATTAATAAAATGTGCAGCCACACACATATAATTCAGATTCTAAATTGAAGTCTATGTGTTAGTTTTAAGACATACCATGTGAGGGAACACAACAAACATAGACTTCAATTTTTCTTTCCCAGCCAAATATAACTGCAAGAAATCCCTATCAATTGTTTTTCTAGATGGAACTTGAAATTGAGGCTGTACAACTTCAATAAATTATATAAAACCTTGATTCTCAACATATTTAAATGGTAACTCATCAATGATTATCATTTTAGAAAGATATATTCTGCACTCTTCTTGGTTAAAATGGGCAACTGAAATTTTAACCATCCCATCATCCTCATATTTACACTTATTTGTAAGAACAAGAGTGGTTTTACTTTTGTCAAGTTTTTTGTATGGATTTTTGTTTCACCTTATCAAATGAATATTCAAATTACTAGTTCCATGTTTTACAGATGTGCAAGCATAATATTTGCTACAATAATTAAAAACATTCTATCGTGAACCAGGTCAGGCCGTCATCCGACCCAGCGCCCGACCCGGTCCACAACATGGCCCGGAGGGCGTTCCCGATCCCCATAGGCTGGAAACTAGTGCCAGGAATCAAAATAAACCAGTTGGGAACAGTTTTTCCCATAACAAGAAAAATAAACATAAACTGAACAAGCATATAAATAAAGGAAAAATGAACTGAACAACTTGGTAGCGGAGAAAGGAAATTAAAGAAGCGACGTGACAAACCTCAAGTGACCTCGTGGGTCAACACGGAGCGTAAACCACACTTGCTCCCAACAGCGACCCAAAGATAAAACCTGCAACTGAAAAGTGGAGTAGGCATGATCACCGGGATGCTCAGTAGAAATTACATAATATAACCACGTCCTATTCCCTCGCCTTTAGTAAGAAATCCAATCATGCCAGTTTGAAAATAAGATATAAAATAATGTTTCTCCTTTTAAAATTCATGTAACGAGTTTGCATTTTCAGGTAAAGCATTTTACTCCCACTTCATTTTCAAAATAGGTTTCAAACATGAATTAACATTTCAAAATGAAAAGGAACCAGTTTGTATTAAAATGTGGTCTTCACAAACAAGACATCAAGTATGAAACAACTGAAAAGGAAGTCACATAGTTAGAAGCATTACACAAAATGAGCACCATGGGTAATCCTTATAGGCAGCTAGAACAAGTGGGAACCTAAAGACCTTGTACCTCAGTGAAATGTGGCTTAGAAGACCACGACCCTTAGAAAACGTGGCTTAGAAGGGCACGACCCTAAAAAAACATGGCATAGAAGACCACGACCCTCAGAAATTCATATGTTTAGTTAGTGTTGTTGCGTCAATCCTGCTAGAAAAACCGGGACAAACCCCTTCCGTGTCATCTAGCGTACTAGTCCTGGTCACCCACCTAGATACTCAGGTTTCCCATTGTGCTCTATTTCAACTGGTGGAAAGTTTTCTTTATCAAGCAAACATATATTTACATAACGATTTCGTTTTCTAAAACTCATTCAACATCTCACCATGACTCTCCCTCCTTGAGTGAATTCCCCCTCTTTCACATCACACAATGCATAAGCATCAAATTAGGCACATGATAACACATTCAACTAAAAAAAGTCATTTTTTTTTCTAAAACCAAGGGGGCGTGCCTCAAGAGAGGTTTTTCTTTTTCATAAAACATTCTTAAGATGCCAAACGGGCTTAATTACATAAAGGGAACACTTTTTAAAATCAACCGTCCAAAAAGGCCAAACACCTTTGGAAATACACCTTATCAACTCAAAACCACTTAAGAAATCAATTTTTCAAGAAAAGTCACTTAAGACCAACGGTGTTTGAAATACATTTCAATTTTCCAATACAAGGCATAGTAGTTTCTAGCAACCGCAATCAGATTCCATAGCATGTGTATATAGCATAGTGTAAAACATATTTTTAAAATAATCAATCAATTATGAACTTCAAATTAAAAGCTTAGGAATAGGGGACCTACCTCAAACTTGTCGCTATTTGTAGATGGCCACTCGAACTAACACTTGGCGCATACACGCACGTGCATTTATACACATATATATACACACCCCTAGCTGCATTGCACATATTCCCCATGCCATGAGGGAATATGTACAAAGAGGGAATATATATATATATATATATATATATATATGCCTTACACTATGCATGTACATGTAGGATGCCTTGACACACGCGGCCCAAAACCAACGAAGAAAGGCCCAACGCACTACACACATAAATTAATAAAACAATTAAACAATTTATTAAACACTTTAAGGGTAGCACAAAAAAATAATTACACCGAAAACACTCTTTAGACCTCAAACGCAAACTAAACCATTTGAAAATACATTTCACACTGCCTGCATAACTCATGAAACCCATATAAAGTATTAAAAGAAAAGCACATAATCAATTTAACCATTTCCAAAGGCCTTTCCAAATTGTCACATAAACCAGAACCAATTCCAAAACATGCATTTCATTGTTTAAACCATTTACGATTTACATTAGAAATACACAACAACCCAAACATACCAAATTATGCATTTCCCTTTTAAAAACCTACACCCAAATCCATTTTCACCATAAGTTCCATTGAAAATGTGATTCTCACCATTTGAAAAAATAAATAAACCATTTGTACAATTTATAAAACACCTACAAGAGGCACAACATGGTTTTACACAAAAAGTATATGCAAATTCACATTAAGAAACTCATTCCAACCCAAACACATATCAAATTCTTTCAAAAACTAGTTTCTCATCACTTTCATAATGAAATAAGTCATTTGCATAATTTATAAAGAATTACCAAGGTGCACACCAAGGCTTAACACATGGAACATAACCAAATTCCCAAAAATAAGACACTATAAAATTAAAAACCTGTTTGATTTTTATCAAATACCAACTTCGCACCATGCGCAAAAGTCAACGAACATGTCAAATTAATTAAACAATGTAAACTCAATAAGAACAATTATTTTCATGTGAAACTACCCAATTTCAAGTGATAAAAACCATTTTTTTGAACCAAAATCATAATGAACCTTTTCTAAAACCAAATCCGCACCATGTAATTCACCCAGTTGAACCCCAAATCGACCGATGAAACCAAAATTATCAAGAATAAAATGTAAGCAGTATTACCAAACTTTGAACACAAATTCCCACTCAAAGACATCTTCTAAGGGAAAACGCAAACCAATAACATGATAAAACAAAATTCACATCCCTTGCACGACCTAATAAACCAACAAAAAAGTTTATAAAACACAACAAAAAGATCAAAATGGGTTTCCACAAAATAGAAACATTCATATCAAATAAACATGCTACTAAACACATTGAAATCATATCGAACCACATGTAAAACTACATTCGCACCAAGTAAACAAATAAATGAGTATTCCAAATTAACTAAACAAGAGAATCAATTTGTCAAAAAACACTTATACACAGGAACACTTACCTTTGGTGTCGAAACTTCCGAATTTCGGTGTGAAACTTCAATTGCACCATTTTCTCACCAAAAGGAAACAAAGATGAACCCTAAAACATGAAATCGAACAACAACAACCAAGATTAGAACCCTAATATACACCCTAAAAACTGGATAAGAAAACCGAAACCCCAAAATAAGAAAAAACACAAGAATGAAAACCCTAGAAAGGGGGAAGAAGGGACTACCCGAGGGCCGCGCCGGAGGTGAGCAGCACCGAAAAGGGGGTGCGGCCAAGAGAGGATGGCTAGGAGAGGGAGGTGTGCTGGGTTCGGCTAGTGCGATGCGGTCCGTCGAATGGAGAAGGGCGGGATGAGGCGGTCCGCCGAGAGGAACAGCAAGGCGGCGGGATGGCTCGCCGGAGGAGCAGCAGGGCGGTGGCGTCGGCAAGTTCAGGGGAGGGGGGGGGCGTTCGCAGCGAATGGGAAGCGCAGGGGGGGGGGGGTGTGCGACGAGGGTAAGGGAAATTGGGGGGTGGCTCGAGTAGAATAGGTTTTTGCCTTTTTTTTATATAATAATAATAATAATAATAATAATAGTAAAAGAGATAAATAAAATAGAAGAAAAGAGAGAATAAGAATGATGAATGAAAAATAAATAAAAACATCAACAAGTAATAATGAACATAATAATAATTTTAGCAAACTCTAATAATAATAATAATAATAATAATATTGTTCATAACTTAATAATTATAATAAACTTATTAATAATAATATTATTAACCATAATAATAATAACAACAGTAACCATTATTGTAATTATTAAACTAACTCATTAAAACTCACTTTATTTATTTGCCTTGTACATGAGGCAGACCACACGGTGACCCAAGCAAGGTCGCGCGACTTTGAACACGTTCTGCCCATGCATCGGATTCCGTCAAGGGCAAAGCATTCATTCATAAAAAAAAGTGCAAAAATTTCAAACAGGCTTGGACTGCAACACGATAGAAAGTTTTAAAGTATGATAAAATAATAAAATAATATTAATTTAAAAGTTCAGGTGTGACAATTCTCCCCACCACAAAAACTTTCTGCCCCCAGAAAGTCACCCAACCAAACAAGGAATCAAACTTGAGTTCGAAACTGAATGAGACCAACAAAACACGAACTCGGTGTGACTTTTCACTCCATCAGTCACACCCGACCAACTCTAAGGGAAAACACAACAAGAAAATCCATCGAAAAATGAGGAGGGTTCTCCCCATCATAAGAACCCAACTAGCACAACCAACATTGAGACTCTTAGCATGGGGGTAACTCTGGAACTGTGAACTTGATCCAAGAGGGAACCGCCACCCATACCCAACCTCAAAGAAGGCACGAAAAGACTCGTGGTGGGTCTCCCCACCATTTAAGAACTGACCAGCTAAAGCCAATTAGCACATACCAATACGAGAAACCCAAGACGAACCGACCCATGAACTCTCTGCATAAACTAGACCCCCACCACATGGGGTCATCGACGAAAGACCCCAAACTAAGTAGCGGACCAAACCCCTATTCATTATCTCCCAAGACGCATATGTCTCCGAAACGAGCACATCCTAAAACAAGAACTGGTTACCAATGGAGCTAGCCACATGAGAGAGACACACTTCAAAACTCATATTTGAGGAGGCAAAACTACTAGAATTACAAGAAAAAGAGATCACCACACCTTATTACAACCAAGGTGGGGTATCCAAAGAACAAAGACCGCAATGAGAAAAAGAGACCTTTACGCCTCTTACAGCAAAATAAAACCTTCAAAGATGGGAGAGATACAATAGGGAAATTCAGACCGTCCCCATTTCAGTATTGGAGACAAAAATTAGACCAAGGTGTCCCATACCCAACGATTCCTGACTGCTTGAAAAGCTTTACTCCAAGACCTGTGGCTGGAGCTCTGATATCTTGAAGCATCTACTGCCCCATAGTCAGTAGCTACCATCTATCAGTCGAGACTCTTTCTTACGTTGCTGCTAGTAGAACCTCTCTAAGTTCCCCAAACAGCCACACCGACAGCAAGTCTTCAATGGATGATGATGAGGCGACTTAAAGTACCCAAAACGTCCACAAAAGAAGCGAACAAGAGACTGGCCCGACTAATAGAAGATGGAATTGACGAGAAAACTTGTCTGAGATGGGTTCCTCTGGCTCGCTCTCATAGAATGGGGAACCATCCCAAACACCAAAGGGAACCAGTCCTTGAAAAATAGACGAAGTCCCCACACAAGAGAAACTTTAACTGATTCCGCGACGTTATCTTTGGAGAAAAGGAAAACAACATCTTGAGATGCCCAACATAGGCCTTCACTATTCGTTGGCCTTGATGGACACTCATGAGCCTTTCCACTTCCCTTACCTTCACTTCCACAAATATAAACCATCAAATGAGAGTGGTCCTAAACACCTTCCAAGACATACCATCATGAAACGACGCTAGGATTATCTCCTCCACCAATCCCAAGTTGCGCCTTCAAATGGACCTGAACCAACACGGACTCTCTTAGCTTTGGGAGTTTCCAATAACCTGAAAACACCAATGATTTAACCAAGCCAGTCCGCTACCTTTGATAGATCATGATCACCACGGAATATGAACAACAACTGAAAAGAATTCAATTCCACCACCCCGCTAAGAGTCTGGGTAGAACCAACAACTAGAAGAGGCTCACTAGAAACTTATGGGACTTTTCTGGGCAGCATACTCAAAAACAAGAGGCACAAATCCGAATCAAAACTCATCATAAATCAAAATTCCACACCTCAATCACAAACAAAAGCTCAAACTCAAATCACTATTCCAACCACAATTCAATATGTCAAAACCAAGAACCCATGAAAAAGAATACTTAACATGAAAAGAGAACGCTAAAAAATTGCTCACTCACTTTTCAAAACATTTAAAATAACCTTTTTGAAAAACATTTTTCAGCAAACAAAACAACTTAAATATCCACCATTGATATCCCATGAAGTCTCACACATACATATCCATGTGCTAGCTCAAGCACCCATCCACTCACATCACCAATTTCCCCACTTGCCACATGTGCACCTCAATGTATGTGATCACTCATTGGAATACCAAGGGTCAATTCAAGACACTTCTCATTTCCAAAACATACAATTAAGCACACAACACAAATTCCCAACCAATTTGAGAAAGTGACTTATCGTTAAAGAAACACGTTCCAAAATTCCAAAACATTTTCCATTTTAAAAACCATTTTTCCACTCCAACAACCATATTCCCTTTTGAAAACACCTTCACAAAAATCCATTTTCATTTTTGAGATGTACTAACACCAACCAAAATGAAGGTTAAACATAACTCACATTAAAACATCCAAAAATAAGGGACTAGTGGTTATACCAACCCGGTAACATGGCTTAGCAGGCCATGCTCCAAGCGAGCATCAACCACAGGAAGCATCTTGAACCGTGTGCTTGGGCTGTACATGGGTCGCTACTCCATACAAGTCCGCCGCGTAACACTAGCTCACTTCCTTGGTCATTCCTCATCCACACATACCTATCCAAATAAGAAAATTCAAATCCTGAACTACCCCGGACAACTCGAGTCTCGGGACGGGAAAGGGTTCATGATGTCCTTCCCGCACCTACCTATCGAGTCCCGACACACCTAATCACAAAGCTACTTGACACCCCAAATAACGAGGGCCTCCTCTGATACCATTTTTTCACGAACCAGGCTGGGCCGTCATCCAACCCGGCGCCCGACCCGGTCCGCGACATGGCCCGGAGGGCGTTCCCGATCCCCACGGGCTGGAAACTAGTGCCGGGCATCAAAATAAACCAGTTGGGAATGGTTTGGACCATAACAAGATAAATAAACATAAACTGAACAAGCATATAAATAAAGGAAAAATGAACTGAACAACTTGGCATCGGAGAAAGGAAATTAAAGAAGCGACGTGACATACCTCAAGTGACCTCATGGGTCAATGCAGAGCGTAAACCACACTTGCTCCCAACAGTGACCCAAAGCTAAAACCTGCAACTGAAAAGTAGAGTAGGAATGAGAACCGAGATGCTCAGTAGAAATGCCATAATATAACCACATCCTATGCCCTCGCCTTTAGTAAGAAATCCAATCATGCCAGTTTGAAAATAAGATATAATAAAATAATGTTTCTCCTTTTCAAATTCAAGTAACGAGTTTGCATTTTCAGGTAAATCATTTTACTACCAATTCATTTTCAAAATAGGTTTCAAACATGAATTAACATTTCAAAATGAAAAGGTACCAGTTTGGATTAAAATGTGGTTTTAAAAAACAAGACATCAAGTATGAAACAACTAAAAAGGAAGTCACATAGTTAGCAGCATGACACAAAATGAGCACCATGGGTAATCCCTATAGGAAGCTAGAACAAGTGGGAACCTAAAGACCTCGTACCTCAGTGAAACGTGTCTTAGAAGACCACGACCCTCAGAAAACATGGCTTAGAAGGCCAAGACCCACAAAAAACGTGGCTTAGAAGACCACAACCCTCAGAAATTCATATGTTTAGTTAGTGTTTTTGTGTCAATCCTACTAGACAAACCGGGATGAACCCCTGCCGTGTCATCTAGCGTACTAGTCCTGGTCACCCACCTAGATACCCAGGTTTCCCATTGTGCTCTATTTCAACTGGTGGCAAGTTTTCTTTATCAGGAAAACATATATGTACATAACGCTTTCGTTTTCTGAAACTCATTGAACATCTCTCCACGGCTCTCCCTCCTTGAGTGCATTCCCCCTCTTTCACGTCACACAATTCATAAGCATCAAATTAGGCACATGATAACACATTCAACTAAAAAAAAGTCATTTTTTTATAAAACCAAGGGGTCATGCCTCAAGAGAGGTTTTTCATTTTCATAAAACATTATTACGATGCCAAACGGGCTTAATTACATAAAGGGAACACTTTTTACAATCAACCGTCCAAAAAGGCCAACCACCTTTGGAAATACACCTTATCAACTCAAAACCACTTAAGAAATAATTTTTTCAAGAAAAGTCACTTAAGACCAACGGTGTTTGAAATACATTTCAATTTTCCAATACAAGGCATAATAGTTTCTATCAACCGCAATCAGATTCCATAGCATGTGTATATAGCATAGTGTAAAACATATTTTTAAAACAATCAAGCAATTATGAACTTCAAATTAAAAGCTTAGGAATAGGGGACCTACCTCAAACTTGTCCCTATTTGTAGATGGCCACTCGAACTGACACTTGGCGCATACACGCACGTGTATTTATACATATATATATACACACCCCTAGCTGCATTGCACATATTCCCCACGACATGAGGGAATATGTACAAAGAGGGCATATATATATATATATATGCCTTACCCTATGCATGTACATGTAGGATGCCTTGACATGCATGGACCAAAACCAACGAATCAAGGCCCAACGCACTACACACATAAATTAATAAAACAATTAAACAATTTATTAAACACTTAAAGGGTAGAAAAAAAATAATTACACCAAAAACACTTTTTAGACCTCAAATGCACACTAAACCAGTTAAAAATACATTTCACACTACTTGCATAACTCATTGAACCCATTTAAAGTATTAAAAGAAAATCACATAATCAATTTAACCATTTCCAAAGGCCTTTCCAAATTGTCACATAAAACGGAACCAATTCCAAAACATGTATTTCATTGTTTAAACCATTTACGATTTACATTAGAAATACACAACAACCCAAACATACCAAATTATGCATTTCCATTTTAAAAACCTACACCTAAATCCATTTTCACCATAAGTGCCATTGAAAATGTGATTCACACCATTTGAAAAACTAAATAAACCATTTTTACAATTTATAAAACACCTACAAGAGGCACAACATGGTTTTACACAAAAATTATACGCAAATTCACATTAAGAAACTCATTCTAACCCAAACGCATATCAAATTCTTTCAAAAACTAGTTTCACATCACTTGAATAATTAAATAAGTCATTTTCATAATTTATAAAGAATTACCAAGGTGAACACCAAGGCATAACACATGAACCATACCCAAATTCCCAAAAATAAGACACTATAAAATTAAAAACCTGTTTGATTTTTATCAAATACCAACTTCGCACCACGCACAAAAGTCAACAAACATGTCAAATTAATTAAACAATGTAAACTCAATAAGAACAATTATTTTCATATGAAACTACCCAATTTCAAGAGAGAAAAAAATATTTTTTTTTAAACCAAAATCATAATGAACCTTTGCTAAAACCAAATCTGCACCATGCAATTCACCCAGTTGAACCCCAAATCGACCGATGAAACCAAAATTATCAAGAATCAACCGTAAGCAGTATTACCAAACTTTGAACACAAATACCCACTCAAAGTCATCTTCTAAGGGAAAACACACACCAATAACATGATAAAACAAAATTCGCAGCCCTTGAACGACCTAATAAACCAACAAAAAAGTTTATAAAACACAACAAAAATCTCAAAATGGGTTTCCACAAAATAGAAACATTCATATCAAATAAACATGCTACTAAACACATTGAAATCATATCGAACCTCATGTAAAACTACATTCACACCAAGTAAACAAATAAATGAGTATTCCAAATTAACTAAACATGAGAATCAATTCGTCAAACAACACTTATACATGGGAAAACTTACCTTCGATGTCGAAACTTCCGAATTTCAGTGCGAAACTTAAATTGCACCATTTTCGCACCAAAAGGAAACAAGGATGAACCCTAAAACATGAAATTGAACAACAACGCCCAAGATTAGAACCCTAATTTACACCCTAAAAACTGGAAAAGAAAACCGAACCCCCCCCCAAAAAAAACACAAGAATGAAAACCCTAGCAAGGGGGAAGAAGGGACTACCCGAGGGCTGTGCCGAAGGTGAGCAGCGCCAGAAAGGGGGTGCGGCCAAGAGAGGACGACTAGGAGAGGGAGGTGCGCTGGGTTCGGCTGGTGCGATGCGGTCCGTCGAATGGAGTAGGGAGGGATGAGGCGGTCCACTGAGAGGAACAACAAGGCAGCGGGATGGCTCGCTGGAGGAGCAGCAGGGCGGCGGCGACGGCAAGGTCAGGGGAAGGGGGGGGGGGGGCGTTTGCTGTGAATGGGAAGTGCAGGGGGGTGTGCGACGGGGGTAAGGGAAATTGGGGGGTGGCTCGAGTAGAATAAGTTTTTTCATTTTTTATATATAATAATAATAATAATAATAATAATAATAATAGTAAAAGAGATAAATAAAATAGAAGAAAAGAGAGAAGACGAAAGATGAATGAAAAATAAATAAAAATATCAACAAGTAATATTGAACATAATAATAATTTTAACGAACTCTAATAATAATAATAATAATAATAATAATAATAATAATATTGTTCATAACTTAATAATTATAATAAACTTGATAATAATAATATTATTAACCATAATAATAATAACAACAGTAACCATTATTATAATTAATAAACTAACTCATTAAAACTCACTTTATTTATTTGCCTTGTACATGAGGCAGGCCACACGGTGACCCGAGCAAGGCCGCACGGCTTTGAACATGTCCTGCCCATGCATCGGATGCCGTCAAGGGCAAAGCATTCATTCATAAAAAAAGTGAAAAAAATTCAAACAGGCTTGGACTGCAACACAATAGAAAGTTTTAAAGTCTGATAAAATAATAAAATAATATTAATTTAAAAGTTCAGGTGTGACACATTCCTTCCATTTTTCTTATGAAAATGATCCTAAGCTTGAGAAATTCTAGAACTAGGAGGTTTATGAATTGTTATCTTATTATTAGGAGACCTCTTAGTACCCTCAATTTCTTTAACTGGTATGCAACTACTCCCCCATACTATTTCTATTTAATGTGTAGTTGGAGTAGACCACATCTGACTTTGGGTTCCTATGCCAACCGAAGGATTAGAACAACTTATTTTATCACCACCTTCCATGAATTGCTAGTTAGATGCTGTCATCTCCTGGCACACACACCCCTAGTAGAATAAGGAGAATAAATCCTAAAACAAATATATGAACTTTAAATTACAAATACAAGGATAATGAATGATAAAAATTTTAATAATTTTTTTTAAATGATTATAATGTGCATTATTTGTTGATCCCAACAAGACACCTACTCAACAACCAAGGATACTTCGACCACTACTCATCATAAAAAAATACATCACTTTACATTTCTAGAACCACTAATATCAATACACCACTGTCGACATCATCAATGATGAAACACCAAAAACCAATATTATTATTATCAGACCGTCACAAAAAAACCAGGGACAAGAAAACCCAATGATACCATAAAACACAGCTGACCGCAAAACAATTTTGAATCGACTTGAGACAAAATGGAAGTCAGGACCCAAGCACATCATCACCATCACATCATAAGACCACCAACAGTAAAAAAGGAAACCACAAACTACCACCATCGAAGGAAAAATTAAACCTGAATGAAAAAATTAAACCAATGCTAGTCATGCATGCCTCATATAAAATTAAATTGGTGGATTCTAAAACAACACATCCTAAAATCCCTAAAAAAACCACATCACCAAACCAGAATTAGGCCTAGTTGTAGTGCAATAGATCGAGAAAAAGGTTCAAGGTGTAGAGGTTGAGTCGAACTAGGTAAGTAGTGGATGTGTGACTAAACCAAAATTTTATTGGTGTAGAAAAATAAAATTTAGAACTCATAATGGAAAGGAAAACATAATTTATGAGAACATGATAAAAAAAATCAATTGCTTACCACCAAACCCACACATAACAGCAGGCAAGAGGAGGAGGTGACCCGAGCCAGGGGATTTCTTCCAAATCCCGAACCCAATTGCTGAGAAGGTGTCTTTCATGGGAGGAGGAAGGCGAGGATACCTTTTCTAGGTGGGTTCAGAGGTGAAAAAGGGGAAAAGAGGAGAGGAGTATGGAATAAGGGTCTTTCTAAAGGTAATGAGAAGAGATAAGAATAGAAGGAGAGGGGTTTGGGAAGCTCGGGGAAGGAGGAATAAAGAAAGAGAGGGGGTTTCATTCGTCACCTGTCAAAGGGTTTTCTTCACCGCGTGATGGAAGGTAGGGGTCGAGTCGGGTCGGGGGGAGATGAAGGTGGATAACAGAGGTGCGTGTGATGAGAGAATGGGGGAGGGAGGGTGACATGAGTCACAGCTGAGCTAGAGAGATATAATATGATTTTTTTTAGTTTGGCACCCATTGGGTCACGGTTCGGGTTGGGTCTAAATGACTCCAACCCGAGACCCAACCCAACCCATGCATGGGCCGACCCGTTATGAACCCAAATTGAGTTTTTTGTGTAACCCGAACCAACCCGACCCAACTCAGTCAGGTTGGGTCAAACCCATCAGGTTGGGTTAGATCTGGACACCCCTAATTTCATGTGACATAATCCCCCCTAATTTAGTGGAGCTACTAACCTAGTGGTAGTTGAGCAATGAATTAAGTCCCTTGAAAAGATATTTATGTCCTTGGGATGTGATGAAAGGGAAAAACTTATAATTTTAATATATTTTATCAAAGGAAATAATCATAAATGAGGGTCATTGATCTAGAATACTAGGGAGGAAGAATAAATAAAATACATGCAATGGATAGATTTTAAAGCAATATTCTTTGAAAAATATTTCCCTCAAGAGAAATGATATGAAATGAATAAAATGTTCCTTAGCTTAAAGTAAACAGAAGAATAAAGTGTTGGAGAGTATGAGTAAACTTTTACAAGACTATCTAGGTATACTATGTATTATATACATAATAATACATGATTGACTATTTCTTTGAAGGGATTAATCCAATTCTTTAAAGATCATTAGTTTCTAAAACCTTTTCATCATATGATGAAATAGTTTTATGTAACATCGAAATAGAGAAGGAATTTTATAGATCCTATATATTCAAGAAAAGTTAAGAGAATAAGAGTTTTTCTGTACACTAAAAAAGGGAAACATTAAAGAAGAATAAGAATATGATGTAATTTACATCATGTGAAAATTGTAGAAAGAAGCATACTTGAAAATTATTAAAGGTCATGGGAGTTCATTATAAGTGTAGAGATATGAGACATCTTGATTATTAATGTAGGGAAAGAAAGATACCACTACTATATTGTGCTTCAATTGTAAATAAATGGGGCATTATTCAAAAAACAATTCCTCACAATCAAGGGAACTTACCACATAAGAGGGTAAAGGGATAAGGACAAGCTTATGCGACCAACATAGCTGAGTTTGAAGTTCCTAAGTATAGGGTGGAAGGTAATTTAAAAATATATTTAAATTTAACTAATGATTTTTTTTTTGATTTTTGATATTCACACTATTTTATATCTACTTTGTTTTCTAAGAAAATTAGATATTTATATATTAATATAAGAAGGTAGTTTTCAATAAATCCACCAACTGAAAGTCTCACTATAACAAGGATGGGTTAGGAAGTTCCCATTTTGACACATAAACATGCCTTATTTATAAGATTTAAAATTATACCCATGGTTTAATTTTATATAATCCTTGGTATGGGTTGGATTTCAAAATACGATTCAAAAATTTATTCCAAATAGAAGGAAATTATGATTCGTGATGAAGATGTGGAATTACTTATCTTTAGTGGGGAGAATTTATGAAAAGTCATGTCTAGATCCACCTCCATTATCTATTCCAAATAACATTCTTAGGGAATACAAGCATCTACAACATAAAAATGGAAATGGTAATATAGAAATTTATGATATTCCTATATTATAAGAATACATTGATGTATTTCTTGAGTAATTACCTAGACATATACCATAGAATAAATTTTAGTTTTCTATTGATTAAATCCATGATGAAATACCTATATCAAACACTCCCTATAGAATGACCACTTTGGAATTATTAGAGTTGAAGAAACAACTTAAGGAGTTGTGTAATAAGGGTTTCATAGGACCTAGTGTTTCACCTTGGGGATCCTCTATTCTTTTAGTTAAGAATAAATATGGATACCTGATGTTTTGAATCGATTATAGTGAAATCAATGCTATTATAATAAATAAAAAGTATTATTTTCTTGTCATTGATGACTTATTCGATCAACTTCATAGATCTCGATATTTTTCAAAGACTGACCCTCATTTTGGGTATCATCAATTGCAAGGAAGGAATATATTTTGAAGAAATTTTTTTGAATGAGTTATAGACATTATGAGTTTATATTAATGCGATTTGGATTGAATAATTCACCCTCTGCTTTTATTGATGAAATAAATAGAGTATTGAAGTAATATCTGGACATTTTTTTGTGTTATTTATTAATTATAACTTAGTGTATTCTAAAAGACATAAAACCATAAAAATAAATTGAGGATGATTATTGAGACTCTTAGAATAAAATAGTTATTTGGAAAATTTATCAAGTGTGAATTTTGGATTCAGAAAGTGTCATTTCTTGGCTATATTGTCTCTAAGTATGGAATCTCAGTTGATTTCATGAAGAAAAATGTAGTCAAATAGTGGACTATAACAACAAAAATAATCTATGTATGTAGTTTTATTGGTTTTCTAGGTTATAATTGGTGTTTTGTTTAAATTTTTTTCAGATTGGATAACCCATTAACCAATCTTACACATAAAGGGGTTTTGTTCACATGGAAAAGGAATATGAACAATGTTTTGAAGAATTTAAGAGAGATTGGTAAATGCTCTGATTTTTTCTCTACCATTAGAAAATGATGGATTTTTGATATATAATGATGAATTGAAGAATGGAATCAGTTGTTTACTTATATAGAATGATAAAACAATTACCTATGCATCAAAGTAATTAAATACTCATGAAATTAACTATACAACTCATGATCTTGAGTTGACATCTGTAATATTTTCTTTGAAGATATTGAGAAATTAGCTCTATGGTAAAATATGTGAGATATAAACATACCATAAGAGCCTAAAATACATCATTTCACAGAAAGAGCTCAACATGAGGCAAAATATACAACTCAAGATACTCAAGGATCATGATTTCTCAATACGCTACTAACCATGGAAGGAAAATAAGGTAGTAAATGCATTGAGTATAAAAGATCATGCAGTTATGACTAAAATGAGGATTTATAGGGATCTTATGTTCATGAATATAGTGAATATGAACATGGGAATTACTATAGAAGGGTATATATCTATAAATTTTCAAATTATTTCTAACAAATCTTTATTGAAAAAGATAAAAAGTTCAAAAACCGATGTTGGAAATTTTCAAAAGAAAATTACAACAGTTAATGATGGAAAATTTTAAGACTTCAGATATGAAGATAGAGTTCTAAAATTTGGAAAGAGCCTATGTTTAAATCTATAACTAAGATGACAATGGAATTATTGGATGATGATTATTTCTCAAATTTCTCTATACACCTTGATATCCTCAATATGTATAGGGATTTGAAGTAATATTTTTTTGTGGGATAATATGAAGCGGTAAATTACTGATTTTTTATCAAGATTATTAGTTTTCCAATAGGGTAATTATAAGAGACAACAACCTAGAGGAGTCATAAAACCTCTACCTATTCCTATGTGAAAATGTGATGACATTACCATAGAATTTGTCATTGGATTACCAAATACTCCTAGAAAAAATATTGCAATATGTGTTATGGTTGATCTCCTAACTATATCTACACATTTCCTTACTATAAGATAATATTAACATCTTAATCACCTAGAAAAAAATCCATATTTAGGAAATTGATAGAATTAAAAATGAACCTATTTTATTTGAGTCTAATCTTGATCAATAATTTATATCAAAATTTTGGAAAAGTCTTCAGAAGGCTCTTGATACAAAACTTCATTTGAGCACCGTCTATCATCCCCAAACTGATGGGTAGTCCTAAAGGACTATTCAAATGTTGAAAGACATATTGAGGTCTTTATAAATTTAATTTAAAGGTGTGTTATATTATTATTTTACATTTTAAGAGTTTTCCTATAATACTATCTTCCATTAATGTATTCAAATAGCACCGTATGAAGCATTATATGGAAAGAGATGTCGTACTCAAAATTATTGGGATGGTGTTATTGAAAGGAATATCATAGGCCCATAAATTTTTAAGGAGAAAATTAAAAGGTTAAAGACTATTAAAAATAATATTAAATTAACTAAAAGAAATAAAAAAATATGCTTATAACCAAAATAAATATTTGGTATTTCAAGTGAGAGATCATATTTTCATGAAAGTGTCTCCATGGACGTGTGTTGTAAGGTTTGGTAAGAAATGGGAACTGAGCCCTAGGTACATCAGAACTTTAGAAATTATAGAAATAACTTGAGATATGGATTTATCTTTGGAAATTCCACCAAGCCTCTCTAAAGTACATGATGTGTTCTAAATATCATTATTAAGGAATTACATGCCATACCCAACACATGTTCTCACCTCTAAATAAATAGAATTTGAACATGATTTATCTTAGTGTGAAGATACCATACAGATTATTGAAACTATTGAGAAATTAATATGGAATTGAATGAATTTAATGGTATAGGTAATTTGTAGAAATCAAAAAATGGTGGAAGAAATGTTCGAACTATAACATGCTTTTAATAATAACCACCCTCATTTGTTTCGAAAGTACTACCCCATGAACATTTCTTGGATGAAATTTTTATTGGAGTAAAGAATGTAACAATCAAGATTAAATTATGGTAATTGAAAATTATATTTCAATAAAAATATAATATAACACACATTTTAGTATTTCATGGAACAAAAAATCTAATTTTATAGGATGAATATAGATTTTGAACTTACTTGGTCACAATAAGAATAGAGTGAGTTTTTGAAAATTTTCTTTAAAAATAAGATTGTATGAATATTTGAAAATGTAGTATTAAACTATTCATACTCTCATTTATAATAATATGTTATAATATTTAGAATGAACCATGTATTTATTATTAATTTTATAGAAATAAATACAAGATCATTTGGAGGTAAAAGGGATATTTTTCAACAAATTTTTTTAAAAAATAATAACGTCTCTATGTTTTAATTAATTAAAATAATATTTATTTATGAATGATTTAAATTAAATTTATGGATTATATATATAACCACATGAATTTCTTTCCATATAATTATTATTACTAGTCATATAGTTAATGTAATATCATCTCATTCTTAAAAAATTGCATTTCTTGAAAAACCATTTTTCGACATGTTTTGAATTTTTTTGAAAATTAAATTCTAAAAATTATATGAATTTAATTTGATAAAATGGATAAAATATTTTTAATCATAACTCAAATTTTTTTTAACAAGTCCACTTTCATTTTTGTCCATAATGAATCATAAAAACAGTAAAAATTTGTCACCACGGTTAATGTTAAAATGTTATTATTGGGGGGATAAACTAAAAAGATAATATTTTAAATAAAATAACACTTGATAAATACCATTGGTTGGTTTTATTTAGAAAATAATCTTATCAAATTCTAATATTATCCATTTGGGGCCATTTTTCCAAGAAAGTGACTTTAAATTAATTTTAAACTCTATAAGATTACAAGTGTGCCACTCACCTCAATTATAAAAGGGAACCTCATACCCTCACTTATTCACAACTATTAAGCCATTTATCTCAAAAAAAAAAAACAAGAAAAAATCACTTTACAACATCCATTGTCACATTATATAGTTTAAAGTCTCCCCAAAAGACCAACCTTAGGGTTATTAATAAGAGATCCAAAGGAGAATTTTCTAAGAGAAGGTAATCTTCTTCACCAAGATCTATCTTTATACATCTTATTTTACCACCTTAAATTATGTATTAATAATTCCAATATAATATAATTAGTATATAAAATATACTAATAAGTTAATATTATTATGGAAAATATTTATCCATACCATTCTCCATCAAATGTGAAAACAATCATCGCTCATGTGTACAACGGACTATCGCCTCGTGAACCGATGCAATTTGTTTCCCATCCCTAAATCTCATGGATAGTCATACCAATGGAAATAATGAATTTATATGATAAATATTACATAATATTGAATATATAAAATTAATATATCATATAATTCCTAACCCTTTCACCCAATGAGGAAATGATAACTTCACTTGTGCGTACATGAGATCCACCGTCTCCATGAAGCAATGTAATTTATTTTCCTTTTCCAAATTATAAGAATGATTATAAACGGGTAAATAATGAAAAAAAATATTTATAACATTAATATAATGAAATATTATTAACTAACAAGTGATAGTATATTATAAGAAGGCCATATATTATATTTTAAATATAAATATTCTGATTAAATAAATTAATAATATGTTTAAAACCATTATACATAAGGTTAAATCACATTCAACTAAAGTAAAGTATGGGGTAAGGGATTTCGTCTCAATTTCCATTCCATTGAGACATATTTGGTATTATGCACCTATTTACTTTTACATGGTTCATATAATTCCCCTTTGAATAAATTTCCATTCCATTGAGACATATTCGATATTATACACCTATTTCCCTATATTTGGAACTTGAATCAATAAAATAAATGTTTAAAATAAAAATTGATTTAATTTCTTTCTTAATGAGATATATTTTTCTTATATGACCATATTCTTTAAAATTTGCATTAAAAAATTCATTTTTATCACTAAAATGATATATTAAGGATATTTTATGTTATCCATGAGTTTTTAAAAGTTCTTAAAGGAATATTTATAATATTTTCCTGAATTTTTGTTTTCAAATTAAACTACAAGAAGTCGAAAGTAATGCTTTTAATGTATACTAAATTAGGAGAATTCCCCAACACCATAAAAATTTTATGATATTTAGATTATTTTAATTGATTTAAATTGTTTTAAAAATAAAACCATTTAATGAAATAATATTTTAATACTACACTTTTATTTTCTTTATTTTTTCCAAAGGAAATGATTTTATTAAAAAGTATATATTTTTTATGAATTGATGGTTATATTTTATATCTTATTAATTTTTTGGTCATTACGTATATATTATTAAATTAAATTTCTTATGATAATTGGAAATTAAATTTCTCTTAAATATCCATATTATTTTCATCATGTATATGATTTTTTTTGAAAAACTATTTACTATTTTTACATATGTAATTTTACTATGAAGGTTATTTGATTTAATATGTAAAATATTGATAAATTTGTATTATTTAGTCACTATAGATATTTTTTAATAGGGAATATTTTTTAGGAATTAAATTTATCATTATATATATGAGGAATAAATTGTTAATATTGTGATGTGTGGGGAGAGGTTATAGATATCCCCTATTTGTATCGACTGATATCATGTGAAAAATTAGTTGGCCAAATTAAATGGGTTCTGTGTATACATTACCATTAATTAAACTATCTTGGTGAAAGGACTTAATGATATAGATAAAATGATGTCTAAGATCGTGATGTCCAATAATAATTATTTATATCTTTTAGAATTTAGTTATTATTATCCATAATATTACTATATTGATATTATCCATAGATGCATTTTGTGCTCATGTTATTGATTAAATTGAATGTATTTTTAGTTATTTAACTTTAGATATTGATTATGAATTATTTACTCACAATATATTTCATTTTACATAATCATTATTGGGAATTTTAGCTCACACTTATTTTTTCCCTTTCCCTAGGATATGAGGATGAAAACTTTGAATGAGTTTCAAGGATGCCAAGAATTTGTTTTTTTATGTTTTATATTCTATTAACAATGTAAAATCGGTATAATTTATGTATCTAGTTATATAATAATACTAAACTAATCATTAATTTTGGATTAGATCCATTGTATCTATGCCAATGTAATAAATTAGAAACTAGATCTGGGTTACTCAAGTTGGGGTTGTTGCACTTGTGTCGGGATAACTCTAGGGGGGGGGATCTGGTCTTGTTGGTCTATGGGTGTTTGTGTTGTTTGGTTATTTGTAACCCCAAATATCTACTTAGATAATAATAATATTATTATTAATAATTAATATTATTAGTATTACTACTACTATAACCACCACCACCCCACCCCCACCACCACTATTGTTACTGTTATTAAACATTCTATTGATATTTTCATTGTCACCACCACCACCACCACCACCACCAAAAAAAATATCATCATCATTATCATCATAATTAATATTAGTATCTTTAACACCATCATTATTTATTTGGATTATTATTATTTTGATTTTGATCACCACCACCACCACCACCACCATCATGGTTATTATGATCATCATCATCATCATTATCATCATCATTATTATTTTCATTATTATCATTATTACTATTACATACACCCAAACCTTGGTGGTTTAATATGATATAAGTGCTTATAACCAAGAAACCAGAGTGCAAATCCCAGTGGATATGAATTTCAAGAGTTATTACAGTGGAACACACACTACTTTCCTACATCAAAGTTAGGTGACCAAATCTAGAGTGTGAGTTTTTATATGGAATTTTACTATATGTTTCTTTTTTGGTGTCTTTTTATGTATTCTAGGTGAAGACTTGGGTGAATTTAATGCATATAGTGGTTGTTGATGGGTGGAATGTGTGGGAATGGGTCGGCAGATGAAATAGAATGTTTTTTATGATTAGATTTTCATACATTTAGGAGAAATTGAGGATATAGACACTCATGAGAGTTGGCTACTCAGCTCATATACATGGCCTTATATGTGATAATTTGGCATTAGTTTGATGATGATAGGATTTATGCATACAAGGATTATGAATGCATGGTCATGCCATATTCATGGGCTTATTTACAAAAAAATAGCAAGGTCCTATGGGTCAAATATTTAATAGGACACTAAAAAATATAAATTAAGGTTTATGGGACATTATAATAAATATGAATATAATCCATATATATAATATAAATAAAATAGTCCCTTGTGGGTGTAGTGAATACTTGTGGGAAGGGATGAGACTTGATCCAATTGGGTTACTAAGGTGTGTGTATCTATTTGGTTTACTTTGTATCTCCTCACCTAATATAAATTATTGTTATTGTTTTTATGATTATTTTCACCTAGCCCCCTGATGGACTGGTAAGGGTTGGGAATTGATAAACAAGAAACCATGGTTCAAACTGACAACAAATTGTTTTGGAACTACTATAATATAAATTTAAAAAACACTAAAATGGGAACTATAGTGGGTACTATAGTGGTAAATATATTAGGCAATATAGAATAAATGTAATACAATGGGTTAATTGGTGATGGGTCGGTCCTTGGGGGGTGGCCTGATCAAATAATCTTTTGTGTGTTGTGCATATTGTTTTGCATGTTTTTGTAAGAGTTGGTGTCCTAGAACCAACTGGTTGTACCTTGATTACATGGATATTTAATGTATTTAAATATTAAACATCTTATTACATATTTTTCACTGTTCTTCATGACTATGATGTAATAATGTCCTAGAGTATTTGTTGCATTAATAAGGTTATGGAAGTTACCAACTATTATAAGAACCCTAAAATTCTATAACAATATTCTTATATATAGTTTTATGGTTGGATAACATACTATTATGGAATACATAGAATGCATACCATCAGGTGTGATTACTCTAAAGCATATGAGACTTTCTATCATGAAGTTCGCACTTGGTAATCTCTAAGATAGGAGATTATGAGAACATACCCACCAGTAGAAATTCTGCATGTTTTGGTGTCATCAGATATTTCTATATGCGAATGTGTGTAATGATCCTTAGACTTTAATATTATCATTAATATGTGTCAAGACTTGCGCACTTTTATTTACTGACAAAAACCGTCACACAAACAGTTGGTGGGAAGTAGGGTATGTTGGGTGCGTCACGAGTGGCATATTATTAATGGATAAGTCAAGGAAGTATTTGTCCCTTCCATTTATGGAAGTTGATATCTCATCCCTTTGATTTAAATAGAATCATCATGTGAAATTCCATGGCCATGGTGTAACAACGAGTTTAGTTTAGGTAGTCAAAGAAGGATGTATCAAGCATAAAATTTGATGACACTATTATGAAACTTGCATGATGGGATATTGCGACAAAGATATTATATTACACAGTGAGAATTCGTATGTGGATGTCATTTTTGTGGATTTAAGTTCTTTTTCTTGGGTGCCTTGATCCGTTTCTAGATAGTACTCTTGGATTTTAGGCAAGCCCACCTAATGCCAATGAGAAATAATCCTAAAGGGTCACACACTAAGTGTTTCTAGTGGTCTCGGTTAAATTTTATATAAATTTAATTAATAAATATTATTATCAAGATAGTTGAATAATTTTATTCAAGTTAAAATGATTGCATAAATTAAATAAATATTTATTCACCGGATTGTGGGTAAAATATATTTATTTATTTTATTGAACATTTAATAAATATTTATTTACTAGTTTTTAAATAAAATGTTTATTTAAGAGAATAAAGTTTTTTTGTTATTTATTTAGGTGTTCAATAAATGGAAGTGAAGTTTGAGTGGACCAAGGCCGGTTTGGTAGTAAAATAATTATTTGCAAGATGATAAATAATTATTTAACTAGTTAGTACAAATTAAAATAACGTTACTATTATTCTGTGATGTAAAATTTTATTTATAATTCCATTTTGCGCAAGTTGGTGAACCATAAATAATGACGCGGTATTATTATTAATATCATGATTTTTATCTAAGGTTATGAATGTATTTAATTTCTATTATGAAATTAAATATTATAACTGTCACGACCCGTCCTCGGGGCCTGTGCCGTGACTACCCCAAGCCCGCCTTCCATAGACCAGGGGCTGGCGACTAGCACCAAGGCATAAATCCCGGTAAAAAGGGAAGGCATTGCCTTTGTAAAGTAAACAATCACACAGAGTACAAGCGGAAGAAGTAAAAACAAGTAAAAACTGAGTACAACTGTAAGTGCGGAAAGTAAAAAGGGGCCGGAAATACAAGCCCAACTGTAAAGTACAACTCGAAAGGGAAAACAACAACTGAAAAGTAAAGCTGCTACGACGAGCTGTCCTCTGGAAATCCCACCTGAAGGGTGGGTACAGATAGCTCCTCTGCTCCTCGGGTTCCGCCGTCCGCTCTGAGTATGTCCCGCCCAGTGGTCCACCTCCGGGTACCGCCTCGTCGTCACATACACCTCTGGGTATCGTCTCGTCGTGAGGTCCTCCTCCGGGTACTAACTCGTCGTATAGTCCACCTCCAGGTACCGTCCAGTCCTCGAACACTCGGCCTCTGTCAGCACTGCCCGTCGTCTGCAACCAACACAACGAGGTGCGGGCATAGCCCGTGCAGGGGTGAGTATAACGATACTCAGTAGGGACCCCGAGACCCTCAAGGTCTCACTAAACCAACAAGGATAACCACAAAGAAGATCTCAACAGATAACCTCTACTTAGGTATATGCCCATACATATACCTAAGTTATCAAGTAACCCATCTCAAACATGAGGAACACAAGGATTGTGAAATCAACGGATAACCACTACCCGGGTATATGCCCATACATATACCAAAGTTAGCAAGTGACCCATCTCAATCATGAGGTAAACACAAGGTCAAAAGTCTCAGCTCAAACTAGGATTTTTCATTATCGAAACCGTAACTACTGAAGAGCTCCATCTCTAGAGTGTACAGTGGTCCTGTCACGACTCCGAGGTACTGCTCACTAACCTAAGACTGCTGAGGTACTCCTCCTGTCGAGTACTGCAGGTTTGCGGCCAACTACCGGGCGCTCCGTCCGCTGAGGGTCTGTCGCCAAATACCGGGCGCTCACCCAAATAGCCTACTGAGGTACTCCTCCTGTCGAGTACCGCGGGTTTGCTGCCAACTACCCGGCGCTCCGTCCGCCGTGGGTCTGCCGCCAAATACCGGGCGCTCCGTCCACTGGGCTAGTCGACTCACTCCAAGTCGAGTCGGTCAAGCAGTCGTCAGGTCTCAGCCGGCTACACGGTCTCCGTACTCTGCACGCTCGTCTCCGGGAGGGTCCGCTCCACGAGCTACTGGTCGATACTCCAAGTATCACAAAGTCCCGCAAAGAAGTATCTCAAAGGACCGTCTCGTCACAGGGGTCTCAACGCAACAGACGGCGCGTCGATCGGACGCCCGGTCTGTGAGTTATTAGCCTTTTCGTCCCAGGGGCCCGGTTGGTTTCGTGTGCGAACCAATCCCGGCCGTATCTCAACTGTACCCTGAACTCCCATAGGGTATACTCAAAGGGACCGTTACTCAACGTAAACACCAACGTCGCTGACGGTTCGTCAAACAGACGTCCTGTCTGAAAGATATCAGCTTTCCCGTTCCAGGGGCCCGGTTGGATTTCGGGTGCAATCCAACCCGGCCACCACCAACTGTATCCAAAACTCGGGCGAAGAATGCCAAAAGTTCCGTATCGTCAATAGGAACTCAACGCAACAGACGGCGCGTCGATCGGACGCCCGGTCTGAGAGTTATTGGCATTTTCGTCCCCGGGGCCCGGATGGTTTTTAAGGAAAAACCAACCCGACCGTACTCCACCTGCGTCCAAACCTCGGGCGGAGTATGCCAAAAGATTCTTCTCACTAAGAGGAACACAACACAGCTGACGGCACGTCAATCGGACGTCCGTAGCTCAAGATATGAGCGTTTCCGTTCCGAAGGCCCGGTTGGTTTCGTGAACGAACCAACCCGGCCGAACTCAAAGTAATCGAAAACCTTGAGTGCGATATACCGAAACGACCGTCTCGATCCAAGGATCGCGTTTCCGCAGACGGTTCGTCATTCGGAGGTCCGAGGCTCAAGATATGGCCAAAAGACCGGAACTGGTTCGAAACGGGGGGGTCCGGGTCCGGGCCGACCCGGCCCGACCCCCCCCTGGGGCGGCGCGGCGGCGCGGCGGCGCGGCGGGCCACGGAGGCCTGGCGCCGCGAGGTGGCTACACGCGGGGGAACAAACCCCCGCGGTTTTGAGGGGCGGTGCGGTCTTTGTGCTGCGCCCGTTTTTTTTTAAAACGCCCCCCCCCACGTGGGGGGCCTGATTTGAGCGGAACCGGGGGGCCGGCTGCCCCCCTCCCTTCAATGAACCGCCCCCCTCTTAAAGAGGGGGGTTTTGAGGGTTGGCCGGGGGATTAATTCCCCCGGTTTAATGCCTTCCGGCCGGCCAGCTGGCCGGCCGGTTTTCTCCAACGGGACCGGAAATTCCGGTCCCCCCTTCGGCTTCCGACGCCGGCGGCCCGGCCGCCGGTCTTCTCTTCCGCCGCGGCCCGGAACCGGCCGCGGTCTCCTCGTCCCGCCGCGGCCCGGAACCGGCCGCGGTGTTCGTCGTCCGGCGCGGTGCGACGGCACCGCGCCCCTTTCGCCGTGCCTTGATTCCTTTCAACGC
Source organism: Viscum album (assembly GCA_963277665.1). NCBI lineage: Eukaryota > Viridiplantae > Streptophyta > Magnoliopsida > Santalales > Viscaceae > Viscum > Viscum album. The sequence continues at coordinate 1,158,026,839 of OY728166.1, read as the reverse complement.
GGCGCGACGGCGTCGCGTTCTTGAAGATTCTACCTCGGCGTGGCGCGACGACGCCGCGTAAAATATTTTCACGATTATCCGCGTGGTGCGACAGCACCACGCCACTTGCTTCCACCCGCAAGAATAAACAAGGACGATGAAGGGGGGTTCGGCCGTGTTCGTGCGGTCCGGCCCCCTCACGTTAAAATAATAACGCAACTTTAAATAACTCAAGCCACACGTTAGACTTGCTAAATTCACGATCAAGAATAAAATAAGGAAACCAAAAAGAAATCAACAACCCCTACCTCGGTTATAAGATCGAAGATTTGACAACGTCCCGCGGAAGACAACGTCGCGGTGGTCGGGCGTCGCAGTCGTCGTTCGTCAAATCCGTTGACGAAGAGATACGCCCGAAGAGATACGTCGTTGGCGAATCTTCGTATGCCGACGAAGAAGGTCCGAGGAGGAAGTGGCGTTCCCTCTCGTTGACACGGAGGACGAAGAAGAGAGGCGCGGCGTTCTTCGTCGGAACTTGAGCGTTCTTCGTCAAGTCTTGAGGAAAGTCAAATAAAAAGAAAACAACGAACTCAAGAACCCCTACCTCAATAGTCGCACGTTGACGTAGTCGTGGAATATCAGTGTCGATTCCTTTGACGTCGGAGGAAGAGTCGTTGTCGATGGCGTTCGTCGCGGAAAACCGTCGCGGAAGAACCGTGTTCTTCGGCGAAGAAGTTCTTCGTTGAAGAACGACGTTCTTCGTGTTGTTCGTCGAGGTTGAAGAAGAAGAAGAAAAGTTCCCAAAAGCTCTCAAGGTGGCCAAAGTGCTCTCACCCCACCAAATAAAATAAGAGCTTATTTTATTTACAAACCTAACAAAAGAATTTCAAAGGTTTGAATTTCAAAAATAGATAACTCCACATTAATTAACAAATTGTCATGTTAATTAAAGAGGGGTTAAGGGAGTTTGAGGGAAGATGTAAAGTTAGGTTTCGTGTGGGCCCCTCCACACTTAATCCTCTCAAGGGAGGTTAAGTGGGTGTGGGTCCCACACCTAACTTCCTTTGAGAGAAGTTAACTATTAAGTTTAAATAAAAATTGTCTTTACATATTTTTATTTAACTTATTCTAATCTCCCAAAAACTAACTTTCAACCCACAACAAACGCAACTTCCGAAAAGGTCTCTTTAAGCGAATATCGGCGCTGCGAGTTCATCGGTGCGCTCGGATTTCAATTCCGAGCACCGGATCAAAAGTTAGGAATTCCCGCTCGTTCGTTCACTGAACGTACCCGAGCTAAACTTCGGAAATTAATTCCGGGCACTCCGGGCCTCGGAATCAGGTGCCGTATGAAACCGCGCTCTTGTAAAAATCCAAAGAAAATTAAGAAAAAAATTTCCCTTGAATTTTACGGGTCTTTACATTACTCCCACCTCAGGGCTTTACGTCCCCGTAAAGGTACATCAAAAACTAGGGAAACAAATGAGGGTACTGAGCACGCATCTGAGCCTCCCGCTCCCATGTGCTTTCCTGGAGGTTTCCGTGCTGCCGTCTGATGCGCACAAGAGGAATCGATCGCCCGCGCAGGACCCGCTCCTGTCGATCCTCTATCTCCACCGGGACTTCCGTAAAAGTCGCCCCATCGTCAACGTCAAGCTCCCCATGGTCAATGATGTGCGTCGGGTCGTGCACGTATCTCCTTAGCTGAGATACGTGGAAGACGTCGTGCACCCGGTGCAACTGAGGTGGTAGAGCCAGGCGATAAGCCACCTCGCCAACCCTGCTGAGGACCTGGAAGGGTCCGATGAAGCGTGGAGATAACTTGCCGCCTTGGCCAAATCTCCGAATACCACGTCGAGGTGAGACTCGCAAGAAGACGTGGTCGCCATCCTCGAACTCCAGTGGCCTCCACCTCCTGTTAGCATAAGGCTTCTGCCGGCTCTGAGCTGTACTCATCCGCTCCTGGATGATCTGGACCTTCTCTGTCGTGGCCTGGACCATCACAGGTCCCACAAGAGCTGCTAGATTTCTTCTTTGCCGAAAAGAGAAATCTGGTCTCATCCCCTGGATGAACCACATTCTTCGCCTAATACAGTCAATCCTAACATGGATGATACTAATCCATACCAAGGATGACGTCGTAAGGCCTCGACGCTACTACTAAGAGATTCAACCGTTACTCTCGCCTCCAAGGGTTGAGTCACACTGTCGTCATCAGTGTGTGGTAACTGGGTCTCTTCCAGTAGATGTCTCAAAAGTGAGGGTCAAGTCAACAGCCAAAACTGGAACCTCTTAGTAACATCACGAAAGAGGACAGGAACGAAAATATCACAAAGGTATGCGTCTTTTATTATTGCAGCTCATAATACAAGACGCTACACAAAAGAAACAAGGAACCAGAAGTACAAAGGATGTTATCCACTAGTTCTGCTCCTGTCCATCGGCTCCCAGAGCTCCATGATCGAAGGCCTCGGTTGCCTGAAGCTGAGCTCTCCCCTGCGGTCGGGGTGGACCTCCTGGTGGTGGTGGTGGAAGAGCCTCAAAGCGTCGCCCACCACCGGCTGCTCGTCCAGCTCCTCTGCCTCGTCCGCCTCCTCCCTGCGGACCGCCACGGTCGAACCTCTGCCTCTGCCTGGGAGGTTCTTCACTTAACTGCTGATCATCAGCATGGCGGGTCGGACAGTCACGAGCCATGTGACCAATCCCGCCACAGGAGTAACACTGCCCACTCTCGGCACGCCTGGCTCTGACTCCACCCCGGCTTCCCCGCACAACTGAGCCTATGTCGTGCAGTCGGCCACTGGTAGGTCTGGTCTGCCTGGAACCCTGAGTCATCTGTCGGCTACCTGCTACCGAAGACTCCGCTACGTGCCGCCCCGCGGTGGGTCTCTGTGCTGGTGCAGACTCAGCAAGGAAGCTCTCGATCAGAAGGGCCCGCTCCAGTACTCCTGTCTGAGTCGGTATGCTGAGGGAGATCAGCGATGCCCTGATCTCGTGTCTCAAACCCTGCTCGAAGGTCCGGGCCCGGAAGAAGGGGTCCCGTACCATGTCTATCGAGTACCGAGAAAGGTCGGTGAACCTCGCCGCGTACTGAGCGACCGTCATGCTGCCCTGCCGCAGCTGTAGAAGCTCCTGGATACGCACCGCACGAAGGGTGGCTGGGACGAACTCCGAGCGGAAGAGGCTCTCAAAGTCCGTCTAAAGTAGAGATGCCTCATCGTGCACTTGGAGCATCAAGCTCCACCATCGTCCTGCTGCTGCGTGTAGTAGGCTCGCAGCGAGGATCACCATGAGGTCTGCTGGTGTCCTCACTAGCCTAAACACCCGTACCACTGCCTCCAGCCAGTCCTCTGCTGCCTGGGGATCCGTCTCCCCGTGAAACCTAGGCGGTCTCTGGCGCTGAAACTCATGCAGTGCGCTGAGGCGACGTGCATCGTCAGCGGCTGCTGCTGGAAGCATCGGGGGCTCGGCGGGTAGAGCTACCGCCGGTGCCACTGCTGGCAAAGGGCCCTGCACCGAGGCCTCGTCGCTCGGTGGGCTGTCATCACACTCGACTCTCGGAACCCTAGATGATCGTCCGAGAAAAGACATCCTGAAAGAAACAACGTAACACGATCAAACGGTTATACCTGGTGAGCTGACCTGGTTTGAGCTGTTTTTAAGGGGGAAAACCTTTGAAAACACACACACGTAATCAGTGTTTTCGTGCACAAAGTCGGAAATCAGTTTTCAGGGTCCTGGTGTATGGATACGTCGGCCGCCCGCACCAACACTGGACTCCCTGAACTGAAAACCACACTCGGTACCCTTAACATTATTGCTTCACAGAAAGAAGGATCAGAGTCGGCGGTAGAACCGACCACCTTTGATACCAATTTGTCACGACCCGTCCTCGGGGCCCGTGCCGTGACTACCCCAAGCCCGCCTTCCATAGACCAGGGGCTGGCGACTAGCACCAAGGCGTAAATCCCGGTAAAAAGGGAAGGCATTGCCTTTGTAAAGTAAACAATCACACAGAGTACAAGCGGAAGAAGTAAAAACAAGTAAAAACTGAGTACAACTGTAAGTGCGGAAAGTAAAAAGGGGCCGGAAATACAAGCCCAACTGTAAAGTACAACTCGAAAGGGAAAACAGAAACTGAAAAGTAAAGCTGCTACGACGAGCTGTCCTCTGGAAATCCCACCTGAAGGATGGGTACAGATAGCTCCTCTGCTCCTCGGGTTCCGCCGTCCGCTCCGAGTATGTCCCGCCCAGTGGTCCACCTCCGGGTACCGCCTCGTCGTCACATACACCTCTGGGTATCGTCTCGTCGTGAGGTCCTCCTCCGGGTACTAACTCGTCGTATAGTCCACCTCCAGGTACCGTCCAGTCCTCGAACACTCGGCCTCTGTCAGCACTGCCCGTCGTCTGCAACCAACACAACGAGGTGCGGGCATAGCCCGTGCAGGGGTGAGTATAACGATACTCAGTAGGGACCCCGAGACCCTCAAGGTCTCACTAAACCAACAAGGATAACCACAAATAAGATCTCAACAGATAACCTCTACTTAGGTATATGCCCATACATATACCTAAGTTATCAAGTAACCCATCTCAAACATGAGGAACACAAGGATTGTGAAATCAACGGATAACCACTACCCGGGTATATGCCCATACATATACCAAAGTTAGCAAGTGACCCATCTCAATCATGAGGTAAACACAAGGTCAAAAGTCTCAGCTCAAACTAGGATTTTTCATTATCGAAACCGTAACTACTGAAGAGCTCCGTCTCTAGAGTGTATAGTGGTCCTGTCACGACTCCGAGGTACTGCTCACTAACCTAAGACTGCTGAGGTACTCCTCCTGTCGAGTACTGCGGGTTTGCGGCCAACTACCGGGCGCTCCATCCGCTGAGGGTCTGTCACCAAATACCGGGCGCTCACCCAAATAGCCTACTGAGGTACTCCTCCTGTCGAGTACCGCGGGTTTTCTGCCAACTACCTGGCGCTCCGTCCGCCGTGGGTCTGCCGCCAAATACCGGGCGCTCCGTCCACTGGGCTAGTCGACTCACTCCAAGTCGAGTCGGTCAAGCAGTCGTCAGGTCTCAGCCGGCTACACGGTCTCCGTACTCTGCACGCTCGTCTCCGGGAGGGTCCGCTCCACAAGCTACTGGTCGATACTCCAAGTATCACAAAGTCCCGAAAAGAAGTATCTCAAAGGACCGTCTCGTCACAGGGGTCTCAATGCAACAGACGGCGCGTCGATCGGACGCCCTGTCTGTGAGTTATTAGCCTTTTCGTCCCAGGGGACCGGTTGGTTTCGTGTGCGAACCAATCCCGGCCGTATCTCAACTGTACCCTGAACTCCCATAGGGTATACTCAAAGGGACCGTTACTCAACGTAAACACCAACGTCGCTGACGGTTCGTCAAACGGACGTCCTGTCTGAAAGATATCAGCTTTCCCGTTCCAGGGGCCCGGTTGGATTTTGGGTGCGATCCAACCCGGCCACCACCAACTGTATCCAAAACTCGGGCGAAGAATGCCAAAAGTTCCGTATCGTCAACAGGAACTCAACGCAACAGACGGCGCGTCGATCGGACGCCCGGTCTGAGAGTTATTGGCATTTTCGTCCCCGGGGCCCGGTTGGTTTTTAAGGCAAAACCAACCCGACCGTACTCCACCTGCGTCCAAACCTCGGGCGGAGTATGCCAAAAGATTCTTCTCACTAAGAGGAACACAACACAGCTGACGGCACGTCAATCGGACGTCCGTAGCTCAAGATATGAGCGTTTCTGTTCCGAAGGCCCGGTTGGTTTCGTGAACGAACCAACCCGGCCGAACTCAAAGTAATCCAAAACCTTGAGTGCGATATACCGAAACGACCGTCTCGATCCAAGGATCGCGTTGCCGTAGACGGTTCGTCATTCGGAGGTCCGAGGCTCAAGATATGGCCAAAAGACCGGAACTGGTTCGAAACGGGGGGGTCCGGGTCCGGGCCGACCCGGCCCGACCCCCCCCTGGGGCGGCGCGGCGGGCCGCGGCGGCCGGGCGCCGCGAGGTGGCTGCACGCGGGGGAACAAACCCCCGCGGTTTTGAGGGGCGGCGCGGCCTTTGTGCTGCGCCCGTTTTTTTTTTAAAACGCCCCCCCCCCCCCCACGTGGGGGGCCTGATTTGAGCGGAACCGGGGGGCCGGCTGCCCCCCTCCCTTCAATGAACCGCCCCCCTCTTAAAGAGGGGGGTTTTGGGGGTTGGCCGGGGGATTAATTCCCCCGGTTTAATGCCTTCCGGCCGGCCAGCTGGCCGGCCGGTTTTCTCCAACGGGACCGGAAATTCCGGTCCCCCCTTCGGCTTCCGACGCCGGCGGCCCGGCCGCCGGTCTTCTCTTCCGCCGCGGCCCGGAAACGGCCGCGGTCTCCTCGTCCCGCCGCGGCCCGGAACCGGCCGCGGTGTTCGTCGTCCGGCGCGGTGCGACGGCACCGCGCCCCTTTCGCCGTGCCTTGATTCCTTTCAACGCGGCGCGACGACGTCGCGTTCTTGAAGATTCTACCTCGGCGTGGCGCGACGGCGCCGCGTAAAATATTTGCACGATTATCCACGTGGTGCGACGGCACCACGCCACTTGCTTCCACCCGCAAGAATAAACAAGGACGATGAAGGGGGGTTCGGCCGTGTTCGTGCGGTCCGGCCCCCTCACGTTAAAATAATAACGCAACTTTAAATAACTCAAGCCACACGTTAGACTTGCTAAATTCACGATCAAGAATAAAATAAGGAAACCAAAAAGAAATCAACAACCCCTACCTCGGGTATAAGATCGAAGATTTGACAACGTCCCGCGGAAGACAACGTCGCGGTGGTCGGGCGTCGCAGTCGTCGTTCGTCAAATCCGTTGACGAAGAGATATGCCCGAAGAGATATGTCGTTGGCGAATCTTCGTATGCCGACAAAGAAGGTCCGAGGAGGAAGCGGCGTTCCCTCTCGTTGACACGGAGGACGAAGAAGAGAGGCACGGCGTTCTTCGTCGGAACTTGAGCGTTCTTCGTCAAGTCTTGAGGAAAGTCAAATAAAAAGAAAACAACGAACTCAAGAACCCCTACCTCAATAGTCGCACGTTGACGTAGTCGTGGAATATCGGTGTCGATTCCTTTGACGTCGGAGGAAGAGTCGTTGTCGATGGCGTTCGTCACGGAAAACCGTCGCGGAAGAACCGTGTTCTTCGGCGAAGAAGTTCTTCGTTGAAGAACGACGTTCTTCGTGTTCTTCGTCGAGGTTGAAGAAGAAGAAGAAAAGTTCCCAAAAGCTCTCAAGGTGGCCAAAGTGCTCTCACCCCACCAAATAAAATAAGAGCTTATTTTATTTACAAACCTAACAAAAGAATTTCAAAGGTTTGAATTTCAAAAATAGATAACTCCACATTAATTAACAAATTGTCATGTTAATTAAAGAGGGGTTAAGGGAGTTTGAGGGAAGATGTAAAGTTAGGTTTCATGTGGGCCCCTCCACAATTAATCCTCTCAAGGGAGGTTAAGTGGGTGTGGGTCCCACACCTAACTTCCTTTGAGAGAAGTTAACTATTAAGTTTAAATAAAAATTGTATTTACATATTTTTATTTAACTTATTCTAATCTCCCAAAAACTAACTTTCAACCCGCAACAAACGCAACTTCCGAAAAGGTCTCTTTAAGCGAATATCGGCGCTGCGAGTTCATCGGTGCGCTCGGATTTCAATTCCGAGCACCGGATCAAAAGTTAGGAATTCCCGCTCGTTCGTTCACTGAACGTACCCGAGCTAAACTTCGGAAATTAATTCCGGGCACTCCGGGCCTCGGAATCAGGTGCCGTATGAAACCGCGCTCTTGTAAAAATCCAAAGAAAATTAAGAAAAAAATTTCCCTTGAATTTTACGGGTCTTTACAATAACTGAATCCCCATGTCAATAAATAGACACATACATCTATTGTGCCAAGTACTGAAATACACACACGGTGAATTGATAATTTTTGAGCTAAAAAATTTCTCTCTCGAATCCTCTTCCCACCCTCTCAAGAAGGAGAGACATTCTTCAAGGCTGAAGAACAAGCAATCAAGAATGACCGACATAAGACACTCACTTAACCACGCTAGCACCTAGAGTACGAGCGATGCTGATCAGAGGCCATCAGAGCACATGTGGATCATCGCTAGAGGGATTCTAGTTTGGATCCTTGCAAGTGAAACAATATAATCCAGAAGGGTCATTTCAGATGGTCTATATCATCAATAAAGAAAATACCTAAGATCCATGTATTATTTTCTTTATGAAATTAATTAAATTAATTATAAAAATGATTTGAAAGATCATCTTTAAATGTTTCAGGCCTCTTCCTTATTTATCTAAATCTTTGATTCTATTTCATGGAGTCTGGAGTTTATTGTCGTTTTGATCCCAGAATAATCATTGATCATGGTAAAAATCAAAGTTGGGTACTGAACCAACCATGGTTCTACTGTGCTCGGAACCTTCAAGTGGTATCATAGTGGTTACATAATGGTTTATAATTATTTAAATATTTTTTTGATGATTTATGCATTTAATTATATAGTTGTTTTAATTCAAGTTAATCGTTCTATAAATATGAATATTGAGATCTATTCCTCCTCATTCGTTTCTCATTCACCTTATAGAAATGATCTTTTCTTTTAATTTTGATTAAAATAAATCATAGGATATCATTCGGATGTGCCAAAGGTTCCTAGCCGTACAACACCATAACACATGATGTATATTTGTCAGTACATGCCATGTAGCCAAGGATCAATGCACTAGGTCTGGTCCATCAAACCAAGCTGTGTCATTGGAGTTTGTCTAAGTCTTAATGACTTTGTGTGTTGACCAGGAAAAGGTGGCATGCAGTTTTTGGATAGCACACTATGTGGCCCATTGGACATGATGTGTAGTCCCTTAGGGTTAGGGTTGGACCGTGTAACCCATACATGGATTTCCCTGTTGGAGACCGTGTAATGAGGAACTACTCGGTGTGTGGTACACTAGACAAGCCATGTACTCCAAATATTTTTGAAGTACACTCACATGCCATTTCCCCAAGAGTGTACTTCAGATGGACGGTGAAAAATAGTACAAACCATGTAGTTGGAACTACATGCCGTGTACTCATCCAAATTACTCAGATTTATTAAAATTTATTATTATATTATACAAACCCTTGAGACATGTTCCATCATATGGGCATAAATCTGAGGCACAACACATGATATATGTTTTATATATATGTGTTTAATTTAACATCTGCGTAATGTTCATTTATACTCATTAGGTAGTTATGAATATGAATTAATCGAGTTGCCTCCATGGTAAAAGTTATGTACAAAGATAATTTTAAATTGAATTATTTTTTTCAAATTATGAAGGATGAGAATCTCAAGGAAATTCAGGAAAGGGTTTAAGATAAAAAGATTGATTAATTAAAGATGATAAATAATTGATTCTAGCATGATTTATCTTAAACAAGAATGATTAAATAATTGAATGCTAGTTTTATTTATGCTTAAGTATCGTTTCATGTATGTATGATCATGAGATAGACCAATAACTTTGTATATGGATGGTTTCTTTTAATTTATTTATTTAAATTAAATTTGTTGGTCTGTGAGCCTTCTCCTCATTAATATGTAGGGATTGCATGCCCAAGGCTTCTCTTATGTAATACCCCTTTCCCCCCTCACCTGCATGTGAGTTAAAAAAGGGCACATGTAATGGATGGAACTCCTAAGCTAGTGGAGGCAGTTCAAGATAGAGCCGAGACGAAACCAATCCCAAGAGATACATAGGTGGACATGTGGAAATATGTAAACATGAACCCAAAAGGTTCAAGATATTTCTCCCCTAGGTCAGGGTTAGTTTATAAAACACTAGATAAACTAACCATTAGAAAATATCATGATCATGCCTTTTAATTTATAATATTTCCATTAGTTTCATGGTTTATTATTATGGATGTGTTGTCATGATCACATAATTAACGAATTAAATAAGCTTGCAATATGGAACTAAAATAAACCATACTTATTCATAAATATTATCAAGACATGTTTAATAACTTACGTAAGTTCCACTTAATATTAACAACCATGTGATAATGATAATAAGGAATTCATGTATAAAAGATAAAAATCCGTCAAATAAAATATTAAATCAGACTAAGCTTTCCTTTACTTGATTAAATAAAAAACTCAATAAAACTATGTGTTTGACCAACCCATGTTGGGACACTAACTTTTATAAAGTAAGACCTTATGAAAGGTTTTATGTTGAATTAACCATATTACATCAAGAGTATTATCCCTTGATAGAATTGGTGTAATATTGGAGGCAAGAGTTGAGGAAATCCAAAGTTATGATTTCAGGATTGGGGAGTCCACTCAACCGATCAAGGAGTAGTAAGCATGCCGTTGGAAAAGAACTGCCTACCTAAATACCTTCTAATATCTTGACCAACCCTTGTTGGATTTATGCAATGGGGAATATGGATCCTTACCAGTAGAATATCATGGAAACTAGACATTCCGAGTTCAATGGTGAGGGCCATTGAGACTTGATAAAATAGTGGGAGACTTAATAAAATTTATTATTTCTCATAAAATGTAATCAAGAAAGTACTAATGATTTTATCTTTTAATTGTAGAATAAAAATGAAAACCTCATCAACCACACTATCCCTACGATCAATTCTGGATAAAGACAACATGCTCACTAGTTATAACTTCAAGGAATGGTTTAGACTCCTTCGGGTTATCCTACACCATGAACGGAATTATTTTGTGTTGGAGTTAGCATTACCTGATCTGCCTGCCAAAGATGCAAGAGATGAGTATTTCCTGGTCAATGAGAAACATATGAATGATGTGGTCGATGTTCAATGTTTGATTCTATCAACAATGTCTAGTGAGATCATGAAGTCTCATGAAAAAATGGATTCCTATATCATGTTTGAGCACCTATGTGGTCTTTACTATGAGATAGAAAGATAGGAAAGGTTTAATATCTCTAAAGAACTCTTTCAGAGTAAGCTTGGAAAAGGTTCCCCCGCTGGGTCTCATGTAGTCAAGCTCATTGGGTACATTGAGTTCCTGGAGGTTCTAGGGTTTAAACTCCCTGAAGAACTGGGCACCGATCTCATTCTCACATCACTCCCTTAGAGGTTCTCTAACTTTGTTGTCAATTTCAATATGAAATACATCGAGAAGTCTCTATCTGATCTTCTTATCCTTATTAACCAAGTGGACAATGATATAAAGTGAAAAAATCCTTCTGTCCTTATAGTGAATTATAGGAAATAGAAGGCAAATAGATTTAAGACCAAAGATTCTTTATGATGTCCCAAGAAAAGGAAGATCAAAGGGGTGGAAAGGGAACAAGAGGCTGATTGTTTTGCATGCTGTAAGAAAGGCCACTGGAAGAAGAACTACACCCAGCCTAAGAAGCAAGGGGAAGATTCAGGTGTGTTTTTTATCGAATTAAATCTTTTTATGTCTACAAATTGGGTACTAGATATATCTTGTGGTGCTCATATATGTATAAAAATACAATAACCAAGTAGATTCAAGAATATTAACTAAGGGGAGGTATATCTACGAGTAGACAACGAAGCCAAACTTGCTGCTGTAGCTGTCAGGGACTACCACCTCACGTTTCCAATTGGGATGATCTTGGTGTTAAAGTATTGTTATTATGCACCGTCTGTTACTAAAAACCTTATTTATGTATCCAGATTAGATACAGATTGATTTTTTTAAAGTTTTTAAATGAATCTTTCTTCTTTTACAAATATAACATTTGTTTTGGTAGGGAAAATTTATACAATGGTCTTTACATGTTGGATTACATAAACCAAGTAATGAAAATCAATAATAAAGATACTTCACATGTCTCATACCACACCCAACTATGGCATCACCGGCTAGGTCATGTAAATGGGAAACACTTGACAAAGTTATATCAATATGGATATTTAGATTATTTTAAACTAAAACCACTTGGTGTATGTCATGCATGTTTATAAGGAAAAATGACCAAATCCCCATTTAGTTGGAATAATGAAAGGGCTAAAGAACTTATTGAATTGGTTTATACCAATGTGTGTGGACCATTTCTAGTTGAAGCAAGGGGAGGGTTCTCATACATCATAACTTTTACTGATGATTTTATTAAATAAATATATATCTATATAAGGAGGTTTAAGTCAGATTCTTTTTATAAGTTCAAAGAATATAAGAATGAATTTGAGAATCAGATTGGTAAGAAGATCAAGAAACTCCACTCATACTGAGGTGGAGAATATCTTAATCAAGACTTCAATGATTACTAACAAGAGTTTATGATACTATCCCAACTCACTCCTCCATACATGCTCTGGTGGAATGGTGTGAGTGAAAGGAGGAACCACACCCTGTTGAACATGGTGAGATCAATGATGAGTCATGTGAGCCTTGTATTATCCTTTTATGGATATGCATGAAAAAAATTGTTGAACATACTAAACCAAGTACCAACTAAATCAATAAATGGTATTCCATACAAGTTCTGGATTGGAAAGAAATCCATATTATCAAATTTACATGTGTGGGGAAGCAATGCATTTATTAAGGCCTATTCGGGTAAAAAACTTGCACCCCAAGGCACAAAGTGAACATTTATATGATACTCCAAGTAAACAAGGGGATATTACCTATAAAACCCCTTAGAAAAAAGGTTATAGTGGCAAGACACGCCATATTCCTTGAGAGGGAGCACTTATCCAAAAGAGATAGTGGGAGAGAGATATACTTCGATGAAGTCTAGGCTCAAGGTACACAAGAGTTGGTACATGAATAGATTCCACAAAGCCCCATGGAAGAAAGAATTGTTCTAGAGACACAAGAGCTGCATAGGAGTACATGAGAGGTTAGAGAACTGGAAAGGCACAATTTTCTAGTTACTGAGGATGGTGAGTCATTATTAGTTGATAATACTGATCCTATAAACTACGAGGAAGTAGTAAGTGGCACAAATGTTTCCAAGTGGTAGGAAGCCATGAATTTTGAAATGCATTTTATTTACCAAAACCAAGTCTTGATTTTGGTAGATCCTCCAATTGATGTAAATCTTGTTGGTTGAAAATGGGTATTAAAGAAGAAAATGTTCATGAAAGGACAAGTCAGTACCTATAGGGCATGACTATTTGTAAAATGGTTCAAACAACATCAAGGCATTAACTACGATGAAACCTTTTCACCAGTTGAAATGCTAAAATACATTAGAATTCTATTGTCCACTGCTGCTTACCATGACCGTGATATTTGGAAAATGGATGTAAAAGTAGCCTTCCTTAACGGGAACCTTCAAGAAGATGTTTACATGACATGACCTGAAAGGTTTATGACTCCATAGGATGCCAATAAGGTATGCAAGTTGAAAAAAATCCATTTATGGATTAAAGAAATCATCTAGGTCATGGAACATTCATTTTTATGAAGACAAAATGAAATTTGGTTTTATTAAGAATGAATGTGAGGCTTGTGTCTAAAAACAGTTTAGTGGGAGTGTAGTCATTTTCTTAATAGTATATATTGATGAAATATTACTTATTGGAAACGAGATATCAGTCTTATAGTCTGTTAAGGAATGGTTGAATCAATGATTCTCTATGAAGGACTTGGGTGAGGCAACATATATTATTGAGATTAAGATACATCATGATAGATCCAAGAGATTGTTGGGACTAAGTCAACATACATACATTGATAAGATACTAAAGAGATTAAGTATAGAAAAATTAAAGATGGGATTTCTTCCAGCATCACATGGAATTCATCTTTCTAAGAAAATGTGTCCTCTAACACATGAGGAAGGAAATATAATGGAAAGGACTCTATACACATAAAAGATTGGGTCAGTAATGTATGCCATGCTATGTACTAAGTTGGATGTCACCTACACATTGAGTGTGGTAGGAAGATATCAAGCTGACCCAGGTGACCACCATTGGATGGTAGTCAAGACTATCCTAAAGTATCTGAGGTGTATTAATTGGTTTATAGAGGAGATGAGGAACTAGTCATCAGAGGATATTCATATGATAGTTTTCAGACTGATCAAGATGACATGAATTACAAATGAGATACATCTTCACTTTGAATGGAGGTGCAGTGAGATGGAGGAGCTCAAAGAATAGTGTGGTCAGAGATTCTACAGTAGAGTTCAAGTATATCCAACTTCTGAGGTAGATAAAGAAAAAATATGGATGCGAAGCTTAATCCAAGAGCTAGATGTGATACCTAGCCGTAAAGACCCCATAACACTATAATGTGATAATACTGCAGCAGTGGCTCTCACAAAAGAGACAAGTTCACTTCTGCGGACAAAGCACATACTTCATAAGTATCATCTCTTGAGGGATTTTTCTCAGAGAGGTGAATTTGTAGGGAGTAGTATTTCTATGGAAGACAATGTGGCAGAACCCTTGACTAAAGCCTTGACTCAGTAAAAATATGATCACTATGTAAGGTCTAGGGGACTGAAAGTCGCAGGAATTTGGCTCTAGTCCAACTGGGAGTATGTAAGAGTTGGTGTCCTAGAACCAACTAGTTGTACTTTGATTACATGTATATTTAATTTATTTAAATATTAAAAATCTTATGACACATTGTTCATTGTTCTGTATGACTATGATGTAATAATTACCTAGAGTATTTGTTGCATTGATAAGGTCATGGAAATTTTCCGCTATGATGAGAAACTTGAAATTCTATTACAATATTCTTAAATATAGTGCTACGGTTGGATGACATACTATGATGGGACACATAACATGCAAACCGTTAGGTGTGAGTACTCATAAGCAGACGTGACTTCCTCTCATGAAGTTCACACTTGGAAATATCCATGATAGAAGATTATGAGAATAGACCCACCACTAGGAATTCCTCATGTTTTTGTGTCATTGGATATTTCTCTCTGAGAGCATGTGTAATAATCCTTAGACTTGTAAGATTATCATTAATATGTGTCACGACTCGTGCACTTTGATTTACTGATGAAAACCGTGAGGCAGACAGTTGGAAGGAATTAGGGTACGTTGGGTGCATCACAAGTGGCATATTATTAATAGATTATTCGAGGAAGTATTTATCACTTCCATTTATGGAAGTTTATATCTCATCCATTTTATTGAAATTGAACCATCTTACAAAATTCCATGTCCATGGTGTAACGACGAGTTTATTTCAGGTAGTCAAAGAACAATGTATCAAGCATAAAAGTTGATGACACTATCATGAAACCTGCTTGATGAGATATTACGACAAAGAGATTATATTACCTAGTGAGAATTCTTATATAGATTTCATTGTTGCGGCTTTAAGTTATTTCTATTGGGCGACTTAACCCATTTCTGGACAGTACTCTTGGACTTTAGGTAAGCCCGCCTAATGCCAATGAGAAATAATCCTAGAGGGTCACACACTAAATGTTTATGGTAGTCTTGGTTAAATTATATATGAATTTAATTAATAAATATTATTCTCAAGATAGTGGAATAATTTTATTCAAGTTGAAATGATTCCAAAAATTAAATAAATATTTATTCATCAGATTGTGGGTAAATTATATTTATTTATTTTATTGAACATTTAATAAATATTTATTTAAGAGAATAATTAATTAATTAATTTATTTAGGTGTTCAATAAATGGAAGGGGAGTTCTAGAAGATGAAGGCCAATCCATTAGTAAAATAATTATTTTTAAGACGATAAAAAATTATTTAACTAGTTGGCATAAATCAAAATAATGTTGCTATTATTTTGTGATGCAGAATTTTATTTATAATTCCGTTTTGTGCAAGTTGGTGCACCATAAATAATGACATGGTATTATTATTAATATCATGGGTTTTCTCTATGGTTATGAATTTATTTAATTGATATTACTCAATTTAATAATGTAACTGAATCCCCATGTCAATAAATAGACACGTACGTCTATTGTTTCAAGTACCGAACTGCACACCTGGTGAATTGAGAATTGTTGAGCTAAAAAATTTCTCTCTCAAATCCTATTCCTTCTCCTCTGAAGAACGAGATACTTTCTTCAAGGCCTAAGAACAAGTGATCAAGAATGGCCAACACAAGACACTCACTACACTGTGATAGCACCCAGAGAACAAGAAAAGTCAATCAAAGGACATCAGAGCATGTATGGATCACCGCTATATGAATTCTAGTTTGGATCCTTTCAAGTGTAACAAGATTATCCAGAACGGTCATTACAGAAAAACAAGATCATCAATGAAGAAAATATATAAGATCCATATATTATTTTCTTTATGAAATTAATTAAATTAATTATAAACATGATGTGCAAGATCCTCTCTAATGGTTTCAGGACTTTTCCTTCTTTATCTAAATATTTGATTATATTCCTTGGAGACTGGAATTTATCATCGTATTGATCCTGGAATAATTATTTATCATGGTAAAAATCAAAGTTGGGTGCCGACCAAACCACGCTTCCGCTGCGCCCGGGACCTTCAGTTTTTACACCCAAATGATACTATAAATTATTTTAATCATTATTATTATTATGATGATTGTAATGATGATGATGATGATCATGATCATGATTTTGATAATTATTATTATTGTATAATTTTATGAGATTGTTGATTGATATGTAAATGTGAGAGTTTTATTGTTATAATTGTTATAAGATGGAAATATATGTGTGAGTATATATTTCTATAAGGAATGTGTATTATTATTATTATTATTGTTAACTTTTTCCACCCTCCTCATAGGTGAGTGATGGGATGGGGGGGGGGTGTTAGGGTTGGACAATATCACTTGGGTTCGATTCTTAAGTAGATTTTATTTGTTGTGTTGTGCTTCATGATGGTAGATGTAATATACCTATATTATTATATATTTAAGTTATTATTATCATTACACTAATTATCATAAGAGTGGAAACTCCACCATACCCCCAC
This sequence comes from Viscum album, assembly GCA_963277665.1. Taxonomy (NCBI): domain Eukaryota; kingdom Viridiplantae; phylum Streptophyta; class Magnoliopsida; order Santalales; family Viscaceae; genus Viscum; species Viscum album. The sequence goes on along the minus strand of OY728166.1, from coordinate 1,158,009,853 downwards.
ATTTGTCCAATGAATCAAGGAGGAGGGGGGGTCTCCATTTGTTCTATACCTTCCATAGAAAGAAATATTGAGGACCATTACATGTTTCTCCCGCCTTTCTATTCAACTTCTTCCTATTAATTTCTTTTTTTCTCCTACATTCTCTATTAAATGAATTCTTGGAACCTAGGGTTCATGGGAGATTAGGGTTTTCCATATCTAGGAAAATCCCAAAAAATCTATGAGGATTTTGATATTAGGAGCATGAAATATCCTTTGATAACCTCCACATATATTCATTATGTAAAGGTTTAATTATTTCAAAAATTCTAGGAATGTGGTTCTATATTTCAATATTTCATTGACAAATACATTTATATTGGGTGTAAATATGGTATGGTGGCCTGAAATCCCACCCAACCAATTTTAAAGATCAAACAATCCCGAGGGTTGGTCAGGCCAAGCTTGGGTTATTATTTTTTTGGCCTTGAGTAGCCTGAATTCCCAAAATGATAAGCTATCCCATAGGAATGTCCTATAATATTAACCTAACAACATAATATTACTTATGGAAAATAGAAAAATTATGAGAAAAACCTGGTCATGGGAGTCTTGAATCCCCTACGGCCAACTTTTAACTCTACACCGAGACCAACTAGTCTAGGTCTTGTGTCTGTTACATGTAAAAATATCTATAAAAATGATTCTTTAATAAAATGTAAAACTAATATTAATATATATATATATATATATTTTAAAAAATAAATGTATTTTTTAGTTAAAATACTATTTAATTTAGGCCCATGGCCTGACCCAACCCAATGTTTTGGGATGTCCCAAGGTTGGGATTGGGCTAATCTATAACACTATTTGACCTGGCCTAACTAGGCTTGGGCTAGGCTATTTTTTACACTAATAAATGGATTATTGAATATTTAAAAGAAAATTTTATTAATAAAATGATATTATAAATTATCCTTATGGTTTTATAATCTTCTTAACAATTTATTTGGTCTATCAAAGTAAATTCATAGATTATGTATGTATAATTTTGCTATCATGTTTTTGCACACACTATGTGTTTGACAGAAGGATATTGAGTTTTATTATTTCATAATGAAATTTATTTTGATGATTTTAATTATATTTGATTTCAAAAATACAAATTATGGATTACTTGTATAATGTTTGTATTTTTAAAAAATATTTATTATATTACTACCATAATTTTGTTTTATAAAAGTTTAACACTAGATGTTTGATAAAATGAAAATGATGTCTTATTATCAATTGATGGAAACAATTTTTAGGAAATAATTTTATATTAATTGTAAATATTGAAGAAAATTTTTTATAATTGGTTTTATGGATAATGTTATGTTTGGAATATTAAAATTATTCTTACTACATGACTTTCCCTTTGATATTATATCCCTATTATGATTGTTGTGTAATGTGATTATGAATTAGTGTTATATAATTTATGGATGATGGATAAAATTTTGAAGGTTTTGTTTCATTGATTATATGTAGTATACTGAATTGATAGTTATTTTATTTATAATAATTTCATTGGAACACCTTGGGTACTTAAGATGGTTTTTTTGACAATGATTAGGCTATGTGATAATGCACGTCTTCTTCACCTTTCTCCTCCCTTTTTCTTACCCCACACTGGATAAGATAGACAATTTTAGTATGTTACTCTAGATAGTTCCATTATGGGCCTCATCACTAGTGATTACTCTTAATAGCGTAGGATGACACTCTGACTAGTGGATTGCATGCAATTGGAAATGGATATGGATTGGATACAGTACAATATTCCATGGTTTTATCTCCTTAGATCCAAATTTATTCTCTCACTCTGTCTTAATTTTTTTTATTATAAAACTATTTTTTAATTTAGGGATTCATTCATATATATTTATTTTTTTGATTCATTTGGATAACTTGTTTAATATAAAATAAAAGGTATAAATGTTTTATTACATGTTATTTTCTTCCATAAAAATTGTAAGGGTATTTTCTCATTTGTATTTCAAACTTTCTTGTATAGTTTTTCAAATTAATGAGAATGTATAGAGTCATGGAGAAATAATATTATAATTTTAGCTCACTCCCAACTTGTGATCCCTTGGGTGTTCTTGTAGATTTGCTTCACTTGATTTTTCTTGCATGTATGTATGATGATTCTATTCCTTAAGAATTTACCATTGGCTCTGTTATAGATATATAGAAGAGGTGAAAAAAGAATTTGATCATGTATCACATAGAGATAGTTGGGACCCTTATTTCATTTATGTTTAGTTTGATTTTATGGTCTTTTGGAACTATTTTTACATTTTATTTTGTATGTGGTATTGATTTTATTTTGTATTAGTTCATGTTGTTTATTTTTAGAGTCATTTATTCTTTATTACTTATAAAGGGTAAATAGTTCCCATAATTTCACATATAATACTCTTGACACTTGTGTTAGTTTATGAAAATTGGGAATATGCCTTAGGATTGTGATATATTGGTTTAGATATAATGGCCAGGTATTTGGCTAATATGTTATTTTTTTGGTAAGTGATCCCTCCTCTATTCCATATTTTCTATAATTCCTAGGCTAGCAACAGTACAAGGCTAAAAAAAGTCTCATGCCCTCTGGCCAAATTTCCCTCCCCACTATTCAAGAAACTGACCAGCACAAAGATGTCCCACACCCTATACAAAGCACCCTAAATTCATGTTCTATTCACTTAGTAAATATAAATACATTTATATATATCTTTATATTTTTATATTTTAATATCTCAATATATATCTATACCATACATAATTAATTTAATTTGATATAACTTATTTATTGATTTACACACTTAAATATATAACCAATATATATAAAATGTATTCTTATTTAAACACATATATTTTCATACATGTGTTTGTTTACATAAAATATTATTATAACAACATTTATATAATTTACTAATATATTTACTTATATATTTATATAATTTATTTTAATAATATAATTAAATGTACTTATTTCTATATATTATGTTTATAGAATATATTGAAACACATTTATATTTATATAATGTATTTATTATACAAACATACATACATACATACTTATATATAAAATAGTTATTATAACAATGGTTATTGTAATGTATAATGTATTTATAAATAAATTTATATATGTAATATATTTATATATTTAACGCACAGACATATACATATTCTTATTTATATATACATATTTATATAATCAAATTATAATAATAATACCGATTAGTAATATTAATATTAATATTACATATTTAAATTAATAAATAATGACTTATTATTTATTTTTATTTTTATTACTATTAGTATTTATAATAATAATAATTAAATATATTTTTTAATTATAAAATATATAATAGGTTTAATATATTTTCATATATCTCCACACAAAGAGAAATACATACATACATACATACATATTGATATGTGTGTGGGTGTATTTTAAATACATATATATTAATCTATTTTTTAATTATATAGCCATAATTAAATTTAAGAAACATGTTTATAAAATAATAATAGAAAAATATATTAGTGTTAATAATAATAATAATAATAATAATAATAATAATATTTTAAATTTTTTAATATATATTTTTTAATTATTAAAATTAGCGGGGGTTTATACATATATATCTGTATATACATACATACTTGCATGCACACATCAATACATACATATATGCTCATGTAGTTTATTTATATACTAAAATCATAAATACATTTATGTAAAGTATTTTTATAATAATAATTCTTATTAGAAAATATATTCTTTTTATTTTTTTAAATTATAGTTGGTTATAAATCACTGCTAATTTATATATTTATCATTGGTGTTGAACCCCCTCAAAATATTTTTATTTATTTTTAAAAAATAATGTCAAGTAAATTATAGGGGTTTGAAACCACACTAATTGCATAAATTAGAGCCAGTTTATAACCATATCAATTTTTATTTTTTTTAATATAATTTAAAATATTTTGTGGGGGTTCAAAACTACCACAAAATATAAATTTAGTGACAATTTTAAGATAGATTCCACTAATATACATTGAAAATTAATTTAGAGGGGGTTGTTCATATCTGAATCTAAACAACTACCTCTAACCTACTATATTTATAATAACCTTTATATTTTTCATGATTAATTTCATACATGATACGCTTAATAGTGATTCTTTTTTTCTATCCACATGAATATATATATATTTATATATATATATCATAATGTTAAATTCATCTTGACCAAAATATGAGGTTTCCAAAAGTTAACAGGGATGTTTGGAAGACAGATTTCTAGAAGTTTGGAGCATTTGGAATAATAAACACGATGTTTTTGAAGCTATTCTTGCATGGATTAAATATTAAAAAGAGAAATTATGATTCAAGAAGTTGGAGAATAATTATTACACAATGAAGATGATTTTTTCTTCTAGAAATGGGGATGACCTTGTTTGTTTAAGGTTCAAACTTTCCAATCAGTTTCTAACAGGTTTATTTGTAGAAATGGAAACCTCCAGTGATTCTATATCCATTTGGACCTACTTTCCAAAGGTAGGTTCCCATTAGTTGTGGACTGATGAGGCTTAATAATTTTCATTGGTCGAGAGGATGGGGGGTCGGACTCATCACACCTTTTTTTAGGGGAATTATCGTCTACTCTGGGGATCTCTTATAGATTTGATTTATGTTCATGAATCCTTATTAATTTACCAAGTATGAAAATGAGTTTTCCTTTATATCTTGAAATCAGTGATTGATATGTATGGGATTTAGAGAATCTTTTATATATATTTTAGGTTCTTCATCGATAGATAATCATCCGTATTTATTAGAGATTCTTAGTCAATGGTATCCTTCAACACATTATATAGAAATCTACTGGTCATTATGATGACCATACTGGTTTTAAATCCACTCAGTGGGGCACTTGAAGTTTATTGTCATTCAGAAGGATAAGAATTATTTTAGAGTTGGGATCGTACTCGCAGATGGTCTACCTACGTATCCTTATTAAAGAGGAATTAAAACCCACGTAGTTTGGGAATTATAGTTTAACGTCATATTGGACGGATGTGAATTAATGGGTGATGGGCTTTAACCTTAGAAAGGATTCCTACGTACTCTAATTTTAAGGCAGATATCAAAGTCCACGTAGATCGATTAAGAATTGTGGGGCTTACGTATGATTAACAACCCAAAGAGATGTTTCATGGTTACTTTTACTCTCTAAGTTCACGTGAGTCATGCTCGCTGTGAGAAACAAGAGGTATCAGTAAACCTGACAATTTGTGCCACGAAAGATGTAGTCACAAGGAATGATATGGGGCTTATGTATGTGTGATTGACCATGTAAATGAAGACAAAGGCTTTTAGGAAAGACACCTAAGAGCAGGGTCCATAAAGGTGTTTTTATTTTATGGAGATTTAGATTCTTAATTTGGGGATTACTCTTAAGGAGGATGCCCATATTAAAAGGGGAATTTCAATTATGATTGGGAATTACTCTTGAGAAGGATTCCCAAATTTTAAGGAGATTTGTATCTTGGGACTTACTCCTGAGAAGGAGGCCGAGGTTAAGGGAAATTATGACTAGGACTTACTCCTTAAAAGGAGGCCGAATTTAAGGGGACTTATGATTGGGTTTTATTCTTGAGAAGGAAGCCCAAATCAAAAGAAATTAAGACTGGGGCTTACTCCTAAGAAGGGATCCCAGATTAGGGAACTTGGAATTTACTCCTAAAGAGGATGCCCAGATTAGGGAACATCTCATCTTAAAGGATGAGGTTGAATGAAGGAAATCTCTAACCTTAGTGACATAAATTTATGTAAATCATGAGGTTTTGAGAGATCTTCCATATAATTCCTTTCTGATAAGGAAAAAAACAAAGGAGCCATGCCATAAATGGATTTGAAGAGGGTTTTGAAGGCTGTCCTTGAAGAGGAGAGATGAATTTGAGGAAATGAAGTAAATTGGAATGAGTCGCACAAGTATTAGTCTGGCGTGCAAGTCCTGGTCGCGCAAGTATACTTGTGAGACATGAGTTCACTTGGGAGATGAATAACCTGTGAAGTGATACTTGGGTGAATTTGAATTGGATACCTTAGTATCATTCCTAGAAGCTCTCAGATAGGTGGCTCACAAGTTTCTATGATAGGGAATGGCGACACGCAAGTATCATCACTTTCCTTAAGGACTGGACACTTAGGCACCCAAGTATTGATGAGTTTCAACACTTAGGACTTATTATTCCTCTTTATATCTGCCATTCTAGGTAAATAATTACCATAGAAGTGTTTAGAAGACTTCAGATGGAGACTTGGGTGACCAGAGCTTGAATCTGAGTTTATGATTTTTTCGTCCCTCAAATGGGGGGCCCGCAGGGGGTATTTATAGGCCATTGAGGACCTTGGGAGAAAAAATAATAGGGCATGCAAGTGACTTGCACGACCCATACGTGGTGTGCATGTATACTTGCGCGACCATAATGAAACGTGCGCGACCCATGCTTAAAGAGTTCCTTGTTCATTCCTTTGTCAATTTTTGATGTTCTTCAAAGGATAAATCTCTTTGTACTTAAGGTATTCCTCTTTTTCATTCATTAGACTCTGTGACGGAAAGGAGCGTAAAAAAAAGTCCCCCCTCAGAGTTGGATCCGTAAAAGGAAAGAGGATCTGACTCTGAGGAAAATGAGAAATAAGGTGCTGCGGCGCGCAAGTAGTAGGCGCGCAGGTATGCTTCTAGGGCGCAGGGTCTCACACACATGGGTACGACCTTGCATATAAATATGAAGCATCACTTTGTGCAAAGAACTCAATTTCAAATGCTTTTGATATCTCGACGTGCAAGTAGCTCTCATTATGCAAGTGTCTAGGATTTCCTATCGTTCGCACTTTTGTTCGTGTTGCGCTTCTGTAGTGAGTTTCTGACTTGTGCGGTAGTACTAGCGCGGTAAAACTTGCGCGACCAACTTGGACTTGCGCGCTAATATGGGACTTGCATGCCTTAATTCCTTATACATTTTTTCACTTTTCTTCACAAATTTTATGAAAAACCAATTTACATAAAAGTCAATTATTCGATATTTGTGCAGATTCAATGGCACCCAGAAGAATTGGATCAGCTGATGAACTGGCTAGCAAACGGACTGAAGATATGATGAACATCGTTGGCCATGACTATTATAATATCTGCGACAGAACTCTCCCAGATTTGGCCAAGTATTTGAAGAAGTATCATCTTAATTTCCAACAAAGTATTTACCTGCATCTGTATGGGCATGGTCATCTGCAAGGGGTCAACGTTTCAGATGCAAAGAACTATCTTCTGCATTCTTGGTTTCAAACTTACACAAAATTTTATTCAACAAATGTCTCAGTTGGAGGATCCTTTGTAAATGATGGAACAGTGGAGAAGGAATTTATAATGCATCATAGCCCATGTGACTCAGAAATGAAACCTCACAAGCCTGAGCTACAGCTGCATTGTTATCCCTCAATCTTTTGAAACTCTCAAATGGATCAATCCAAAGGATGGAAGAAGAGTTGGGACTTCAGTCCTGGAGGAGGTGTGAATCCGACTTGTATGTGGGCATATTGGGTGCCAAAAACCTGTGCAGAGTTTGTCAAGGATATGAAAGGAGCTGCAATATATGAATCCATCTGGGCTGGGCAGACATATGTCTACAGGAATGATGACTTTGTGCCGGATCTAATCAGCCACTGGAGCCCAGAAACCAATTCTTTCCATCTGAGACATGGAGTAGTAGGAATTAGTTTGTGGGATGTCTACAAGATCTCAGGGGCTACAATTTTGGGCGATATGTATGATGAATTCATCCCCCCCATGGTGACCTGGAATGATTCGGAGAAGACTCCGGCATTGGCTTGAGAATTATTGAAAATTTTCTACAAGCTCAAGAATTCAAAGACCTCCAAAACTCATTCTAGAAAGGATATTCATCCATAGGAGTGGATGGATGTGTTTCTTACTAAGAAGAAGAAGGGGCCCAACTGTACTTGCCCTACTAGATGCCCCAGAACAGAGAAGAGGGGTGATCTTGGCACATTCTGGCTGACCTTAGAAGTGGGAGAGTTTGAAAAGTGGGGGTATGAAGTGAATCAGATAATTCCAGAGAAGACCCGTCTGGCGGGCTTCTTAGCCTTGTGTCTCAGTGTTTATCTTACACTGGTTAGGGATTTGAAGGGAGGTGTTAGGCCAAGGACGTTTGTTGTTGCATCCAAGTTGGTTGAGAGGAAAATGGTTGGGTTGGCCACCACCATTTTGGCAAAGATTCATAGGAGATTACTCCATGTTTATATGGGTAAGTCTCCTTTGAGAATAGTGGGACCATTCCAAGTTTTGTGGGGATGGATCACCACTCACTTCAGGACATATGCTGTACAGAGCGGAGTATAGGTTCCTAGAAGTTCTTTTAGGCCATCGGTGCAGGAATATTATGGAAATTTTCCCTTATCCTTCAACTTCTATGATATGAAGGTGAGGCTAAGCATGTTCAGGGAATTAAATTTATTTCCTTATGGAAACCCGCCAACTGGGAAGTTTGTTGATGATGGAACAACCAGTCTGGAATTGAGGTCATACATGCTGGCTTGCAGAGATGGTGTATTGGACACCAGGATTTATAGAGAGATTATATGCGAGGCCTATGCTCCATTACAAATTTGCATGCCAATTCAAGTGTCTACAACATATTGTTGTATCCCCTCATGTGCTTGTCAGGTCAGAGCAGCATTTGATGGTCGCCCGAAAACTTTGGTTGCTAACATTTGTGGAAAAGACCGAGTCAGTGTTTGATCTACCAGTTTCTGGAGCGGTGAGTCACTTGACTACATGGTATGCTGAGAACTAGGTAGCATCATACCCTGAAGGGGTACTGAATCATCCAGTTTCTTGGGTGGGAAAAAAGAAGAGAACTGTCGAGAAATAAACCCTTCATCTGGTAGGTGACTCTTCCACACCTGGAGCCGATTCACCAGGTTCCTCACCCAGGGATGATTCACCGGATTCCTAGGATGGGGATGATGAGGCACAACATGCGTCAAAGCGGCCTCATTCCATATATAAGAGACCTACTCCATCGACTCCTGGTGAGTTATATCATTGTGGAAATTTAATCACCAATACTTTATAGAGCAATAAGTTTTATTTTCTTATCCTTTATTTGTGATTGTAAAATCTGGGAAGAAGTTGAAGTCCAAGATTGTAGGACCCTCCTCACAGCCTTATGGTACACATGCTGAATATCTACGACTAGAGACTGTCCAGACATGGCATAGTTTATATTACAATGCTGAAACTGCCTGGATGGACCTATGTGAAGGGCTACACATCCCTGGAGTAGGGAATCTTCGAGCTTATACTGATATCCATTTCAATAATAACCCTTTTGAAGTGTGGGCTTACATCAGAGATCTAGAGATGCTCATATATGCCACTGATGGTTCCATTTCTATCACCAAGCGGGTGAAGGAAATGATGGATCGTGGCACCACTGAGGGGACTGGTACTTCCGGAGATGAGGAGTGGTGTAACGCCCCGACCCCAGCTACCCAGAGTCGGTGCATTAATTACATAACATTGGCATGATCACAAGAAAGATCAAATCTCGAAAGACCGATTGGTTTAGTAGCCTTGGAAACACTAGATATATTCATAAAGTTTTACATTACATTTCAAAGTGAAAAACTACTACAACAACAAAGTCTTCATATCCACACTATTAACCCCTCATAATATCCCTGCAAGTCAATCATAATTTACTTCTTCACTACCTGGGAAAAATAAAACATAGAAAAGGGGTGAGCTCAAATGCCCAGTAAGGATAACAATATAGCGGAACATTCAAAATAAGCATAAACATTTAAGGCAATGAATTACTAAAAAAAGACTTTTAAACATGAACTTCAACATATTATGGCAAAAGTAAAATGAAATAATGCCATTTACTTATTCACATGGATATTCTACTAATCGAATAATCACATGCAAAATCAATAACCACTTTCATAATGTTGGAATGCATAATGCCAGACTATCATAACCACATAGCCAAGGCCTCGTGCCAAGACTACAAATAAGATTTTGTCAAGGCCTTGTGCCAAGACACTAGTTTGTCTCATGAGACCTACCGATGCATCGAGGAGCTATAGCGGGCTCCACCCGTCACTTATTAAGTCCAATGCATTCCCATATGAAAAGGTTTAAACATAACATAAACATTCGTATTAAAACTAGCATACGAAATGTCAATAATTTCACCATAAACTATGAATGGTATAAAAATAGCACATCCATAGTCAAACATATCACAAAACCTTCAATACAATATAGAAGTTTTGTATCATAATAAATCAACTTCAAATAATCTTAAAATCCGTCAAAGGATGTTGACATAGATGAAATCAAAATTCTTTTTAAAGAAATATCTCCTTTTATTTTGAAATCATTTAAGATCCATATAAAATAAAACATTTTCTTTGAAAATATTCTTATAAGCTTCTAAGTAAAGCTTTGAAGATTTTATAACGGCGTAAAATTACCGCACCCGCTGTATAAGTTAAAAAAAACATTCTTACCTCAATTCTGTCGAAAAGGTTAAAAAGGACCTTGTTTTGAAAACGACGGAAAGATTCCTTTATAAACCTCTTATAAAAAGTCAAACAAGGGTATAAATGACTTTAACCCATATTCTTGTAAATAGTAAAAATGTTTTGAAATACATTTTTAAGAAACATGGATGTGGATGATAAAGATATCCCAGTAGATTATTACGTATAAACAACCTCGGATAATGAAGAGATTGTGAAATAACCCTTACCTTGTACTTTTCCTTGGTTGGGGTAGGTTAACCTCCTGTATAATGGTGAAATAATTGTTATTAAATTATAAAAGAATCATATACATTAATATGATATCATATATGATCTTTTAATATTGATTTGATAATATCTTAGTATTATCGTCGTTTCGTGTGTTAACTTACTCATTTTCTTTTATATGTTTTGTTACATAAGTCATGTTTGTTGTATCTTATTCATATCCAGAATGATATCAAGTCCTTAAACATCATTTTTAAATCATTAAATGATAATTATACTTGAATGGATACGATGGAGAATGAATCTCATCGCGTTCGTGGAGACGGTAGTCCGTACGTACGCACGAACGCTACTTCCATTTAATTTTTTATTTTAAAAGAATCGAATCCAAATGATACATAGGTATATTACTATTCCAGTATAATATAATATTTCATATATGTTACTTAAGTTCATTAACACCATCCTTTATACGTTCCATGTGTGGTATGAACGAGTCATATCATTTTAAGGGGGCGGTAGTCCGCACTTCCTCAAATGAAATTATCGTATGTATATACAACATGAAACGAATAATGGTATGAAATAAAATGGAATTACAGAAGCTTATATATAAAATATATATCATTAATATCATATTTAATTACAGTTCCATCATAATGGCCACCATGAGAGGCGGTAAGATGTATTTGAACAATCATCGTTTCGTGAGGCGTTAGTTTGCCATCCACAGAAACATTATGTTCATCATCCATTAGATGGAGTTGTGTGTATGTTTAGTTTGAATCCTTCTTATAACAACATCCTAGTATATTGAGGATACTGGTGTTGTTACAAAATAAAGGAAATAAAAAGAGTTTGGGGGTTGGAGAAGCAAAATAAATGAAAATAATTTAAGAGAAATCGTTACCTTTAATTTAGGTAACTCACTTTGGTTGGAACCAAAGGACTTCTTGAAATTCTTTCTGCCTAAGGGTAAGCTTCAAGGAGGAGGAGAGGGATGTGGGGAGCTTAGTTGGGCAGATTTTGGACGAGCCAAGTGGCTTGAGAGGTGTGAGGAATGAGTATAAGTGGTCTCCTTTTATAAGGGAGAGGAGGGGCTCTTTAGGAAAGTGTGAAAGTATTACTTTATAATATATTTGTATTCGGTTTATAATGGTCCAAAAATCATTGAGGTCTAAGATAAGATGACTCATATTCTAAATAACATCAACCAATAAGAATTGGACAGGTTTTAGATAATATTTTAATCATTATAATCTTATTTATTTAAATGATTTATTAATGAGGTAAACATTGCATCATTATTGTGTCATTAATAATTTAAATTATTTGATGTCTAAAAATTATAAATAAAATATCATTATGTAGGAAATCTTTTTATATTTCTAATGAATATTTATAATCGAAAATCCAACAAGTATAAACCTATGTAAAAATTGTTCTTCTAAAAGATGTAAGCTTATGCCATTTTTATTTTTATTTTAACTTTATTAATATAATGTGTCATTATCACTTACAAGTGGATCCATGGGGTCCCAAAACAGACCCAAAGATGCCCATGGTCGACCATGTATCAACCAATAGGGTTAAGACACGTTTTAGGGTAATTTAGTATTATTATAATATTATTTTTTAACCCTTATTTACCGGATTTACCCTTTAACCATGGTAAATAAAATATTTACCGCAGTAATTATTCAAAATGTGTAAAAATAAAAGTTACCTATTTAAATAATTTGGACATCCTGATTCCAAATATGGAATCCATTTTCCTAAATTCAAAACACAGAAGTGGCAGAATTTAATTTAAAATTAATTCCCGCTGTCAAAACAAAAAGCGTGTTTTTAAGAGGTAATAACTATCAAAAGATTGACACTTGTTTATGTTCGGTTTAATTGTAAAATTATGTCCAATGACCAACATTATATTAAATGGTAAAAATATATTCTAAATATACTTTAAAACCACTCAAATTCACAATTTATCACTATTAATTATTTTGATTAAAAAAGTTGTTTTTAATTAAAATTTAGTAATTTTCACTATTCATCAAAATATGAAAGTTATCCGAAATGTACCAAAATTTCACCCTAGGCTAATTTTGATATTCCGAATCCAAAAATGAAGTCCATTTTCAAATATAAAATATATATAATTTCAAAAAGTAGGTATTAGTATTCACAACGGCTAGTTTAATTAGTTGTGGTGTGTGTTAGAACTCGAGGTTGCGTACAACACACGCTATCGCATTATTCGAAGGGAAACGTACCGTGGAAGCTTGGGGTGTTACATTCTCCCCTCCTTCAAATAATTGCGTCCTCGCAATTTCTAGAATACTTATTATATGAAAAGACTCGGGTGGTTCTTCATCATAAGTTCCTCGGGTTCCCACGTTGCCTCTTCCATCTTATGGTTTCTCCACAAAACTTTTACCAGACGCATCGTCCGGTTTCTCAGTACTTGTTCTCTTGTATCAAGAATCCTGACGGGCTCTTCACAATAGGAAAGATCAGGTTCCAGTTCTAATTCCTCATAGGTGAGTACATGCGTTGGGTCAGGCATGTATTTTCTCAACAGAGATACGTGGAACACATCGTGAACTTTGGAGAGACTTGGCGGCATTGCCAATCGGTAAGCTACAACCCCAATTCGTTCTAGAATTTCGAAAGGTCCGATGTACCTGGGACTCAATTTACCTTTCTTACCAAAACGTATGACTCCCTTCCATGGAGATACCTTTAGGAAAACATGATCACCGACCTGAAATTACAAATCCTTCCTTCGATTATCGGCATAACTCTTCTGCCTACTTTGAGCTGCTTTGATGTGATTTTGGATTACCTTCACCTTTTCCACCGTTTCCTCCACCAGTTCTGGGCCTACAAGTTTTCTTTCACCAACGTCATCCCAACAGGTTGGTGTACGACATCTCTTTCCGTATAATGCTTCATATGGTGCCATCTGAATACTCGAATGGAAGCTATTGTTATAGGAAAATTCTACTAGTGGTAAATATTGATCCCACATACCCTGAAAATCAAGTGAGCAAGATCTCAACATGTCTTCTAAGGTCTGAATAGTCCGTTCTGATTGTCCGTCTGTCTGAGGGTGGTAAGCAGTGCTCAAATGAAGTTCAGTATCCAGGGATTTCTGAAGACTTTTCCAAAATCTTGAAGTAAAACGGGGATCACGATCCGAAACAATCGATAGGGGAACTCCATGAAGTCTCACAACTTCATTAATGTATAGTCTTGCTAGACGTTCCAGGGGTAGATCTTCTCTTATAGCAAGAAAATGTGCTGACTTGGTAAGACGATCAACAATAACCCATATTGCATCGTTCCTTCTAGGAGTCTTTGGTAGCCCCATGACAAAGTCCATCGTAATATTGTCCCATTTCCACTCCGGTATGGGAAGAGGTTGCATGACTCCTCCAGGCTGTTGCCTTCCAGCTTTCACTTGTTGACAAACCATACATCTTGACACAAAATCAGCAATCTCCCTCTTCATGTTGTCCCACCAAAAATGTTCCTTCAAATCTCTATACATTTTGGTGCTCCCAGGGTGTAAACTATGAGCGTCATCCAGCAATTCCCTTTTTAGATCAGGTATATTGGGAACACAAAGTCTCTTCCCGAATTTCAAAATTCCATCTTCATACACAAAGTCTCTCAATCTCCCATCATTCACAGCTTTAATCTTCTTCTGAAATTCTTCATCATCGGTCTGGGAACTCTTAATCCTTTCTAGTAAAGATGGTTTGGCAACCATTTGAAAAAGCATTGATGTTTCACCTTCCCTGGTTATTCCCATGTCCATCTTCTCTAGATCCATGAAAATTGGATCCCTTTCAATTCTCATCATGTTCAGAACTCCATGGTCTTTTCTGCTCAAAGCATCTGCTACTTTGTTTGCTTTCCCCGGGTGGTAGTGTATCGTGCAATCATAATCCTTGAGTAATTCAAGCCATCTCCTTTGCCTCATGTTGAGTTCTTTTTGTGAGAAAATATACTTCAGACTCTTGTGATCAGTATAAATCTCACATTTTTCACCATAGAGGTAGTGCCTCCATATCTTCAAAGCAAAGATCACAGCTGATAACTCAAGATCATGAGTAGGATAGTTTTGTTCATGAATTTTCAACTGTCTTGATGCATAGGCAATAACTCTATCATTCTGCATAAGGACACAACCAAGTCCTTTCTTTGATGCATCACTACAAATAACGAACCCATCATTCCCCGATGGTAGAGTCAATATAGGAGCATTGACTAATCTTCTCTTCAGTTCTTCGAAACATTCTTCACACTCTTTTGTCCAAACAAATTTAACCCCTTTACGTGTGAGCTTCGTTAATGGGTTAGCCAATCGGGCAAAATTCTGGACGAAACGTCGATAATAACCTGCCAAGCCAATAAAACTACGTACCTCAGTTATACTCGTAGGTGCTGCCCATTCTTAGATTGCTTTGGTCTTAGAAGGATCAACAGAGATTCCATATTTAGAGACAATATGGCCAAGAAAAAAAATCTCCTGAAGCCAGAATTCACACTTGCTAAACTTTCCATATAATTCATGCCTCCTCAGAGTCTTCAAGATAATGCGCAAGTGATTTTCATGATCTTCATAGGTTTTGGAGTATACCAAGATATCATCAATAAATACCACCACAAATTCATCGAGATACTCCTTGAAAACTCTATTCATCAGATCCATGAATACAGAGGGTGCATTAGTCAATCCAAACGGCATTACAGTAAACTCGTAATGCCCGTACCTGGTTCGAAATGCTGTCTTCGGAATGTCTTCCTTCTTCACACACAACTGATGGTATCCAGATCGAAGGTCAATCTTTGAAAAGTATTGATCTCCATGCAGTTGGTCAAATAAATCATCAATACGAGGTAGGGGATACTTGTTCTTTATCGTTATAGCATTGATCTCCCTGTAGTCGATACATAACCTCATAGATCCATCTTTCTTTTTAACAAAAAGAACAGGGGCTCCCCATGGAGAAAAACTAGGGTGAATAAATCCCTTATTACTCAATTCCTCTAGTTGTTTCTTTAGTTTGACTAACTCTACAGTGGCCATTCTATAAGGGGTCTTCGATATAGGCCTTGATCCAGGAATCAAATCAATGGAAAACTAAACTTCTCGTTCTGGAGGATGTCCAGGTAAATCTTCCAGAAATACATCTACAAATTCTTTCACAATAGGTACATCCTCTATTTAAACATTACTTTCCTCACCGACAGTTATTTCATTCTCTTCCTCCCCAATAATTGAATTAAATTGAGCTACTGGGGGTGGATCTAAATAAGAATTAGGTGGTGACGATTCTGCTCTAAAAATAAGGTGTTCCTTATCATTATCATCAAGAATCGTAACCTCTTTCTTCTTACAATAAATCTTCGCATCATAGTCCGAAAGCCAGTCCATACCGAGGATTATATCAAACTCAATCATAGGTATGACGATGAGATCAGCAGATAAAGAAAATTTATGTGCTCTAATGGGGACTGATTCACAAAACTTTGTTGCAATGATACTTCCCTTAGGAGTTTTAACTGACAACTCCCTTATTAAATCAAATTGGAAATATCTAATTTTTTTTAGCAAACTGGGAAGATATGAAACAATGCGATGATCCAGAATCAAATAATGCATTTGCTAAACTTGAGGAAACCATTAAATTACCTGCCACCATGTCTTTTGGAGCTTCTACCTCAGCAGTAGTGATAGCATAAGTCTGGCCTTGATCCCTTGGCCTTTTCTGAGGTAAGTTCTCCTGACGCTTAGGACATGAATTTGCATAATGCCCCATCTCCCTGCAATTATAGCACTGAACGTTGGTAGCTTCCTTCTTCCCCTTGAAATCATGAGCTTGGTGGCCTTTTTCACCACACTTGTAACAGACTCCCATTCCCTTCAAGCAAGTACCAGGATGTTTCTTCCCGAATTTACCACAAGATGGATATTCAACCTTTCCCTTCTTCCCCTTATTTACATTCCCAGATTGATCAGCAGGTCTCTTCTTCTCTTGCTTTGCTTTAAAGTCATAAGACTTAGAGAATTCCTTTTCGGTCTTGATAGCACATGAGACAATGTCTTCGTACGATGAAAAGGATTGTGAGACTAATGCTCGACGGAGAAATGGTTTTAACCCATCAAAGAAACTATCAATCTTACTTCTTGGGTTGCGTATATAATCTCCAGCATACCTCTCTAACCTTGTAAAGTTAGCCTCATACTTTGTGACATTATCATCCTCCTTTTGTCTCAGACTTAGAAATTGCCTTTCCATATCCGCTCGATGGTCGCGAGGGAAGTATTTTTCTAAAAACAGATCTTTGAACTCCCTCCATTCCATATTTGATACTTCATCATCTTCCTTCATGTTTTGAATCAATGACCACCATTGATCAGCATCTCCAGTGAGGCGGTAAACTGCCATGATAACTTTTTCCCTTTCACTGCTCCCCAAAGCCTGAAATATTTTCTCTAGGGAAAATATCCATTGCTCAGCTACTAATGGATTTGTATTCCCATTGAAAGTTGGTGGTTGTTTCCTCATGAATCGATCTAACATTGATCCTCCACGCTGCGGATCAGGGTGCTCCATACGGGTAAGGTTATTATTCATAACCTGAGTAAGTTGTCCCAGTATGGTGATTAGCTGATCGGCACCAGTTGCATCACCAGCCCCACTATAATTATCTTGAGCAGGAGGGAAATCCCTACATGGAGTGCGCGCATTGATACGGTTTCCATTTCTTCCACTAGGCGCCATTTCTAAACAATGGCATAAACTAGATCAGTTTATGAATCAAAATACATAATCCCATACTTATAAAACACTTAACATAAATTGAACTATTTATGGATATAATCCATAATCATAAAAATGTTTTCTTTGAGGAAGTATATACTCATAAACCCTTCATAATGATTTGTAAAGAAAATGAGAGTTATCCTAAGCATATCCCCCGGGAGTGTCGTAACCAAGAGTGCAGCAAGGCCCGTTGTCGTGCACCAGTTCCCGTTCGAGTCTAGCTCAAAGCGGTGTTTTCGGGTTTTACCCCTAGGTACATCTGTGCCAGAGCCGCCTCTACCTGCTCGTATCCAGACAGGGATGTATTGCTCGGAAAACTCACAAAATCTCTACAATACCAAAATTCTAGGAAGTTCTTCTATACTAATCCTCAAAGTTCATCTTAGGTCTACGTGCTCTAATCAGAGTTTATCTAAATCTAGCTTCCAAGGTTTGTACTAAACTTCCTCTGATACCAACTGTAACGCCCCGACCCCAGCTACCCAGAGTCGGTGCATTAATTACATAACATTGGCATGATCACAAGAAATATCAAATCTCGAAAGACCGATTGGTTTAGTAGCCTTGGAAACACTAGAAATATTCATAAAGTTTTACATTACATTTCAAAGTGAAAAACTACTACAACAACAAAGTCTTCATATCCACACTATTAACCCCTCATAATATCCCTGCAGTCAATCATAATTTACTTCTTCACTACCTGGGAAAAATAAAACATAGAAAAGGGGTGAGCTCAAATGCCCAGTAAGGATAACAATATAGCGGAACATTCAAAATAAGCATAAACATTTAAGGCAATGAATTACTAAAACAAAATCCTTTTAAACATGAACTTCAACATAGTATGGAAAAAGTAAAATGAAATAATGCCATTTACTTATTCACATGGATATTCTACTAATCGAATAATCACATGCAAAATCAATAACCACTTTCATAATGTTGGAATGCATAATGCCAGACTATCATAACCACATAGCCAAGGCCTCGTGCCAAGACTACAAATAAGATTTTGTCAAGGCCTTGTTCCAAGACACTAGTTTGTCTCATGAGACCTACCGATGCATCGAGGAGCTATAGCGGGCTCCACCCATCACTTATTAAGTCCAATGCATTCCCATATGAAAAGGTTTAAACATAACATAAACATTCGTATTAAAACTTGCATACGAAATGTCAATAATTTCACCATAAACTATGAATGGTATAAAAATAGCACATCCATAGTCAAACATATCACAAAACCTTCAATACAATATAGAAGTTTTGTATCATAATAAATCAACTTCAAATAATCTTAAAATCCGTCAAAGGATGTTGACATAGATGAAATCAAAATTCTTTTTAAAGAAATATCTCCTTTTATTTTGAAATCATTTAAGATCCATATAAAATAAAACATTTTCTTTGAAAATATTCTTATAAGCTTCTAAGTAAAGCTTTGAAGATTTTATAACGGCGTAAAATTACCGCACCCGCCGTATAAGTTAAAAAAACATTCTTACCTCAATTCTGTCGAAAAGGTTAAAAAGGACCTTGTTTTGAAAACGACGGAAAGATTCCTTTATAAACCTCTTATAAAAAGTCAAACAAGGGTATAAATGACTTTAACCCATATTCTTGTAAATAGTAAAAATGTTTTGAAATACATTTTTAAGAAACATGGATGTGGATGATAAAGATATCCCAGTAGATTATTACGTATAAACAACCTCGGATAATGAAGAGATTGTGAAATAACCCTTACCTTGTACTTTTCCTTGGTTGGGGTGGGTTAACCTCCTGTATAATGGTGAAATAATTTTTATTAAATTATAAAAGAATCATATACATTAATATGATATAATATATGATCTTTTAATATTGATTTGATAATATCTTAGTATTATCGTCGTTTCGTGTGTTAACTTACTCATTTTCTTTTATATGTTTTGTTACATAAGTCATGTTTGTTGTATATTATTCATATCCAGAATGATATAAAGTCCTTAAACATCATTTTTAAATCATTAAATGATAATTATACTTTAATGGATACGATGGAGAATGAATCTCATCGCGTTCGTGGAGACGGTAGTCCGTACGTACGCACGAACGCTACTTCCATTTAATTTTTTATTTTAAAAGAATCGAATCCAAATGATACATAGGTATATTACTATTCCAGTATAATATAATATTTTATATATGTTACTTAAGTTCATTAACACCATCCTTTATACGTTCCATGTGTGGTATGAACGAGTCATATCATTTTAAGGGGGCGGTAGTCCGCACTTCCTCAAATGAAATTATCGTATGTATATACAACATGAAACGAATAATGGTATGAAATAAAATGGAATTACAGAAGCTTATATATAAAATATATATCATTAATATCATATTTAATTACAGTTCCATCATAATGGCCACCATGAGAGGCGGTAAGATGTATTTGAACAATCATCGTTTCGTGAGGCGTTAGTTTGTCATCCACAGAAACATTATGTTCATCATCCATTAGATGGAGTTGTGTGTATGTGTAGTTTGAATCCTTCTTATAACAACATCCTAGTATATTGAGGATACTGGTGTTGTTACAAAAGAAAGGAAATAAAAAGAGTTTGGGGGTTGGAGAAGCAAAATAAATGAAAATAATTTAAGAGAAATCGTTACCTTTAATTTAGGTAACTCACTTTGGTTGGAACCAAAGGACTTCTTGAAATGATTTCTTCCTAAGGGTAAGCTTCAAGGAGGAGGATAGGGATGTGGGGAGCTTAGTTGGGCAGAGTTTGGACGAGCCAAGTTGCTTGAGAGGTGTGAGGAATGAGTAGAAGTGGTCTCCTTTTATAAGGGAGAGGAGGGTCTCTTTAGGAAAGTGTGAAAGTATTACTTTATAATATATTTTTATTCGGTTTATAATGGTCCAAAAATCATTGAGGTCAAAGATAAGATGACTCATATTCTAAATAACATCAACCAATAAGAATTGGACAGGTTTTAGATAATATTTTAATCATTATAATCTTATTTATTTAAATGATTTATTAATGAGGTAAACATTGCATCATTATTGTGTCATTAATAATTTAAATTATTTGATGTCTAAAAATTATAAATAAAATATCATTATGTAGGAAATCTTTTTATCTTTCTAATTAATATTTATAATCGAAAATCCAACAAGTATAACCCTATGTAAAAATTGTTCTTCTAAAAGATGTAAGCTTATGCCATTTTTATTTTTATTTTAACTTTATTAATATAATGTGTCATTATCACTTACAAGTGGATCCATGGGGTCCCAAAACAGACCCAAAGATGCCCATGGTCGACCATGTATCAACCAATAGGGTTAAGACACGTTTTAGGGTAATTTAGTATTATTATAATATTAGTTTTTTAACCCTTATTTACCGGATTTACCCTTTAACCATGGTAAATAAAATATTTACCGCAGTAATTATTCAAAATGTGTAAAAATAAAAGTTACCTATTTACATAATTTGGACATCCTGATTCCAAATATGGAATCCATTTTCCTAAGTTCAAAACACAGAAGTGGCAGAAATTAATTTAAAATTAATTCCCGCTGTCAAAACAAAAAGCGTGTTTTTAAGAGGTAATAAATATCAAAAGATTGACACTTGTTTATGTTCGGTTTAATTGTAAAATTATGTCCAATGACCAACATTATATTAAATGGTAAAAATATATTCTAAATATACTTTAAAACCACTCAAATTCACAATTTATCACTATTAATTATTTTGATTAAAAAAGTTGTTTTTAATTAAAATTTAGTAATTTTCACTATTCATCAAAATATGAAAGTTATCCGAAATGTACCAAAATTTCACCCTAGGCTAATTTTGATATTCCGAATCCAAAAATGAAGTCCATTTTCAAATATAAAATATATATAATTTCAAAAAGTAGGTATTAGTATTCACAACGGCTAGTTTAATTAGTTGTGGTGTGTGTTAGAACTCGAGGTTGCGTACAACACACGCTATCGCATTATTCGAAGGGAAACATACCGTGGAAGCTTGGGGTGTTACAAGTGTCATGATTACGTGGCTCCGAAAGATATAAGTCTCTTTCCTTATTTGATTTGCAACTTGATTTCAGTTAAAGCTTTTTTACTTAGGGAAATTACTCTCTTTATCCTGTAGCTAGTAAAGAAAATAATTTCTGAGGTTCCTTCACTACAGTATAGCCCTGGTGGTACTACCATCAGAGCTAGTGAATATCCTCGTGAGCCTGGCGAGGTATTTCTAGGCCAGAAAGCCATGGACGAGGAGTTAGATAGGTATTTTCACTCTCCAATACCTGTATTTGAAGATGATGATGTCAACAAACCCAAAAATCCAAAGAAGCAAAGACATAAAAGGAAGAAGTCCATAGATAAACACTTCATCAGTAGTGGTAAGTCCTTCGGATTGTCATGAATCTTAACTCATGAAAAGATTTCTCATACTTCTTGGGATTTCCGAGGTTTTTCAATTTCCCCTCTAAGGAAGAGGACTAACCCTCCTTTGAGGACGATGGAGGGTGCTGGTGAACAGTTGCAAATTCACGCTGACTTGGCTGCTCCTGAAGAAGAGCCAACATCTGTTCCCAGTACTGCTCCTGCTGCTGCTGCAAGGAGAGAAGATCCTGATTATGGTAATTTAACAATGCTTCATAAAATGTTGAATGAAAATATCAACTGACTTCCATTATGTGATAATTTAGGTTCAACACATGCACCAGAACATCTGGCGGCCACTGCAACTGAAGCCGTAATTTTCTATGAAGAAACTGTTCAGGGTCAGAGGCCACAGGATGAGGGTCGTCAAGAAGATATATCTAATTCTCCCACTGGTGAGATTAAACAGGAATCTGAGATATCACTAGATAAAATGATGAAAATTGGCGCATCTTTTGAAGACATTTTAGATCATGTTAAACTAACATGTAATTTAGAAGATTTTGGACGTGAGTGTTATTCTTAATCCTATTAAAAATTTATTATTACATCTCTAACCATGATTGGTTGAAATGTGCAGTTCTATATGAGAAAGATGCTGAACAGCCAATGCCTGAAATAGGTAGAGACAACCCTATTATTGTAGAGATGCTAGATCAAGTAGATCTTAACCTAGTAGAGCTCCCTGAAACCCATCCTGAAAATCCCATTGAAGCTATGAAAGATGGGGAGGATGATTCTCATGCTGCCAATCTATTGTTGGGTAAGAGATAATAATATTTGTGGCTAAACTTAATTTTCAAGACAACTTAATCAATTTTTTTTTATCCTTTGAAACTAACCAAAACTTTCAATTGACTATACAGGGCTGTCAATTTCAGTGGCTAGATATGGAGGTGAAGATTCATCCTCCTCCCCAACAGGAATAGAAAGTGATGTAACAAGGGTCAGGGGGGAAGGATCAGAACAAGGCACTTCTCTAAGTGCATTAATCCTGGACTATATCCCCCCAGTGATAGTGATGCTGAATCAGACCTGAAGGTATAAAAGGCGCTCCAATTTTTACCTCACAAGGCATGGAGGAACATATGGAAGATCATATCTGAAGTGCCTCTTGAAGATCTGTCTTCTAAGATCCCGCGACTGTCATCCTTGTTCGTCGAATGGGTGGTTTTGGATATCAATAGATCCATGCCGTGGTGAAACAAGTCATTTTAAGGAGGGAGTAGGATCAAAGGGACCATCAAGACTTGACCAGAGTGAGGTTGTTGACTAGTATCAGTGAATTTGAGGCTGCGGTATCCCGAGCTGAGGCTGATCATGCTTCCAAGTTGAAGGAGATGAAACATAAAATCAAGGAGAAAGTTGTCCAGCAGATGCACCTTTAGTAACAGTTAGATGCTGTTACTGGGGAACTTGACCAGCTTAACAATTCACTATAAGGAGTTCAAACAAATGGTATGAAAGCCATTTTAGATGCCAAGAAAGCACTCCATCAAGCTGAAAACAGTGAAGTTGGTCGAGTTCATAAACTTCAAGTGGCTGCTGATGAAGCTCGGGATGCTGTAAATCAAATGAAGAGTTATATTGAAAGTATCTTGTAATTATTGGAAAAGAGAATAGACTCCAGTCTGTGGATGTCATTCTAAATCTTGTGCATCAATGAAAAACACTTTCATCTTCAATCATTTGTGTCTGCATTCTTTTGCTACCTGCTTTAAATTTTTACCTAAGACAATGGGCCTGGTAAGCATAGTTTGATTTTTGCTAGGATTATAAAAATAACCCTACAAACTTTACATCTTTTTATTTCTCAATATTACCAAAATCATACAAAATGTATGTTTAGTGAGCTGGTACTTGACTTTTGTTCAGAGTTCCCTTGTATTTTTTGGGCAGTTTAAATTCATCCATGTCGGACATAAAAAGGCTAATGTTTAAGGTCGAATATCTTTGATCGAATGGATTAAAATTGATTCAATTCCATGATAATTTATTTGGAAACATATTACCATATTCAAGTATGGGGGAAAACATGTAAACTATAACTTAAGAAATTTTGAATCTAAGGAATGACATGAAAAAAGGTATAAAAGTCATTATAGGAAGTATTTCCTAAGAGTGAAGTTACCACTATTTTAAAAACCCGTTAGGGGGTTGAATTATGTAGGGCCACTTAATGGAATTGGCTGCATATTCAAATAATTGCATCTTTTGGATGACAGGTCTGTTATGTAGACTACTTATGTAAGGCCACCTAGGGGCACGTGCTGCATAGTCAGAAAAAAGAACTCTCAGAAATTTTACTTTTCTATTGCTAAAATCCAGTGAAAGCTTATGGAGATTCAAAATATCCAAAGCATAGAATCTACTATATGGAGAGAGGTACTTGAATATGGAGAAAATATTTACAATCAAGATTGTCAAAGAATTGGATGAATGTCACTCTTGTGAAGGTCTGACCCAAACGTAGGGAAGGGAAATATAAACCATAGACTTAAATACTTTTAGATCATGAAAAAGAGTATGGGACAAATATGTAAAGGATGGCTATTTTTTGTGGATCCCTACATATTGTCGTTAAGAAAAATAAGGAAAAAAGAGGTTTTCCTCCCAAGAATGAAGTTACCACTATTTGACAAACCTGTTAGGGGGTTGAATTATGCAGGGCCACTTAAGGGCATTGGCTGCATAGTCAAATAATAGCATCTTTTGGCTAACAGGTCTGTTATGTAGACTGCTTATGCAAGGTAGCCTAAGGGCACGTGTTGCATAGTCAGGAAAAATAATTCCTGAGTATCAGACATTTTATGACCAGAAGTCAAGAAAAGGGTTATAGAGATCTGGAAGTATTTAAGGTTAGGAGTATGACACATGAAAATGGGTATTGTCCAATGCATGAAGGAGATACATAGACTAATGATGACCATAATCTTGCTATGGTTGGGTCCTGAATTGAGGTGCTAGACTTCACTACGTATCCCATAAGGATGAGAATCAATCCATACGTAGTTCTTGAAATACAGTTTAACATCATGTGGGATGAGAGTGCAGGAGATCTTAGTTTAGGGTTATAGAGATTGGACCATAATGAGGAATACACATTGTGTATTTTATAAACCTCATGTAAATGAAGACCAGGGTTTTCATACCACATTCATGTTTTCACAGGGGTATTTTTCAGCCAAGGGACAGAAAGTGGAATTTGGGATTAGGCCCAAAGACTTGGGGCTAGATTTGAGGGATGCTCGAACGTTCTTACGTATCCCATAAGGATGGGAATCAAGCCATACATAGTTTTTGAAATACCTTCTGTACAGATTTAGTTCATACAAGTGAAGGGTGAAAGGGGAATTTAGTGCAATGATGGTTTGACCCAAGATTAAAGGTTCGGGCATTACCATGTATGCACGTAGCCTTTGAATAAGACATGGTTAGAGACCAATGTCAATGATGATTCCATCTCAGGTGAGGGACAATGGGGGACTGTATTGTTTAACATCATATACCAAGGACGATGGTGCTGCACAATTTAGTGTCACGTAGCAGGGACAAAAGGGACATGCACAGTTTAACGTCATGTGGAACAGAGGTGAACCAACGTGAAGGGATTGGTTTTGGGTTGCTTCACGGATCAACATCGTATGAGATGGAGGTGAACTGATGTGAAGATATTGGTTTTGGGCTTGACTTCATGAATCAATATCGTATGAAATGGAGGCGAACTAATGTGAAGATATTGATTTTGGGATTGGCTTCCCAAATCAACATTGTATGAAATAGAGGTGAACCGATGTGAAGATATTGGTTTTGGGCTTGAACCTCAAGAGGTTTCCTACATACCCACCCTAGAAGGCAAGGATCAAAGTCCACATAGTTCGATTAAGAATGAATTGGTGGTCAAGTTGTACTTGAGGACAACCCAAAAATGATGTTGGGACTTACGTGTGGTTAGAGGCCTAAAGAGGGTGTTATGGTTGATGCTTACTCTTAGCTCACGTGAGTCATACTCGGTGTGAGAAACAAGAGGTAGAAACAACCTTAACGATGCATAGTTTAATGTCATGTAAGACATATAAGGGACTGGGAACAGTTTAACGTCATGTTGGACGATGGAGGGACTATGTAGTTTAAAGTCTTACAGTAAGGACTATAATAGTTTAAGGTCATATGCATGGACCAGTGCTGCACAGTTTAGTGTCATGTAGCTAGGAAAACATAGTTTAACGTCATGTTGGATGATGGAGGGACTGTGCAGTTTAAAATCTTGCAGTAAGGACTATAATAGTTTAAGGTCATATGCATGGACCAATGCTGCACAATTTAGCATCATGTAGCTAGGAAAACACAGTTTAACATCATGTTGGATGATGGAGGGACTGTGTAGTTTAATGTCTTACAGTAAGGACTATAATAGTTTAAGGTCATATGCATGGACCAGTGCTACACATTTTAGCGTCATGTAGCCAGGACAACACAGTTTAACGTCATGTTGGACGATAGAGGGACTGTGTAGTTTAAAGTCTTGTAGTAAGGACAATAATAGTTTAAGGTCATATGCATGGACCAGTGCTGTACAGTTTAGCGTCATGTAGCTAGGAAAACACAGTTTAACGTCATATTGTATGATGGAGGGACTGTGCGGTTTAAAGTCTTGCAGTAAGGACTATAATAGTTCAAGGTCATATGCATGGACTAGTACTACACAGTTTAGCGTCATGTAGCTAAGACAACACAATTTAACGTCATGTTGGATGATGGATGGACTGTGTAGTTTAAAGTCTTACAGTAAGGACTATAATAGTTTAAGGTCATATGCATAGACCAGTGCTGCACAGTTTAACGTCATGTAGTTAGGACAACACAGTTTAACATCATGTTGGATGATGGAGGGATGGTGCAGTTTAAAGTCTTGTAGTAAGGACTATAATAGTTTAAGGTCATATGTATGGAACTGTGCTGCACATTTTAGCATCATGTAGCTAGGACAACACAGTTTAACATCATGATGGATGAATGTGTATTTTTGTTACAAAAAATACTTCTTCAAGAATCTTGAATTGGTTTGAGTCGTGATGAGTTCTCTATCCATTGAGATTAAAGAATAAGCTCCATTGGAGTAGACCTTATGTATTGAATAAGGTCCCTCCCACTTTGGCTCAAGCTTTGGAGGCTTCTTACCTAGTATCATTGGAGTTATGAGGACCAATACCAATTCTACTTGAATTAATGAACAAAGACAAAATTTTTTGTTGAAAACCTGTGATATTTGATTTTGATAGACTTCCAAGTGGTGCAAGGCGAAAAATATTTTTTCATCTAATCATTCCTATTCATCCAATCACTTTTGAGATTGTTCATCTGTAGATGACTGATCACAAATGGCTAATTTGAGAAAGGGTAATTGAACCTTAATGGGCAAGACTACTTCTGTTCCATATACCAATGAATATAGATTTGACTGCGTAGCAGTGCAGGTGGTAGTCCGATAAGCCCACAAAGCAAGAAAAAGTTTATCAGGCCATGATTTCTTATCTTTATCCCCCATCTTTTTCAGTACGTTTGAAAGAGTCTTATTAAAGGCCTCTATTTGTCCATTGGATGCTAGATGATACCAATATAAATGGTTGGATTTGGTGTTGTATTCTTGATACAACCTCCTTACCTTGGATGAACAGAAGTTGGTGCCATTGTTCGTCCATATGGTATGAGGGACACCAAATCTAGTAATGATGTTAGACTTGATGAAGATAAAAATGATTTTAAAACTAACTTATTTGAGAGGTGTTGCCTTTTCCCATTTGGAAAAGAAGCCAGTATTAGTAATAATATACTTAAACTGCTTGGATGTAGCTGAAGGGTAAGGTTCTACTACATCCATTCCCCATGTGGCAAATGGCCTTGAGTATTTAGCTGTATGGAACAACTCTGGGGGTTGATGAATGAAATTGGCATATACTTGGAAAGAATGACACTTATTAGTGAAATCAACACAATCTTGTATCATTGAAGGCCAAAAGTATCCAAGCCTTCGAATTTGATCAGATAGTCTATGTCTAGACTGGTGGGGACCACAGACTCCTAAATGTACTTCTTTCATGACAACCATTGTCTGTTCACCATCAATACATCTGAAGATAATTCCATAAAAACCTAGTTTGTAGAAAGTTTTTTCTAGGTGATTTGTTCTATCATAAAGAGTAAAATTGGCCACACATCTCTGGACTTGTTCTTTCCCGACTCTCTTAGGTTAGAGTGTTCCATTTTTAAGGTATTCCCTGATAGGTGTCATCCATCCTGTAGTATGACCATATGGTTCAGAAATGGGACTAATTTCATTGATTTTTTCCATTCTGATTTGAACATAAGGTGAAACTGTATGACGGTGGCCAATATTGATGATTTTCTTATACTGATTTGGATCTGTCATAGCCATGGCTACATTATCCAGTGCATCAGCTTGAGCGTTTTGTGATCACAAGACATAAAATAATGTCAGTTTCGAAGGAAATTCCACCATTAACTCTCTGACGTAATCATACAAAGGGATTAACTCTTCTTTTCTAATGGAATAATCCCCATTGACTTGTTTGATTACCAGATCTGAATCACCCTTAACCTTTAAGTGATTCACCTATGCCTAAAGCACTAATTCCAAGCCTGCAATGAGAGCTTGATATTCTGCTTCATTATTTGTACCGCCTCCTAACAATAAGAAGGAATATGGTAGCACTGACTTTTCTGTGGAAATAAGCTCAATTCCTAACCCAAATTTGTTGAATTTATTATCTTCAATTTTCGTCCCTGTTGGACTTCTTTCGGAGAGGGGGGAGTTGGTTATTTGAAGGAATATCTAGATTCTGGGTAGGCCTTTGATTTCGTGTACACACACCTTCTTCATTAATTTCTGTGTGTACAGCTTCTTGAAAAGGAATTTCCTCATCCGATTCCTTTGAGTGAACCTCAAGTTCTGGAGGATCAGCAATAACAAAATTGATGACATTTATCGATGCATAACGCATTGCATACCTTCTATCGACATTTCTACGATATTGCCTTCTTCCATGTCCTTTATGAGACATTTCCCTTGGTTTAATTAATCCCTAAAGAATTTCTTGATGAACCGTAATTTGGAGGGAATCTCCTGATAATTCAGCTCTGCGTTCCTCTTGTGGTTTCTTCCATAATTAAGAGAAGACTGACTTTCACTGAGGAAGATATTGAGGTTTTGAAAAAGTCCCTAGTCCGGTGGACTGGGGTTGTTCCTATTTTCCCTGCTTAACTCCTTGAATCCCATCTGTTGATCCCAAGGGTTGATCTAAAAGAGTCCCCACCCTGGCAAGCTGAGGTGGCTCTTGAGGTGCTACATCTGAGACCTTCTTAAAATCTCTCATGATCTTGTGGACTTTAGTATAGAAATTATCTGGATGCATCAAACTATATCCACTCAAATCACTTAGATCAAATGACCATTGGATGATTTTTGACACTTCTGTCACCCGATGATGTGCATGCTCTAAACAAGAAGATTGTTAGATATTCTCATTTTCCTGATGCAAGAGTAATTCAACAACTTTTTCTTTATATGCCTATCTTTGGGAAGAACTAGTTGAGGCCTGTTCTTGAGCAAGACTTTGATTACACAAAAAAACAATTGGCTGCGGCTGACCATGGGCAATAACATTGCATGAGTCCACTTTTGGAAGGCTTTGTTGACTGGAGAGTACAGTGAAATGTAGTGCTCCATGAACACCCCATACCCTGATATGAATACCATATGGGGCATTGGTAATTAACAGGTGAAACCTTTTTAACATGCCAAGGCATGAACGTTGAAGGGATCTCTACTGCTTTTCGGCCTTTGGATATCGGGAAACTGAGAGAGATGCCAAATCAATTTGGCATTGTAACCCTTATATTATCTTGACATGATTTTCATATTCATCATAAGATAATATTTTCTTTTTTCAAGTGACAAAGAGTTTTCCACATGTTGAGACGAATATCATGAATACAATCTTCCATCAAAATTTCTGGAATATCATAATGAGAGTCAGCCAATGGCCAAAACATGACTGGTACTTCACCTTTCACCAGTTGTTTTATCATTTTCATCACTTCCTCCTTATCATTCAATGAAGTTTCTTCTACCTGATTTAACCAAAGACAGTGCTTCTTTGTTGCTTCATCAGATTCAACAAGATCGGTAGAGAGTTCATTTATCAAACTAGAAGATGAATGACCCAGGGGTGGTTCGGAGAATGACCTACATCCCAGGCTATCTTCTGATTGAGAATTTATTTCACCCACTATCGGTAAAGCATCCGACATGACTGGATTCACATTTGCAAGTTCCTCAAGATAAGAGGGATTTCTTATTACTGCATTGTCCTTTGAAGAATTATCCAAGAAATGCGAATTAATAATGCGGAGAAGACTTTTTCACCTAAATTCATCATCATGGGGAGGACCACCATGGTGGGTTACAACTAAAGATGAAACCTTTTTCTCCATGATCTTCTGTCCACACAGAGGGTTATCGAGGCTCTCATATGAAGATGATACTTCGAGATTGACCGTATTGTAATTAAGCAAACCTTCATGAGGAAGTGTCTTATTAAGACCTTCAGAATTATTGTTCCCACTGTTGGGAAATGAGAGAGTAGAATCTTGA
Source organism: Viscum album (assembly GCA_963277665.1). Lineage (NCBI taxonomy): Eukaryota > Viridiplantae > Streptophyta > Magnoliopsida > Santalales > Viscaceae > Viscum > Viscum album. The sequence goes on along the minus strand of OY728166.1, from coordinate 1,157,979,002 downwards.
GTTACAACAAACAATTGTATGAGGGCTTCAAGAACTCCATCATCGAGCAAGGCCTTATTGCAGATTGGATCTTGATTTTTCGATTGTGCTGGACATGTATTTTTCTTAGATGAATTCTTACTCACTTTAGGAACCAATTGTTGATGAAAGTGGTCATTATGGGCAGGTGTATGTGCCTGATCAGGAGAAATAGTCAGGTTAGGCTGATTAACTCCATTCAAATCAGGTGTATGTGCCTGACTTGATTGTCCGTATGACATGGGGGATTATTCCCCACAACCCTCTTGGACTAGGATAGAGGTGTGTATCTATTCCAGAGTGATATGTTGATGAGTCACTATACTGGTAGGGACAAATTTGTATTTCTTTCCCTGTGATGCTGCTGAAGTTGTTATAATATTCTGAAAGGCATCTAGAATATGGGTAGGGATTTTCTTCTTCTCTTTCACCATTGTCAAAATGTTCTTGGTGACTTCAGCTACCAGAACAAGAATATACGTCTATTCCATGTCTGGATTTGGTGTATGTGCCTGCTTCTATCCTCCTTTTCCTATCAATGAATATTTACAATACTTATGCATAGGGGAAGAGAGTTGAGTCTGCACCAAATTTGTCGTTGGGGATTTACGACTGACTTCTCCAAGTGCAACCAAATGGTACTGTTGGCAAACTTGATGAAAATTGGTAGGTGTATGTGCCTACTGGATGTTCCCCACCACATTTTATTGGTGAGTTTATTTGGTTGCAGTCAGACGAGCCTGCTGACTGGTTAATGAATTATAAACAGGTGTATATTCCTGCCTATAATACTCCACCAAAATTTCCTGGCAAGATTGGCGTGTTAATGCCAGAAGAGTTTGCTGGGTAGTAATATCAGGACGGACGGATGTATATGCCCGCCCGTTATTTTCCATCAAGTTGGCTTGATGGACTTTTCTGAAGGGGGAAGAAGTAAGAACTTTCTCCCTATTGTTTGAATTTCGCCTCTGGCAGTTTGTCTTGCATTCTCAGGTCTGAGGAACCAGAGCAGAATTCCTAGAGGTGATAGCCTCATCATGTTGAGGGTGCACTACCATACGAGTCTGGCAGTGATTGTTGGTGGGAGTCCTCAGGAAGGACTCATGCCTTCTTGAATCGATGCCTTGAGTGACCTCTTCATTCATCTCCCTGTAATATGGGATGAACTGGTTGTTGCATTCTGGGGATAACAACACGAAACAGTTTGATACGGTGGTCGGCACCACCTGCTTCTTGATCACTGGTCGTCACTATCTGAAAAACTAGGGTAAATTGTTAACTTGGAGGGCTTGTTGAGCGGCCTCCAGAGTCGGAATGGTACCGTGTTGATGATATTCCTTAACCAGTGCATTTGAGACCCATCGTTGAAGACACTGAGTAGGTGATGTCATCCTTAGAGCGGACGAGGATCCAGCAGAAGTAGCGGTCAGGGCATTCATAGGTGTGAACTTTAGAGAAGTCATTTCTGTAATGTAGAGAGATCTTGGAAAAGAGTGCCTATTTGATATAATAGACATAATCAAGATAAGTTCGACCACTACATATTTTGGTTGAGCACATATGTTATTGATTTCTTTGTTGGTCCTCACATTGAGTTAAATGAGGGCCTAACAAATAAGTAAAACATCATTTAATTTGGTTAAGGATTCACGTCAGGTTTACCATTTTTGTTTCTTCTGGAAATGGGGATGACCTTGATTGTTTAAGGTTCAAACTTTCCAATTAGTTTCTAATGGGTTTATTCGTAGAACTAGAAACCTCCAATGATTCTATATCCTTTTGGACCTACTTTCCAAAGGTAGGTGCCCTTTAGTTGTGGAATGATCAGGCTTAAGAATTTGTATTGGTCGAGAGGATTGGAGGTCGGACTCATCACACCTATTTTGGGGGGAATTATTATCTAATATTTGACTCTCTTATAGATTTGAGTTATGTTCCTGGATCCATATTAATTTACCAAGTATGAAAATGAGTTTTCCTTTAGATATTGCAATCAATGATTGATATGTATGGGATTTAGAGAATCTTTTATATGTATTTGAGGTTCTTCATCGATAGATAATCATTCGTATTTATTATAGATTTTTAGTCAATGGTATCATTCAACACTTTATATAGAAATATCCTGGTCATTATGATGACCATACTAGTTTTAAAGCCACTCAGTGGGGCACTTGAAGTTTATTGTCATTCAAAAGGACATGGATTATTTCAGAGTTGGGATCGTACCCGCAAATGGGCTACCTATGTATCCTTGCTAAAGAGAAATCAGAACCCACGTAGTTTGGGAATTATATTTTAACGTCATATGGGACATATGAGAATTAATGGGTGATAGGCTTGAACCTTAGAAAGGCTTCCTACGTACTCTACCTTTAAGGCAAAGATCAAATTCTGCGTAGTTAGTTTAAGAATTGTGGTGCTTACATATGATTAACAACCCAAAGAGATCTGTCGTGGTTACTTTTACTCTCTAAGCTCACGCGAGTCATGCTCGGTGTGAGAAACAAGAGGTATCAGTAAACCTGCCGATTTGTGCCACGAACGATGCAGTCACAAGGAATGATTTAGGGCTTATGTATGCGTGATTACCCAAGTAAATGAAGACAAAGGCTTATAGGAAAGAATCCTAAGAGCAGGGTCCATAAAAGTTTTTGTACATTATGGATATTTATATTCTTAATTTGGGGATTACTCCTAAAGAGGATGCTTAGATTAAAAGGGGACTTTAAATTATGATTGGGACTTACTCGTGAGAAGGAGGCCCAATGTTTAAGAAGATTTGTAACTTGGGACTTACTCCTGAGAAGGAGGCCCAGGTTAATAGAAATTATGACCAGGACTTACTCCTAAAAAGGAGGCCCAATTTAATGGGACTTATGATTGGGTTTTATTCTTAAGAAAGAATCTCAAATCAAAATAAATTAAGACTGGGGCTTACTCCTGAGAAGGAGTCCCAGATTAGGGAACCTGGAGCTTACTCCTAAGGAGGATGCCTAGATTAGGGAACTTTTCATCTTAAAAAATGAGGTTGAATGAAGGAAATATCTAACCTTAGTGACATAAAGTTATGTAAATCATGAGGTTTTGAGAGATGTTCCACAGAATTCCTTTTAGATAAGGAAACCAAAAAAAGGATCCATTCCATAAATGACTTTGAAGAGGGTTTTGAAGGCTTTACTTGAATAGGAGAGATAAATTTGAGGAAAGGAAGTGAATTGGAAGGAGGCACACAAGTATTAGTCTCACGCACAAGTCTTGGTCGCGCAAGTATACTTGTGTGACATGAGTTCACTTGGGCGACGGAGAACCTATGAAGTGATAATTGGGAGACTTTGAACTGGATCCCTTAGTATCATTCCTAGAGGCTCTCAAATAGGTGGCGCACAAGTTTTCTTGACAGGTAAAGGTGGCGTGCAAGTATCATCACTTCCCTTAAGGGTTGGACACTTAGGCGCACAAGTATTGATGAGTTTCAACACATAAATATTATTATTAATCTTTAGAACTTACATTCTAGGTAAATAATTACCTTATAAGTGTTCGGAAGACTTCAGACGAAGACTTGGGAGACCAGAGCTTGAATATGAGTTTCTGATTTTTTCATCCCTCAAATGGGGGGGGGGCACAGGGGGTATTTATAGGACATTGAGGACCTTGGGAGAAAAAAGAATAGGGCAAACAAGTGACTTGTGTGACCCATATGTGGCGCACAAGTGTACTGTAACACCCCAAGATTCCATAGTACGTTTCCCTTTTAATAATGTAATGACGTGCATTGTATGCAACTTCGAGATTCTAACACACCACAACCAATCAAACTAGCCGTTATGAATAGTAATACCTACTTTTTGAAATTTTATAAATTATATCTCTCAAAATGGACTTCATTTTTGGATTCAGAATATCGAAATTAGCCTAGGGTGAAATTTTGGTACTTTTCGAATAACTTTCATATTTTGATGAATAGTGAAAATTACTAAATTTTAATTAAAAACAAATTTTTTAATCAAAATAATTAATATTGATAAATTATGAATTTGAGTATTTTTAATGTATATTTAGAATATATTTTTACCATTTAATTCATTTTTTGTCATTGGACATAATTTCACAATTAAACCGGACATAAACAAGTGCCAATCTTTTTATAGTTATTATTTCTTAAAAACACGCTATTTGTTTTAACAACGGGAAGTAATTTTAAATTAATTTCTGCCACTTCTGTGTTTTGAATTTGGAAAAATTTATTCCATATTTGGAATTAGGATGTTCAAATTATGTAAATATGTAACTTTTATTTTTAGACATTTTGGATAATTACTTCGGTAAATATTTTATTTACCACGGTTAAAGGGTAAATCCGGTAAACAAGGGTTAAAAAATAATATTATAATAATACTAAATTACCCTAAAATGTGTCTTAACACTATTGGTTGATACATGGTCGACCATGGGAATCTTTGGGTCGATTTTGGGACCCCATGTATCCACTTGTAAGTGATAATGACACTTTACTTTAATTAAGTTAAAATAAATACAAAAATGACACAAGCATATATCTTTTGGAAAAACAATTGTTACATAGGGTTATATATGTTTGATTTTAGACTATAAATATTCATTAGAAAGATAAAACGATTTCATACATAATTATATTTTATTTATAATTTTTAGACATTATATAAGTTAATTTATTTATGACACAATGGTGATGCAGTAATTACCAAAATAGTGAAAAATTAGAATAATTGATATTATAAATACCAAATAAATATAATTTGTGACTTTTATTGAATTAAACTAATTTTCTAGGTTAATATGACATATTATGAATGATTTAATTAACTTTTTTAGAAGTAATCATTCTTTTATGTGTTTTAAAAAAATCAACTATTGAATAGCGTCAAAATTGACATAAAAGAGTTTTTAAAACAAATATTATATTATTAATTGATATTAAATTCCTAAAAATCTAAGGTTCGGCCAAGAGACTTATATCATGATAGGTATATCATTAATAGACCACTTGGGGGTCTCTTGGATGTATATAGTAAGTTTATTAACTATATAATATAAAAATACAAAGTGACATGGTAAATGTCAAACTAATTAACTAAGAGTTAAAACTAAAAGATAAGGTTAATATAGTGACCGAAACCTATCTAAATTCTATTGGATGAATGGTTTTCGACCTATACCCACCTTAAAATTTTAATAATAAACTTTGGATCCATTAGAAACCAAATATTAATTTATTATAAATTAATTGTTCTAGATTTTCCAAAGGTGCCCTTCACCCCTCTTATAAAAGGGAACTCCTCCTTCTCATTTATTCACACCTTCAAAGCCTTTTGGTTCGGCCAAACCCTACCCAAATACCCTCTAAACGTCCCCCAATACAACCTAGAGGCCTTAATTTGATCATAAAGCCAACCTAAGGATCCCTTTTGATCAAATCAAAAGGAAGAACCCGAAGAAGAGGTAATGTTTTCACCACCCCTTTTCATGTTCCTTTCTTCTTCCACTTCTTCTTTATTTGTTATTACCATTATAAAATAATAACTCCAGTATCATATATATACTGTGATGTTTTTATAAATATGCTACAACCATATTCAGTATTCTATCCATCCTTTGAATAACATGTCACCATACGTGCGTACGTACGACTTACCGTCTCCACGTCGTGGTGTAATTGTTATTCAATATATTATTATTTGGATGGGTATAATAATGATGTGTAACTCATGTAAATAATAAATATAACATGATAATGATTCTGTATATATGATATAGCATCCAATTATATATTATTTTAATATCAAAAGAATGATATTGTCGCTCGTGCGTACGTACGGACTACCATCTCCACGAACGCGATGCGATTCATTCTCCATCATATCCATTCAAGTATAATTATAATTTGATGATTTAAAAATAGTATCTAAGGAATTGATATCATTATGGATATGAATAATATACATCCCATTAATAATGAATATGGCTCACATAACAAAGAATATAAAGTAAAATGAACCCGTTAACACCCGAAATGACGACAATTCTAAGATATTATTAACAAATCAATGTTAAAAGATCATATATGATATCATATTAAAGTAAATTATTCTTTTATAATTCAATAACAATTATTTCACCATTATACAGGAGGTTAACCTACCGTCGACCAAGTAAAAAGTACAAAGTAAGGGGTTTCTTATCTCACTTTTAATTCCGTGAGAATTCCATTGTTCACCACTTATTTATTGCATGTGGGGTATGTGTACTGACCATGTTTGTATTAATTGTGTAATATAATTTAACTTATATATATTTACATCATAATTGTATGATCCTTCTTTCATGGGTGAATGTTTCGTAAGTTACCTAATCGATAAGGGAATTTGATATTTCAATTTCCACTCATTTGGCTTTATGCATATTTCATTGATTATATTACCCAAAGATTATGTGTGGAGTCACTATTCATTTGATTATGTCATAATTTCCACTCTCATTCCTATGGATATACTTTTGATACACATAATCACTCCATTGATAATTCTCAAGTCATTGATATGAATTTGATAAGAGTAATTTTAACTCATTCACCATTTGTTGAGTTAAACATCCAATTCGTTGGTGTTGTTTTTACAAGAATATGTGTGAATATACTTTGATTGTTTTACACTGAATATCCAATCATATTTAGTGTATTTATATTTTTCACACATAATTATGTTGTTGATTTATCCTTAACCTAAGGATACGACCTTTATGAGAGATTTCATCTCAATTTACATTCCATTGAGACTTCTTTGTTGATATACACCAAATCACTTTTATGTGGTGTATATAATGTACTTTGACATAGTATATCATGAATCCCTTTATTCTCATGATATTACAAAGTTTTTATTACCTCAATTATTTGTATTCAAGTGTCTATCTTTTGGTTAGAATCTCTAACTAAAATACCATTTTTAAATGTTTTAAAGACTTATTCATTTAAATCTTTCTCATTAATGTCCATGTTTTAAAAATGGTTTTAAGGATTTATTTATATGGACATTAAAGTTTAGAAATTAAAACTCCTTTTAAAAAGTTTCAAAGTGGTATGGGAAACTTTGATTCAAAAATCTATTTTTAAATGGCTTCTTGACAAATAGTGTGACTTTTAAATGATTTCAAGAAAAAGGGGGATATTTCTCTCAAATAATTTTGATGATTATTTTCATCTATGTAAACATCCTTCATTATTATTGATTGAGGTTAATGTGATACAATACAATCTTTCATATTGTATCGAATGAGTTATGTTTGACTGTGGATGTTCTATTTTTATACCATTCATGGTTTGTGGTTAAAGTATTGACATTTCGTATACTAGTTTTAATACGAATGTTTATGTTATGTTTAAAACTGTTCATATGAGGAATGAATTGGACTTAATAAGTGACGGGTGGAGCCCGCTATAGCTCCTCGATGCATCAGTAGGTCTCATGAGACAAACTAGTGTCTTGGCACAAGGCCTTGGAAAAATCTTATTTGTAGTCTTGGCACGAGGCCTTGGCTATGTGGTTATGATAGTCTTGCATTATGCATTCCATCATTATGAAAGTGGTTATTGATATTGCATGTGATCATTCGACTAGTAGAATATCCATGTGAGTAAGTAAATGGAATTAATTTATTTTATCTTTTCCATTTTATGCTGAAGTTCAAGTTTAAAAGGCTTTCGTTTTGGTTATAAACTTCCTTAAGTGTTTATGCTTATCTATGAAAGCTTCTGCTATAATGTTATCCTTACTGAGCATCTGAGCTCACCCCTTTCAATGTTTTATTTTTCCCAGGATTATGAAGAAGTAATTTATGAATGACCTTCAGGGATAGTATGAGGGGATATGAAGACAAGATGTTGTTGTAGTTTTTTTACCTTATGATGTAATGTAAGACTTATGAATATATCTAGTGTTTCTAAGACTACTAAACTAATCGTTCTTTAGAGACTTGATCCTTTGTGATCATGCCAATGTTATGTAATAATGCACCGACTCTGGGTATCTAGGGTCGAGGCATTACAGTGGGTATCAGAGGAAGTTTAGTACAAACCTTGGAAGCTAGATTTAGATAAACTCTGATTAGAGCACGTAGACCTAAGATGAACTTTGAGGATTAGTATAGAAGAACTTCCTAGAATTTTGGTATTGTAGAGATTTTTTGAGTTTTCCGAGCAATACATCCCTGTCTAGATACGAGCAGGTAGAGGCGGCTCTGGCACAGATGTACCTAGTGGTAAAACCCGAAAACACAGCTTTGAGCTAGACTTGAACGGGAACTGGTGCACGACAACGGGCCTTTCTGTACTCTTGGTTACGACACTCCCGGGGGATATGCTTAGGATAATTTACATTTTCTTTACAAACCGATTTAAAGTATTATATATATAAGATGAGAGTAAATGACCTTGATTAATCCTAATGTGTTTCAAATTGAGAATATGGTGACATGTTAATCTCTAAATGATTGTATGACTACTATTACTCACACAATGCTTTCTAGTTTTAGTCAATGGATGGATTCCAAGGAAGTCATAGTGACTATGAGAATGATGTACAAGGTGGGAACGGTGGTGGCAATGAGAAACAAAATGGAATGTTGATAGGCGTAAAAGATATCGTCTTTATGCCAAATCAATTTTCCAAAAATATGATCAATAATATATATATTAACCAATTACCAGACTCAACAAAGAAGAGAAAGGTGATGAATGATAAGAGCTCCAGTAGTGGAGACCATGGAGAAAGAAATCCTCAATTTCCATCAAGCAGGAAATGTGGAAGGAGACACCCAGGAAAGTGTCTCAATGGGACAAATAAATGCTTTACGTGCGGGAAGGAAGGACATAAAGTAAAGAATTGCTGAAGAAAAATGAAGAGTACTATGGAAGAAGATAAAAATGGTCCCAAGAATCCATTTACAGTCATTTGCCATAAATGTAGGGGACCTGGCCATTACCCGAGTGAATGTCCTATTCTATTGGATATTTTCTTGGTTAGAGAAGAAGCTATGTGGAAATAAATGGTTGGATAAATGTTTAAAAATTATTAGTGATCCTTGTTGAAGGGTTTACTTTGGAATAATTTTCTCTTGTATTTGTAACCCTAACGTTTTCCATGTGAGAATGATATTTATAGAAGAATTATCTTTTCTCTTGTGGATATAGTTATAAATAACCATTTGGTTTTATATGATTAGTGGGTTTGAAGAAATTACCAATTATTATAATTTGGGATGAAAATGAAAGGTATGATATAACATTTGTGGTTAAATTATGTTATGGTATTTTGAGGAATTTATCTCATTTTGGTAATATTATAAAATATAGTTTTTGAAAAGGACAACACGCAGACCGCGTGACAACCCGTCGCGTCGGACAAAGCTGTGGGAATCGAACCCACAACCAAAGTGTGATTGGGATTTATCGCCTACCACTGGACTACGTGAAGTCCCTGGTTAGTGTGACTATTATTTTTAGTTAAATGATTTTATTGATCAATAATAATTTGATTTGGGATATTATGTCTTATCAAATGAATACCCTTAGTATAGGAAAATGATTTGGTGATTAAGTGATAAATGTTATTTTGGAAGTTGTTCTCTTTGTTAAGAACACTATATGCCAAAGGAAAATAGAGTAGTATGGGATTTAATTTGAGGAGTAATGGTGGATTTTTATCTATGTTTTTATTGTGGATTTATAATGATTTGGGTTAGTTATGGAAATGATTAGGTAAATTACTTCTAAGTATGTGACTTTGAGAAGTAATTAATGTCATTTGGAGATACAATTTAACGCGGAAGACTAAATTCTTAATAAGTTTTGGTTTTCAATATTAGTTTTGATTATAGGATTTTAAGGACAATTGATTATTTAATGGTATTTATTTAACTTTGGGGTATTGTTGGTTTAATTTTGGAAATTAAGATTAGTGTTTATTTCTCTCAAGGAATATCCTTTTGGGGGATCATTAGATCTTGTACTAACCATTTTGGTTTTGATTAATCTCTAAAGACAAGTTAAATATATAGTTTATCCTACGTGGATCATGTATTTCTATAGAAGTTTATTCTAGCTCTTCCGTTGTAACCAAGTATTCTTGAATACTCATTGTTAAAAAAAATGAGTTAGTGGTAAAAATTTATTAAAGAATGAAAATCTACTTAAAAAGTAAGTATATCTCTTTTTGTTCTTAGTCAATATCATAAATTAATTCCTCATCCTTATGCAATGTAACTTAAAACAAAAAAAAATGTTTTCCGTTTACTTTCCTACTAGGAGACTAATGGCCGTTTGTCCCAACACAAGTTTGCGGTTTTCTTATTATTAACTTTCTCCTGATCATGATTTCTATCCCTCTCCATCATCACTTGACACTTAGTTTATCATCCATATCCATGTTTTCCTACATGGAATCCAAGTATGGGTTATCTTGGTTGACCTTTATACCCCTCTTTCTTTATTTTAAAGTGATAGTTTTATTGACTCTTTTTTCGATGTGGGACTTTCCATTATATTCCCAAGAAAAATTTTAAAAATTGAAAGGATGCAATTTATTGAAGGAGGAGATAATGTAACACCCCAAGCTTCCATAGTACGTTTCCCTTTGAATAATGTAATGGCGTGCATTGTACGCAACTTCGAGTTTCTAACACACCACAACCAACCAAACTAGCCGTTATGAATAGTAATACCTACTTTTTGAAATTTTATAAATTCTATATCTCAAAATGGACTTAATTTTTATATTCAGAATATCTAAATTAGCCTAGGGTGAAATTTTGGTACTTTTCGGATAACTTTCATATTTTGATGAATAGTGAAAATTACTAAATTTTAATTAAAAACAACTTTTTTAATCAAAATAATTAATATTGATAAATTACGAATTTGAGTAGTTTTAAAGTATATTTAGAATATATTTTTACCATTTAATTCAATGTTTGTCATTGGACATAATTTCACAATTAAACCGGACATAAACAAGTGCCAATCTTTTGATAGTTATTATTTCTTAAAAACACGCTTTTTGTTTTAACAACGGGAATTAATTTTAAATTAATTTCTGCCACTTCTGTGTTTTGAATTTGAAAAAATGGATTCCATATTTGGAATCAGGATGTTTAAATTTTATAAATAGGTAACTTTTATTTTTAGACATTTTGGATAATTACTTCGGTAAATATTTTATTTACCATGGTTAAAGGGTAAATCCGGTAAACAAGGGTTAAAAAATAATATTATAATAATACTAAATTTCCCTAAAACGTGTTTTAAACCTATTGGTTGATACATGGTCGACCATGGGAATCTTTGTGTCGATTTTCGGACCCCATGGATCCACTTGTAAGTGATAATGACACTTTATTTTAATTAACTTAAAATAAATACAAAAATGACACAAGCATATATCTTTTGGAAAAACAATTGTTACATAGGGTTATATATGTTTGATTTTAGACTATAAATATTTATTAGAAATCTAAAAAGATTTCCTATATAATGATATTTTATTTATAATTTTTATACATTAGATAAGTTAATTTATTTATGACACAATGGTGATTCAGTAATTACCATAATAGTGAAAAATTAGAATAATTGATATTATAAATACCCAAATAAATATAATTTGAGTCTTTTATTGAATTAAAATAATTTTATAGGTTAATAGGACATATTAGTATTGATTTAATTAACTTTGTTCGAAGTAATAAGTCTGTTATGTGTTTCAAAAAAATCAACTATTGAATAGTGTCAAAATTGACATAAAAGAGTTTTAAAAAAAAAAATTATATTATTAATTGATATTAAATTTCTAAAAATCTAAGGTTCGGCCAAGATACTTATATCATGATAGTTATATCCTTAATGGACCACTTGGGGGTCTCTTGGATGTATATAGTAAGTTTATTAACTATATAATATAAAAATACAAAGTGACATGGTAAATGTCAAACTAATTAACTAAGAGTTAAAACTAAAATATAAGGTTAATCTAGTGACCCAAAACTATCTAAATTCTATTGGATTAATGGTTTTCGACCTATACCCACCTTAACTATTGAATAATAAACTTTGGAGCCATTATAAACTGAATATGAATTTATTATAAATTAATATTTCTAGCTTTTCCAAAGGTTCCCCTCACCCCTCTTATAAAAGGGCACTCCTCCTTCTCATTTCTTCACACCTTAAAAGCCTTTTGGTTAGGCCAAACCCTGAAAAAATAATCTCTAAAATTCCCTCTCTAAAACCTAGAGGCCTTATTTTGATCATAAAGCAAACCTAAGGAGCCCTTTTGATCAAATCAAAAGGAAGAACCTGAAGAAGAGGCAATGTTTTCAAAACCCCTTTTCAAGTTCCTTTCTTCTTCCACTTTTTCTTTATTCGTTATTACCATTATAAAATAATAACTCCAATATCATATATATACTGTGATGTTATTATAAATATGGTACAACCATATTCAGTATTCTATCCATCCTTTGAATAACATGTCACCATACGTGCGTACGTACGGCTTACCGTCTCCACGTCGTGGTGTAATTGTTATTCAATATATTATTATTTGTATGGGTATAATAATGATGTGTAACTCATGTAAATAATAAATATAACATTATAAGTATTCTTTATATATGATATACCATCCAATTATATATTATTTTAATATCAAAAGAATGATATTATTGCTCGTGCGTACGTACGGACTACCGTCTCCACGAACGCGATGAGATTCATTCTCCATCATATCCATTCAAGTATAATTATAATTTTATGATTTAAAAATAGTATCTAAGGACTTGATATCATTATGGATATTAATAATATACATACCATTAATAACGAATATGTCTCACATAACAAAGAATATAAAGTAAAATGAACCCGTTAACACCCGAAATGACGATAATTCTAAGATATTATTAACAAATCAATATTAAAAGATCATATATGATATCATATTAAAGTAAATTATTATTTTATAATTCAATAACAATTATTTAACCATTATACATGAGGTTAACCTACCGTCGACCAAGGAAAAAGTACAAAGTAAGGGGTTTCTTATCTCACTTTTAATTCCATGAGAATTCCATTGTTCACCAATTATTTATTGCATGTGGTGTATGTGTATTGCCCATGTTTGTATTCATTGTGTAATATACTTTAACTCATGTATATTTACATCATCATTGTATGATACTTCTTTCATGGGTGAATGTTTCGTAAGTTACCTAATCGATAAGAGAATTTGAGATTTCAATTTCCACTCATTTGGCTTTACGCATATTTCATTGATTATATTACCCCAAGATTATGTGTGGAATCACTATTCATTTGATTATGTCATAATTTAAACTCCCCTTCATGTGGATATACTTTTTATACACATAATAACTCCATTGATAATTCTCAAGTCATTGATATGAATTTGATAAGAGTAATTTTAACTCATTCACCATTTGTTGAGTTAAACATCCAATTCGTTGGTGTTGTTTTTACAAGAATATGTGTGAATATCCTTTGATTGTTTTACACTGAATATACAATCATATTTAGTGTATTTATATTTTTCACACATAATTATGTCGTTGATTTATCCTTAACCTAAGGATACGGCCTTTATGAGAGATTTCATCTCAATTTACATTCCATTGAGACTTCTTTATTGATATACCCCAAATCACTTTTATGTGGTGTATATAATGTAATTTGACATAGTATATCATGAATACCTTTATTCTCATGATATTACAAAGTTTTGATTACCTCAATTATTTGTATTCAAGTGTCTCTATTTTGGTTAGAATCTCTATCTAAAATACCATTTTTAAATGTTTTAAAGGCTTATTCATCTAAATCTTTCTCATTAATGTCCATGTTTTAAAAATGGTTTTAAGGATTTATTTATATGGACATTAATGTTTAGAAATTAAAACTACTTTTAAAAAGTTTCAAAGTGTTATGGGTCACTTTCATTCAAAAATCTATTTTTAAATGGCTTCTTGACAAATAGTGTGACTTTTAAATGATTTCAAGAAAAAGGGGGATATTTCTCTCAAATAGTTTTGATGATTATTTTCATCTATGTCAAAATCCTTCATTATTATTGATTGAGGTTAATGTGATACAATAAAATCTTCCATATTGTATCAAATGAGTTATGTTTGACTGTGGATGTGATATTTTTATACCATTCATGGTTTGTGGTTAAAGTATTGACATTTCGTATGATAGTTTTAATACGACTGTTTATGTTATGTTTAAACCTGTTCATATGAGGAATGAATTGGACTTAATAAGTGACGGGTGGAGCCCGCTATAGCTCCTCGATGCATCGGTAGGCCTGATGAGACAAACTAGTGTCTTGGCACAAGGCCTTGGCAAAATCTTATTTGTAGTCTTGGCACGAGGCCTTGGCTATATGGTTATGATAGTATGGAATTATGAATTCCATCATTATGAAAGTGGTTATTGATATTGCATGTGATCATTCGACTAATAGAATATCCATGTGAGTAAGTAAATGGTATTAATTTATTTTATCTTTGCCATTTTATGCTGAAGTTCAAGTTTAAAAGGATTTCGTTTTAGTTATAAACTGCCTTAAGTGTTTATGCTTATCTATGAAGGCTTCTGATATAATGTTATCCTTACTGAGCATCCGAGCTCACCCCTTTCAATGTTTTATTTTTCCCAGGATTATGAAGAAGTAATTTATGAATGACCTACAGGGATAGTATGAGGGGATATGAAGACAAGATGTTGTTGTAGTTTTTTTTACCTTATGATGTAATGTAACACTTATGAATATATCTAGTGTTTCCAAGACTACTAAACTAATCGGTCTTTTGAGACTTGATCCTTTGTGATCATACCAATGTTATGTAATAATGCACCGACTCTGGGTATCTAGGTTCAGGGCGTTACATGTACTTGCATGACCATAATGAAACTTTCAAAACCCATGATTAAAGAGTTCCTTGTTCATGCCTTTGTCAAATTTTGATGTTCTAAAAAGGATGAATCGCTTTTTGCTTAAGGTATTCCCCTTTTTCATTCGTTAGACTCTGTGACGGAAAGGAGCATCTACAATGATTATTATGTTGTGATAAAATTCTTTGATGAGGAGTAGCTTATAACTACCTTGATGATTTAATATATAGTCACACTCTATTGATAAGGTCAAAACATTATATGAAATAAATTTCAGTTTTTAAGATAGAGTCACACTGTGATGTAAATCCATGGAAGTTAATTTCCACACTTTGTTAAGTCATAAAGAAGGATTTATCCATGTAATGTATTGTCATACTATAAATGAAGAATAAGTTTCTATAATAGTTATAAAAAAACGATTTTTTATTAAAAATTATATGAAGTTATGACGTGATTCCATTTATAAATTCAATAACCATAGAAAAAGTTGAGGTAAGTTAAAGGTAGTTACGTGTCTGAATTAAAATTCTGTATTTTAAAATTAAATATGGAAAAATTTATGTTTCTATGTGAGATAAAATTGAATAGGGATATTGAATTCATGAGGATATTATCAAATAGAAAGAATAATAGAGAAGAGAAGAGAAGAAAATAAATAAAACTCTTATTAGTGCACATAGAATAAGAAGAATAAGAGATAGAGTACCCATTTGGTTCTATGTTTGAAATCATTATACATGTTCTATATTAAAGAATAATTATAGTAGAACTATAAAAATTTTAAGATAAGATCATTCAGAAGAAAAGAATAATCCCTACCTTTGGGAAGACATGACAATATAAAAAGTAAGTTTAATAAATATAGAATATTTTTTTTTGTGTTTAAAGATTTCTACTTCATTTTATTGCAACACGATTTCATAGATAAACCCTTCTTAGTATATCCATAATGGTTATTATAGTGGATAATATGGTCTTAAGTGATCATGTATCATGGAAAGGATTAACTAATAATTTTTGTGTAATAAAGATTTTTCATCAAGTGTCCTTTTTTTTCTACTTTACTTAGTATGTGTGAGTTAAGTAGTAACATATCTTTCTATAACAAGTGATATATGTTGATTTCATAAGAAATCATAGAAGAGAAAAATAAGTCATTGTTCACGGATCCCCCTATTAGTGAACCTAGATCAATAGGGGCCATCATAATATCATAATTTAGGTTAATAGTAGTGTTATATTAGAGACTCCTAGGTGTTGATACTAAATTGGGTAAAGGGATAGAATAGTGTAAGAGGTGTCTGTCTTCTCCTATCACTGTGGGTTTATTTAGGAACCTTTCAGTTGGAGTTATGATAATGTTTATTATTCTCCAAATTAAAGACCATGTAACTTGTTTAAAGGTTCATATATATTATTATATAATAGGTGAGTTTACTTTTCCTTTCTTAGGGAGATTTCTTACAGTCTTGTTTGAGAAGGAGAATTATGAGAATGTCAAGATAAAATGGATTTGGGTCATATTGAAACTATTATCTTTTATATGGAGAGACTATTTCTATGGGATATTAAAGATGAGAATATTGATATATTAACTCATATATTAGGTTTCTTCCCTGGTTTATTTATTGAATACATGTCGGTATTTTATCATAAATGATAAGTAGAATAGTCTTCTAATATATTTCCTGAACGAATATCTGATATTCCCCACCATATCACAAGGCTCCAACTATATTGAGAGAACTAATGATTCATATAGAGGATATAGATGATGAAACTAATATTTTCACTCACTTTATAATATAATAAAATGTTTTTTAACCCATAATTCTTTTATTTTATGTTAATTTGTCTTTTTTATACTTTAATTGTAATTTGAGATTAATTGTTAAAATGATTTTTTTTTGCTTTTAAACAGTTTTAATTTACTTTTTTTTTCAGCCATAAAATTTTCAACATAGATTAAAATTATGAAATTATATTTTAATTGGATTCTATACATGTTGTTATTCATTTTATTAAACTATAACCAATGTTTAATCCAATATATTTAGGCCCAAAACCATCACATAATCCAGTCCTTGAAATCTGTGCACATATCTGGATAATTTTGAAGATAGGCCTATAACTCCCAAATTACCAACCCAATAGACTTGGCATTTGATATTAAGACACATAATAGTCCTAGAAACAAATTTATTAGTTATTTTTATGCCTAGTTTTTTCTTATTTAGGTCCATGAATGCATGAGGATTTACAACATTAGAATTCAATTAGGCACTGAATCGAAATTATTTTCTAGAGTAAATATGTCATAAATCCTTCAATACATGGACCATTATGATGAAAGTTTTTGGGTGAAAAATAAATACAAATATAAAAAAAGTTTAAGAATGAATCATTCCCAAATTATTCCATTTAACATGTATACCAAAAGCAAACTTCTAGAAAATATATTTGGACTCAAAATTTTCACCCCTCTCCCTATAAAAATGTATCTCCTCTCAATTTCACGTTGTTGGCACTTTGGTTGGAAAGTTAGTTATCCATTTTAATAATATTTTTAGGATTTTATTTTCTATAATATTATTCTACTTTTAATATATTATTATTTTTTACTTATATTTCTATTCTTTCATTTTTATTTTTATGTGTTCTGCCACTGTAATCCCCTCTAAACTTCACTAAAAATGGTGAACTAACCTTGGAAGTTGTTTGAGGGAGGTAATTATTGTTGGATTGATTTATCACTTAAATTTTAATCTATATATTTAATTTTTATAATTTTATTAGTTTTTAAATTGATTATAGTGAGAGGTCACACTATTTTCTCCACCATCGAGTTCTTCTCATTTATCAACTATAGTTCCCTTCACTATTTGTATCATGCATACGATGGAGTATGAAATAGATAGTGATGGTAAGTGAAGATGTATAATATTTTATGTTTTAAAGATTATTTCCTAGTATTTAGAGTTCTTAGTATAGGGTAATCACAATTAAAATGGGAAGGTGAGGCATGCAAGGTCTTGATCACCTTATTGAACCAATCATTATGATTTCTTTTGAACAATGTTATCACTCAACGTGATCTCATACGAACATTTTCATTAATTATTTATTCTAACATCCTTATATGTTACATTGAAATTGTAAATATATTTATATTTATATCACATGAATTAAAAAACCACTATTATTCATTAGTATATAAGTTATAAGTATATTAGTTAATTTATAAGAGTGAAAATAGAAAATCAGTGTGTGTGAGTGGCCTCCTTGAGAGGTAAACCATAGAACATGAACTATATTTGATACTTAGATAAATAAAATATTTAATAGGGATCCAAAAAAAATCCCATGATGTTAATTTAGTGCCATTGTTGAGGAGGCAAAGAGCTTATGCACACTGCTTTTCATAAAAAAAATAAAAGAGTTCAAAAATGAATAAAGAGATTTATTTCATATCTTTCATTTTATAATTCAAGATGTAATTTTATGACGATGTTTCATATTATTGGTTTTTTGATAATTTTTTTTAATCCTATTCGGGAAGTCATATTGAAAATTAAAATGGAGCAAAATGCATTGGAAATTCAAGTTAATTTCAAAATTATTAGGGAAAAAAGAAATAAAATAGAATTACTAGCCACCGTAGTTGAAGAAGTTAAAGTTATATGGGTGGAATGAAAACAATTAAAAGCTGAAGATAATTAAATTAATGTTCAACCAATATTTCAAGATGAAATTGGTGAGGTTTAAGTAATACTTAAAGAGACACATCCCTCCACAAAAAATGAATTCCCAACAGCCTTGCTTAATTAAAAAGAGTTTGAAGTTTAAAGTTTTTAGATAGATTAAATTTCTAAGTATTTTTTTTATTCAAACATTATTAATTTTTAATATAAAAATGATCTCTCTTATGCTGATTTTGTAGATTTAGTACCAATAATATAGTCCCTGATTGAAGAATTTGAATATTTTACTTGCATTGAGGAGAGAATATAGGAGCCAATCGAGCTGTACACTGGTGTATATGAGGATGATGACACAAAACAAAAAATAATTATAGAATAATTTTATAAACTCAAAAAAGAATATAATACACATTTTATTATAATTTATTAATTAAAAGTGGAAAAAAATCCTCCAGTTGAAGAAAATAGGGAGCACCCCTATATTGTTTTCCCTCCGCCTCTACAACTCAAATTATCTTTTTCATCTCTTTAGGGTTTGAGACTATTTTTCTTTTATTTTGGGGTCCACATTCTTGGAATCTACTAGTGAATATTTATAGAAATCATATATGGTGTTTTGTGAGAAATAAACCACATCGAAATTCATATTGGAGTTAATAAACTACAATTGCCTGACTGAGGGTAGTAAAAAGCTAGCACACACATAAGGGTCCAAAAAATGTTCCATAATATTTCCCCTTTATCTTTATTTTTCATTTTTTCTTATGTTGTGATTTTTTATTGATTTAAATTTCTAAGTTTTAGTATTTAGGAGATTAATTCAATTCTTCTACTAGAAGATAAAGTCAGGTTATATATTTCCTTTCATTTGTTTTTATAAACTTATTTTTATTTTATTGAGTTGAAATGAGGGGTTGTTAAATCTATGTGGGGGGTGAGTGTTAACTTGCTAGTTGTTTTTGTGAGTTTTTTTTGTTTTTCATTTTTAGGAACATTTATATTAAATGAATTTTTATAACATATTTCACACATCAATTGATTATGTAAGAGTTGACATGATTTTGGAAAGAATGGATTTTAGTTGATTGTTTATGTGGAAACTTTTTCCATGAATTTGACTTTAAATCATTTTTTGAGTTTGAATAATTTTTGAAATCCATGCCCATGAAACACTAAATCAAAATATTTTTCTAGTCCTATGAGTTAGTTAGAACTATTTGGACACATTATTCACAATACCCACACTTTCATGAGGAAAACTTAGATTTTGTTTAAGAACCAGAAATTATGATTTTTCCTTTTAAAATATTCAAAGTTCATAAAATATTTTTGAAACTATAGAAGAATTTTAATTGATGGACACATTTTATCTCGATAAATAACTTTACATTTACCCTTTTTATCGCTAGGATTCCAAGAATTTCTTTATAGGTTTAATACCCCTCACAAGCTATTTTTTCCTCACATACCTATACTCTTATTATTTTTACATGGATATTTCAAGTTTGAGCACGAGGGAAGGGCATTACATGTGTGTTATTTGGGATGTGTTTCATTTTTGTGTGTTTTGTGGTATGTGTTATAATTTTTGATATTCTTGAGATAGAGATAATTGGACATGATTTATCATTTCATTGTGCTTTATTTGTATCATACGGTTCCCATTAAAAAATGAAAAAAAGAAAAAAAGAAAAGAAATAAAAAATAGAGATAATCTTGAATTTTTCATTTCAATAACGTTTTTGACTCATGTACCTCTCAAAAATCAAGGGCATTAATTTTTATTAATTTATTGTATTATTTTTTTATCTCATCCTCTATGAAAAAGTGAAAAAAAAGTTACAGAAAAAGGAAAAAAGAAAAAAAGGGATAATTTGTGTGGAATCATTCATTATTCCCATTACATGATTAATCTACCATGTCAAAAAATGGGGGTGTGGTCATGATTCACATTTTCAAGGGTAATTGAGTGAATAATTTCCTAGGTTTTCACCTAAATATTCATTCATTGTACTTAAGACCTCCTCTTTTTGGCCTTATTTTTTTTCAAATGATTCTATCCATGAATACTATTCTATAGAAATTAGCTGGAAAATACCAAATGATGGAATTTATTTTTATGTCTCACGGTATTAATAGATGATAATTTTCCAAAGAATATAATGATACATCAATTTCCCAAGTATGAGCATAACTCCATATTTAATCTCTCTCGAGTGAGGAGAGACATAAAATTCAATGCGAGGTAGGTTGTGATTGGGTCATGGATAGATTTTTAAGGTTGAAAAAATTTAAACGCGAGGAATGAAAATTAAATTAAATTGTTTTACACAGAGGAGAAATAATGAAATTATATTTTGGAAAAGATCATTGATGTTTTCTTATTTTTTATTATTATTTGGATTTGGATTTTAATATTTGATGGTTTCCTGAGAGTGAAATGGTTAAGTGTGATGATATGATGAATATAATATTTTCAAAAATCTTATACTATAATTTCATATTCTTAATCCCAAAATAGTGTTATTTTATAAGAAATTTTCACGTTTTTAGGTTTTAGTAGTAATTTGAGCTTAATTGCTAAAATGGCATAATTTTGGATTTTAAGTAGTTTAAATTTACTTTTTTATTTTGAAGAGAACATTTTCAATAGTGAATTAAATTGTTAAATTCTTTTTTAGGCTTCCATACATATTGGGATTCATTTCAATAAAATTTACCTGAAGCTTAATCCAACATATTGAGCCCCAAAGCCATTACACAATTCAGGCCTCAAAATCTATGCACGAATCTGGAGAATTTCAAAGATGGGCCTATAACACTCAAAGTAGCAGCCCAATGGAGAAAAATCATACATGGATCAAGATAATATTTTGGAGAACAAATTTATTAACTACGAAATGACTAATTTTTCATTATTCATGGACATATATTCATGTGAATTTGGAGCATTGGAATTCAAACCTTTATTGGACTAGAATTATTTTCTAGAGTAAATCTATCTTAACTCCTTCAATAAATGACCAATTGAGGTTAAATTTAATGTGTGATTAGGAAATTCATTTAATAAGAACTTTTTAGAATAAAACGTTCCTAAATTCATCCATTTAATTGGTCTAATTGACACAAAATTATGCAAAATGGATTTGGAGCCAAAATTTTTACCCCTCTTCCTATAAAAATGTATCTCGTCTCTATTTCCAGTTTTTGGAACTATAGTTTGAAACCTTATTTGGATATTTTTATTTTATTTGTAGGATTTATTTTTATATAATTGTATTCTTTTTTAATATATTATCCTTCATCTCCATATCTCCTTTCGATTATTTTTATTTTTACATGTTCTCCCAGCATGTTTGCTTCTCAACTCCACTAAAAATGGAGAACTAACCTCAGTGATTGTTCAAGGTATGGAATGGGAGTTTTTTTTAGTTTTATTATGATTAAAATATAATATCTTTATTTAATTTTGGGTATTTCATTGGTGGTTAAATCGATTATGGAGAGTGATTTCCCCATTTTATTTTCCATCATGTTCTTCTTATTTTTTATCATTTATCCTTCCCTTTACTATTTATGTTTTGAATTTTTAGGTTAGAATAAAACAAAGATAGCACTGGGGGGTGGGTTGTGTCTTTTTTATAATCTTGAAATATTATGGATTTTAAATCTCTTTGCGATTTATATAGATATGAAGTGTTTTTTTTCTATATGTAATATGAGTAGAGGATAAATATAAAGAATAAACACATTAATTTTATAGTTGTTTGAGGCAAAAATATATCTTAGTCCACTCCAACAATTCTCGCTCTGTGAGCTTATTGATTTTCACTAGAAAGGCACTCTTATCACAAGAACTTAAAAACCATAACTAAGTGCAAGTAGTTGATACATTTACAAGATGAATAAATAGATATTTATGGTTATTTTAGAGGGAACCAATTATCCACAACTTAGTGCAAGAAGCCAACAGTTAACAACAACTGAGTACGAGGAGTTGAAACTCCAAAAAATAAAAAGAGTTTTATTTGTGGATGGTTCGAGTTGTACTTATCAACTACATAATAAAATAAAAAATAGATATTATTCTATAGATATTATTGTCTTCAAAAATTAATAACTCTTAAGATATCCTGGTTGCAAATTTCCTTCTATAAAAGTAGTAACAAACAAGTGGAAATTTTACAACAGTATGAGGTTTGAAAATATATATCTCCAAATTGTAGTATCTTTCAGAAAAAAGTCTATCTTTCTTTGTAGAAGTTATATCTTAAAAATATATTCACAAGTATACAGTCATATATATTATTTCAAAATCAATTGTGATAGAATATATAGAGAGCATATAGCTTGTTTCAGTATTCTAGATCCAATAAAGTCCCCTAACTTATCACATATATTTAAATTTGAATCGACCAGGGAGTAAAAACTTCCCTTAATAATAGGAGTGATTTTCTTTGATTAATGTGTTTATTTTAGTTGATCATAATGATCCTTTGAATTGGTCAAATGATATATTTCAATTTATCTTTAAATCCATGAATACTGCTATAGAAAACTCTGATAAAATCATGGATTAAACATATTTGATATTTGAAAAATACCAACATAGGGTTCAATTATTTATTGTAGGGTTCCATTGCACAGTGTCGGGTTCCTTTCCTAGTTTAGGGCTCCTTTATATAAAATAGGGTTTATTTGTGTAGTGTAGGGTTGCTTTGCATAAGCTTGATTAACCATATGTTCATTCTTCAAACACAGGGTATGAATAGTGATTCCAGACTTCAATGTTGGATAGATAAACGTAGGTTTGATAATCCATACGTTAACTATTCAACATTGGTATGATGTTCCATACTTTTTTTCAATATAGGATATCAAATCTATATGATATATTTTGATTGTAGGGTTTATTGCTTATGTTATTCTTATCAACATAGGTTGTGAAAAATGTTTCTAGAAATCACTAAAATGATTTTAGAATGCTCTGAAAAATATTCCTTACAGATTAATGACTTGAATATAATTCTATAATAAATATTTCAAAGAATATTAATTTCCTAAAACTCACTTAAAGTAATATCATTAGTAAAATAGACAAAGGTATTTGTGAGCATGAAAATCAATAATATTTATGGAGTATTGTTGAGACAATACATACCCAACATTCTCTCCCTTTTTGATGATCACAAAACCCATAAAATAAATTATAGAAAATATAGGAATTGTAACCACTAATAACATAATATTTTTAAAGTAAATACTTGTTTTTTTTGAATAATAATTTTTCACAGTATTATTTTGATTTCACAGTATAATTTAAATGAAATAAAGATAGATACTTGTATTTACCCAATTTTCTCCCATTTTTTGATACCAAAGTAAAGATAAGAAAAAATTAATTAAAAAAAAATTTAATTTTTCACATAATAATAAATGAATCTTATAGTTCACTAGTTAGAAAAAATAAGAAAAGTGTTCTGGTAGTATAAAATTGGACATAAATTTTAAAATAATAAAATAATAAAATTATATAAAACTCAAAGATATATAGATAAAGTAAATTAAAGTAAATTGAATTGAAAATTAGATGTTTTATAAAATATGAGAACTTTACACAATAAAATGAAGAAATGTTTTAAAAGAATTGACTTGGGTCATATTGATTGGCTTGATCTAAATCTATACTTGGAGAGGATGCAGTAGAATAAGGAATTGACTGAACAACACCATGAATCTCATGTAGATTTATCAATAAACTATGAAAGTGATTTTTGAAAACTATTAACCACTACTGGAGTAGCTTCATGGAATCTTGATAAATCATTAATCTCCCAACCAAATTTACTTTAAAAAATTCATTAACTAATTCTTCAGACTGAAGGAAAGTAGTCAGCTTATCTCTCACTTGATGAAGAAATGACCCTAAACAAGATTCATTAGAGGTTAGTTGACTTATCAAATGGATTTTATTTTTAAAGAGAACATTCAAAGGAGTACTATCACAATAAATAGTGTGCAACTTGTCATTAAAATTAGCCGATACTGAAGTTATATCTTCAAATATTTTGATCAAATATAGAGATGTTTGTTGTGAAGAGGTTGATTCCTAATGAATTATTCTGATAGATATAAACTCTATACCTACCATTTTCTTCAAATCATCAAAATATTATTTCTTCATAGATTTTACCTAAAAAATTTATCATTTAATATAGCTAAAGACATGATAAAATCTTCAATATCTGACATAAAAAAGTTTCTTTAATATCTATGAATTGAGTCTGAAGAGCTTAAAACTCAGATCTTTTCACAATAGAACTTATTAATTATTTATATTTCTTCTTTTCATCTTTTAACTTTTGTTGTAAATAAAAGTTTTGGTCATTCAACTAGTTGAAATTTAAAATCAAAGCTTTTGTATTTCTATTAAATGTGTCAGAAGACTTATTAAAAAGTTATCTGGATTGATGTCCAACTTTCACTATAGCCATCCTTGAATGTTATTATGAAAACTATATCCTTTCTCTCAATCAAGATACCTCTTAATCTACAAAATCAAAAATAATAAGGGATAAATCAACAGAGATAGCTGCACTGGAAATAGGGGTAGCTTCTCTAAATTGATTTTACCCTAGAGCCACTTGCTCAACATCCTTATCCAATCAATTCACATGCTCATTTTGTTTTTCATTTTTTAGCATCTAAAATAACCATTGAAATTATTCTTATTTGATGAAGACCAGCTTCATCAACTATGGATTCAACTTCTTCTTCTTCTTCTTCAGGACTGGGTCTCACAATACCAACAACTAGTACCATCCTCTTCCCCCCTAAGTAGTGGCCATCATTATTTTCTCTTATTATACTATAATAGGTCAAATATTACCACTAGAATGACTCCATAAGTATCCCAACTTCCTTACAGTTCTAGCATTTAAAACATTACTATGATGAAATATCGATCCTAATGAGATATCCTAAATTTTTATAAGTTTGAATAACAAAAGAGAAAGAATCCTTCCATAAGGAAATAAAAATTTATTTATTATTTATGATAACATTGATTAAAATACTTGAACATATAGTGATTAAAATTAAACTTAATATTTTTCATAAACAAAAATAGAACATACATATCTTGATAAAAAAATTTCCATAACTCAACCATCCTTGGTACAATTCCAGATTGAATAAAATTTATCAAGACATTTTGATCACTATTAAGGTCTTTAGTCATCATATTCTTGAAATTTCAAGTTCCAAATAGAGAAATAATTATATCCCCTAACTTAAAATTCTCATATCCAATATTTCATAAACCATGGTTTCCCTTAATACTAAATATATATACATTACATCCAAATATTTTAAAGTATTTTACATGAGGATTTCTATTATTTCAAATTTCATAGGATGTATTTTTAATTGTTGGTATTATTGAAACTCTATTCATGATATATAATGATGTGATTATAGATTATTCCTAGAAATAAGTAGGAAGATTTTATTCATTCATCATAGTCCTTTCCATTTCTTTAATAGTTCTATTTATTCTTTCAAAAATTCAATTTTGTTGAGGTGTTGTTGGTTTAGAGAAGGTTTGTTTAATACCTAAGTTTGAGAAAATAAATTAATTTATTTATTCTCATATTCCCCACCATGATCTATTCTCAATGAAATTATTTTAAAATATTTTTCATTCTAAGTAATTTTGAAAAAATTTTCATACAAAGTGAAAACTTCACTCTTGAGTTGTAGAAAATATACCCAAGTAAACCAAGAAAAAACATCAATTAAAACATAGAAATATAATTTTCCAAACAAACTTGCTACCCTAGAAGGTCAAAATACATCCATATGGATATGTTCTAATGGTTAATATTTATTAAATTTATTAATATATTTTAAAGATAATTTGTGTTGTTTTCTGATTTAGCATGCATCACATAATCTATCATTTTCAAATTTAAGACTAGGCAAGTTAGAAACTAACTGTTTATTAGATAATTTATGTAAAGAATATATATTGAAATGTATAAGTATTGTATACTATATCCATGAATCATTTTTATTTTCAATTAAATAATTCAATTTTTTTACAAAAGGAATTGATATCCAAAGTATAAACATTTTCAATTATAGGTGCTATAAATTTAAGAAATTTATAATTGAAAATTGAGTAATTTTTTTTAAAAAAGCAACACAAAATTCATCATCACAAAGTTGATAAATACTTATTCGGTTTTTATTTATCCCTTGTACATATATTAATTTTTTGATTGATATGTTCTTAGAATCTCCAATAGTTCCAACTCCTACAATCTTTCCTGTTTAATTGTCCCCAAAAGTGACTAGACCTTCATCCATTTATGTCAGTGTATGGAAATTTGTAGAGTCTCCACTCATGTTTCTGGGGAATCCACTATCCATATACCATATAGAATTTATTTCCTTTTTCCTTTTTCATATAAAAAAATTTAAAAATTTATTTGTTTTATTACTCATATTTTCTTTGGTCCAGCTATGTCAACAGGAAAAGATCTTGGAATCCATATCTACCTTATTTTTCTAAAATTCTTATTACAAGATTCAGATATATTTTTGTAAATAAATAATTTTTATTCCACTATTTTAAGGATTTATCATGTAACGATTTTTAGTGTAATGATAATTTATTCCATAATAATAAAGGTAGCAATTTTTGAATTGGGGAAAAAATAATATTTGTGTACTTTTAATTTTTCACCCTTGCTTCCTATTTTAAATATTTTTCTTTTAATAAGATTATCTACAAAAAACTAATTTAGAGTATTTAACATTTTTTTAATATACCAGAAACACTTTTATTAGATTCTAATTCATCCAACAATTCTTTAATTATTTTTTCATGACCAATATTGTTTGATATAGATGAATTGTATTTTTCAATTAGATCTTGATGTTGCTTTATCGTTATCTCTCTTTCACCTAAAACATAATTATTTATATTTTTTTAATTATTTACATTTCTTTATTAAAGAATCACATTTTTCTTCTAACATAGAATATTAAGAAACCAATTTACTATTTGAATAGCTATCAGTGTTAGATATAGAAGAATAATTGGTTTGTAACTCTTCTTCTTCCTTATCCATATATCACATATTTTATTTTAAATTTTATAGATTTTTTTAAATTAGATTTAGAAGAGATAACATGGTCTTCAGATACACTCCACATAGCTTTCATGGCTCTTTTTTATTTTTGTTCACAACCAGTATTCTTCTAAAATTTATTTTCTATACTTCTTCTTTCATCTTTCAATTGGGAGAAATCATGTTTGATGTGATCAGTATTTTTGCATTCATAACTTCTTACTTCTCTTGGTTCCTTTCCATCCTTATTAAATGATTTTACGAAGCCTATTTTCTTCTTATATAATTTTATAAACTTTATGGAAAGCTAATCCAGTTCCATTTTAGAGTCCGAGGAATCTAAATTTTTTCTTTTTAATTCTTGTTTTGAATTTATTTCATGGTTTTTAGATGTCACCTTAAGGGAAGTGTTTTCACTTTTTACTATAATATTGTGATCTTCACCTTCAACATTAATTTCTGCTTCATACATCATCAATGCTTGAATTAATTCCTCCATATTCAAGTTCTTGAAAGGTTTTGATTGACAAATAACTGTAGATATTCAATTTCGATTTATAGGTAGTACTCTAAGTACTTTCAGCGATTAATCTGATTGATTGATGGGATATCCCAAGGTAGTAATATTATTAACAATATCTATTAATATTCCATTAATTTGAGTGATACTTTCACCATAAAACATTCTAAAGGTGTCAAAATGTAGTTTTACAGTTTTATACCTCATCTGTATGATGTTATCTATTCATTCATATGTGAAAGCTATTGTCTACCACATTTCATAGGCAGTAGGAAATTTTGATACTCGATTGAATTCATAAAGTCCAAGACCATAGACAATAGTATTCATTGCTTTTGATTTGATGTAATATTCAGATTTTGTTATAGCATCCCATGTATTTGGTTTATCAAGAATCACATAAGGAGTGATGATCTTGAAATAAACATTAAATCCAAGATTTTTTAGATAGAAAATCATTAATGATTTCCAAAATCCATTATTTTCATAATTAAAATATGGAGCTCGAATCGTAGACATACCTTATTTTGGATTAGTTATTTCTATCTGTTTTGTACATGATTTATTATTTTGATATTTTTAGATATATATCACAAAATATCACCTTTGATACCAATTTTTAGGTTTGAATAATACAAAGTAACACAATGGGGGGGGGGGGGATGAACTACGTCTTTTCGATAATCTTGATAGATTATGTATTTTAAATCGGTTTGAAATTTATGTAGATATGGATAATTTTATTCCATATGTAATATTATTAGTTTATAAACAAAAATAATGAACACAACAATTTTATAGTGGTTTGGGTCACAAAGATCCCCTAGTCCACTCCACCAATGATCTCTCTACGAACTTGATAAATTTCACTAGAAAGGTCCTCCTATCCCAATACCTTCAAAACCAAAACTGAGTATAGGTAGTTAAAACATTTAGAACAAGGATAAACATATCATTTTGGTTATTTGAAAGGGAAGAATTTATCCACAACTTAGTTCAAGAAGCTGACACTTAACCACAACTGAGTATGAGAAATTGAAACTCTAACAAATCAAAAGAGTTTGATTTATTGATGGGTCAAGTTTCACTTCACAGCTACAACAAAAACTAAAAAAATGTGGATCTATTTATTTATAAATTAATGTGTTTATTAAATAATAACTTTAAATATATCATGGTTTCAAATTATCTTCAGTAAAAAGTAGAAAAAACAAGCATTAGTTTCACAACAGTATGAGGTTTGAAAATGTATATCTCTTAAGTGTAGCCTATTTTAGAAACAAATTTGGCCATTACTTGAATGATTTATATATTAGAATGATATTAAAAAGTATACAATTTCATATATTATTTCAAATGAAATTGTGATAGAATATAAAGAGATTAGAAACCTTGCTTCAATATATTAAGATCCAAGAAGGTCACCTGAAAGATCACATATATTCAAATTTTAATCAACCAGGGGAGTTGCAACTTCCCTTAAGAATATGAGTGATTTTCTCCAATTAATATGGTTCTTTTAATTGATCATAATTATCCTTTGAATCAATAAAAATATAGATTTCAATCGATTCTTAAATCCATCAAAACTATTGTATAAAACTCAGATAAAATCACAGATTAAATATTTCCAATATTGAATAGACCAATATAGGGTTCAACACTTTAGAATAAAGTTACTTTTCATAGAATATGGTTCATTTATGTAGCATAGGGTTCCTTTTTGTAGTGTAGGGTTCCTTTTCATAAGGTTGATTAACTATACATTCATTCTATGAATATAGGGTATGAACAAAGATTCCAAACTTCAATGTTGGATTGATATTCCATACATTTATTAAAATATAGTGTTGATAATATATACATTAATTGTTCATCATAGGGATGATTTTCCATAATTTCTATCAATGTTGGGTATGAAATCCATATGCACTATTTTTGAATGTAGGGTTTATTCGTTATGTTACACTTATCAATGTAGGGTATAAAAAATGTTTCCAAAAACAATAAAATACTTTTCGAACACTTTGCTGAAAATTCCTTATGAATTAATAAATTGAATAAAATTCAAGTCTAAATATCAAAAATAATATTAATTTCCGAAAACTCACTTAAATTAATACCATTAGAAAAACAAACAAGGGTATTTTTGAGCATCCAAATAAATAATATTTATAAAGTCTTGTTGAGACAATACATACCCAACCTGAATATGGTGGATCATGGCATAAATATAGACAACCTAAAAAATATCATCCTAGATGATGTTTGGAAAAGTATTTCTCTATTTTCAAAGGTATCCATATGGAGTAATCTTAATTCAAATGAAAAGGTGAGGTGTGGTAGGTCTTGATCACCTCATTCATCTGAATATTGGGATTCCTTTTGAACAATGATATCAATATACATGAACTCCCAAGAACATTTTCCTTCATTATTAATTATAACATCATTCAATGTTTCATTATATATATATATATATATTTATATCACATGCATTTAAAAACCACCATTATATATTATTATATAAGTTATAAATATATTAGTAAATTTATAATAGTGACAATAGAAAACAGGAGTGTATAAATAGTCTCCTCAAGAGATCAACTCTAGTTCATAAACTATATCTCATACCTAGTTAAATAAAATATTGTCTGTAGATCCAAAAAAATCCCTGTGAAATCACTAGAGGAAAAAAGGTTTCAACAAATTGTCATCTTATCCTTGAGGTGATCAAGTACTCTTGATTTAGAAAGTTGATGCGAGTCTCTGATTAAGTATAGGTTATCAAAAATCGAACTAGGTAAAGATTAAGAGTCACTATCATTTTGCTATATTTTATGAAATTTTTGATCCATAAAAGAAGGGAAAGTGGTTATGAAAGGTTGACGTATGTTTGATGTATCACCAACATCAAGTTGTACTATAGGATATTCCAAGGGAGAATTTTTGAATCCAATGATTCCATTTTGAATATTTAATGATTCCATTTTATTTAATAAATACTCATATAATGTTATAGATCTTAATTAACAATATATTTCATCTATTTTAGACCTTTTTATAATAGTCTTTATAGACGATATACTTGTGTATTCAAATTAAT
Source organism: Viscum album (assembly GCA_963277665.1). Classification (NCBI taxonomy): domain Eukaryota; kingdom Viridiplantae; phylum Streptophyta; class Magnoliopsida; order Santalales; family Viscaceae; genus Viscum; species Viscum album. Next base: position 1,157,947,510 of record OY728166.1, on the reverse strand, counting down.
GAGATGATCATGGTTGATAACTTATAATTTTCATAGATTATTTATAGGAACACCAACTATATGACCATATTTATAAATGTAATTCTCGGTTTAAAAAATTTAGGTTTATTAGGAATGTATTATTTGAACATGTATCTTTGTAATTCCTATGAAAGTGGAAGTGTTAATATCCCAAAAAGTACCACTGAATATTTTTAAAACTAGATGTTTCTTAGGGGTTGTAGGACACTATCATAATTTCATCTAAATTTCTTTGAGATAGGTACTCCAATGATAATATTAATTAATAAACAAGAAAGGGTTATATGTTCTGACCAATGAAAATTGGATTTTAAGAAATTTAATAAAAGGTTGTAAACTAATCCTATTCTAATATTGAAATAACTATATGATGTGTTTGAGATCTATTGTGATGCTACTTCAGTTGGCCTAGGTCAAGTTATTGTGAAAAAGCATCAGGTAGTGGATTATGGTACCAAATAACTGCTAGATCATGAATAGAACTAACATTCACAAAACTTAGATTTGAACACTACTATTTATGATTTAAAGTGATAAAAAAATTATCTATTGGGAAATAAATTCATGTTATTCACTTACTAAAAAAACCTTATTTATATTTTCTCAAATATAATTTAAATATGAGGCATTACCCCCAGGTCCTATACCTTCAATCATTTGAATTTTAAATTCATTATAACACATAAAAAAGAAATGTTATTTCTAATGATTTATGTACAAAATTACAATATCAAAGTTTAAAGGAAGATAAGGATGGGCGGATATTGATGAATATAGATTCCAACTCTTTCCCCAATATCCATGGAAGGTTGGTAGTCCCTATTAGCATGAGGGTGGGAGTGATGAAAGAATTAAACGCATACAAGCGGTATATAAATCCTAGAGTTATGAAATTTATTTTCATATTAACCATAAATTTTGGTTAATTAGTATAAAAAAGCGATAATTTTTTTCTCAAGTTGTTTCACTTGTTAGTAAGTAAAATAGAAACACTAAAGACCTTTTGGTGAATTATACACACTTTTATTAACATTCAAGCAATGAGATGAAATTATGATGAAGTTTTTTACTAGATTTCCAAGATCATATAAAGATTGGGATGTTTATTGGTTTATTATATTCTAATTAACCATTACATATAACTTTATACCCGTCAAATTACACTCTTATATTGATGACATGGGAAAAACGTATGGTAGAGAAATTGTGAATCTACGTAGAGTACCAATTAGTATCATTTCTGATCAGGGCCTAAGGTTTATGTATTTGTTTTGGTAAGGATGAAAATGATAATTAGGTTCAAAAGTAATGTTTTTATAGACTATCAATATAAAACTGATATATAGTTTGATAGGACTACACACATTCTTAAAGATATACTTCAGGATTACAATCTCAATAATGGTGGATCATGGGAAGATCATCACCCGATCGTGAAGTTATATTATAATAATATATATCATCCATCTATCTAGATGGATACTTCTGAACCCATTTATATTATACCAATTTATTATCCTCCATGTTAGATAGAAATTAGTGATTCAACTCTAGTTGATCCAAGTATAGTTTAATTGATGAAAAAAACTAGTGAAATTGATTATAAAATGACTGATTACTACTCAATCCTGCCAAAAGTCATAGGTTGATCCTAAAAGATGAACTTTTAAATTTAAGGTCAATGATCCTGTGTTTATTTTATTTTATCCAAGATTAAGTCACCAGCATATGGAAAATCATGTAAATCTAACTTTTAGGTTAATCATATCTTTTGATATTTTTGAAAAAATTGGGTATGTTACATATCCATAGATGGAGTGGGAATTCTGCATGTTTATACATGATAAAAGATTCTATATGTGAGAGTATTTAATGGTCCTTAGACTTTAATAATATTATTAATTCATTTCATGACTTACACTCTTAAATTTCCTAAATAATTTTGTGATCCCATATGTTAAAAAGAATTAGGGTGTGTTAGGAGCTTCATGAATGAAATGTCATTAATTAATAAGTCAAGGAAGGATTTTCCCCTTCCATATTAATGTAAGTTTATATCTTGACAATTTTATTGAAATGGAACCATCACATTAAATTACACGACCATGTTGTAATGACGAGTTTATTTTGGATATTCAAAGAATAATGTATCAAGAATATAGGTTAATAAAATGATTGTTAAACCTTATTGATGAGATATTGTGACAAAGGGATTATATTACATAGTGAGCACTCATATTTGGTTGTTGATGCTATGACATTAAATTATTTATCTTGGGTTCCTTGACCATTTTCTAGAATGTAACCATGGAATTTAGGCATGGCTACCTAATTCCAATTAGAAAGAATCCTATATGGTCACACACTAAGAGTTTTCTATGATCAGAATTAAATTTTATTTGAATTTAATTATTTGAATCAATTTTATTCTCAATACCAAGGAGTAAATTTATTCATAATTTTTTAATCATAAAAATTAAATAAATATTTATTTTATTTGTAATTATTTAATTATCAAATCACATATAATATTTATTTATTTATTATTATTCACAAGTTAATAAATAATTATTTATTCATAAATAAATAATTTATATATTTACACAAATAGTTACTAAATATTTTTTATCCAGACTGAATAAAATATTTATTTTATTCATAGAATGAATAAATATTTAACTAAATATTTATTTGGGTATTTGATAAATTCCTGAGTGAAAGATCATACCATGATTGTATCTAGTGATAAATGTTAATTTGAAATATAATAAAATAATATTTATTATTGCACGAGTTTACACTCACCATGAGAAAAATAATAATAATAATAATAATATTACATAGAATAGGGTCATATGTGGTTTAATATATTGTTAAATGGATTTTGTGAAATTAGATAATATTTCAACCTTAAATTTATATCTATAAATAGATTATTATGTATATTTTTTAGAGGTCGACTAAGGTAGATCGACCTTGAGAATCGTTGTGTACAAAGAATTCTAGATCCTTCCATCAAGACTGAAGAGCACTCTAGAGATCATCGTCATTCCTCCATCCTCTTATAAATGAGTGTGCAAGGAAGATTATTCAGGACTAAATGAATCATCACAATAAAAATGAAGAACATCAAAAGATAACTGATATACCATTCTAGCACTTGAAAAATCATTGATGTTGTTCAGCGATAAAAGGAACATGTGTGAATCACTACTTTAGGCATTCTAAACTTAAATCAAATGAATGCAATGATGGAAGGATGAATTGTTTTTTGGATGGTCAATATATTCATAGAAGAAAGATCTCATGAAAAAGGTATTATTTCTTATAATATATTTAAATTAAATGTAAATTTAATTTTAAAAAGATATTCTCTTTGTTCCAACGAACTAATTTTTCAATATTCTATGCAAAAATTTCATTGGTCGTGATGTTTAAATCTTGTGTGATTTGTGAATAATCTATCGAATCCAATTATTACTGAGTCACAATTAGACTCTATAGGATATTTCGATATGCTTTGAATAATCAAGTGGTATATAATAGATGTAATATTTAAATTTCAAATTATTTATTTGATTTTTGATTGATCATATACAATTTGTTTAGTTTCTCACTTACATTTTATTCATTATTTAACCCAAATTTTAATTAAAATGATATCAACATATTAATTTTAGTAATTCAGGTTTCATATTTTCTGAAATATATTAAAATTGTGATAAAGAATAATAGGAGATTCCATTAGGTGGTTCTTATGATTATGGCTGGTTGACTGGGTTACACGGTGTGTGACCTAAGGAAACATCATGTACCCATGTAAACTATACTTGGATGTTCCATGGGATATATGATGCACCAAGAATTAATAACATGAAGTGAATTTATTATACAGTTCATGATGACCAAGATGGTCTAGAACACAATTTTTTTAAATATGTGACATATAGCTAAAAAATGCATCATGCAACCTACAATATTTTGCGGTGCGATTCACACTAACTATGTTTTCAAATACATGGTTTACAATGTATGAGACTAAAAAAATTGTATAATTAATGATTCACATGGAATGTATCCAGTGTAGACTTCATGTGACCTATTAATTCCCATGACTGAAGAACACACCGAGTCAATTGGTGGGTTACATGAACACATGAAAAACCGAACACATTAAATAAAACTCATAAGTACACGCTATGTAATCTGGATAAGATACATTCCAAGTCCCTAGGAATTTATCCTAGATGCATGGAAAGTGAGGAACACAATGTTTATCTCGTTAGTAAAAATTGTGTAGTCTCCCAATAAATAAAATAATTAAATTACATAAAAATAATTAATTCAAACATTAAAAACCCAATTACACTCTAATCCCAAGATATTTTGATTTTGTAATAATGGTTTTGAATAATTAATAAATGTACCATTAATTCCATGTAATTATTTTTAATTTTTGGTCATTATATTCATTTTTCATGAATTCATTTAGGATAGGTATCTTCATGAAAATTCAAATGTCCATTAAGATAAATGGAATCAATCAACAAATTAAGATAATAAATATAAACATGTTTATCTTAATAATAAAGAATAAATTGAAGTGAATGACAAACAGTGTCATTTTCTGTATTTTTTTCATGTTTATTACTGATCATGAGCTTCGAACATATATGTTTATTCATTGGTTTAATTTTTTTTGTAAGGGATTGAAATTATTTATTATTAAATTAAATATGATGGCCTACATGTCATACCTCCCTCTATTATTATTTAGGACATACACGTACAATGTTGTTTTATGTAATCACCCTTATCCAATCCTTTAGTTACCCTAAATTACATGTGATTTTTAAGACTTATGTAATAAAATGTGAATCTCAAATCATATGTAGGTTGTTCAAAATGGAACCGAGAAAAAACCAACCTATATGATACGTAGGTGGAAAGGTGGAATGCTGCAACACCTTTTAATATTGGCCTAAGAAGTTTTTCTCCTAGGCTCATAGGTTGATTTATTTTACACTTAATAAAAATTCATTAGATAATACCATGATCACATCATTTATTTATTTTATTTTATTTTTCTTACGCATGGTTTATTTTATGGATGTAATACTATGATTACATAAATAAATAGACTAATATAAAAATATAGATTTAATATAAATGGATTATGCATAATTGTTTATAGTAACATGGTTAATCCATTAAGTAAAACACACTAAATGTTTACAAGGAAGGTAAAAGATAAATTAATTTTTTTATGCATGATAAATAAAATCAATCAACTTAATATTTTGTCAGACTAAGACTCTCATTAATTTATTAGAAATGAAACCATAGAACTAAGTGTTTTACCAACCCTCATTGGGAAACTTAATTTTATTTGGGAGTTCTTATATAAGTTTTGGGTTAACTCAACCAATTTATATTAAGAGAAATATCCCTCGATAGACTTGATGAAACTTGGAGGCAAGTGTTTAGGAAATATGAGAAATGGATTCTGGATTGGGGAGTCTACTTAATGGATGAAATATCTGCAAGATCTTAGTTTGAAATGAATTTCCTACAAAATACCTTTTAATAATTTACTAAACCCTCGCATGGATTATGAGAAGTGGTATATGGATCCTTTCCATAGGAATTTCCAAACAAAAATAAATTCCGAATTTAATGGTGAGGGCCATTGATACTTAATAAAATAGTGGGATACTTTATGAAATTAAAATTATTATGTCTCACATAATTTGTAATAAAGTAAATTTCTAATCATCTATTTTAATTATTTATAAAAAATGAAATAAAAACTATGAAAACACTATGATCATTCCTTAACTTGAGGTATGTGCTTACAAATAAAAATTTATATATATGGTTCAATCATTTATGTGATGCATTGTTATCATAAATGTTTTTCTATATATTGGAATCCCCTATTACTGTTCTACCACCCCTGTAAGTGAGAAAAGGTTAAAAGGATACCTACTAGAGATATGTAGAGGATTCTTCCTAGGTCCATTGAATTATATTATCAACTATGTTAAGAGATTTGATAATACAATATAGGGACCTGGATGCTTATACCATAATATATCATCTTCTTTTTATTGATAAATCTAATTAAAGGCTGGAAATAAATAATATTGTTAATGAACTATATCAGTGAAAACTCAAAGAATGAAATCTTGCTACTGATCATGGTTTTAAAATGCTAGTGTATACTGATTAGTTAGTGAGATTGATATTCCACTTGGATAATAAATTATCTATTAATATTATTTTATTATCCTTATAACCAAGGTTATCATTAATAATCTAAGCCTATATAAATGAATTGGATAATCCATTCATGAATATTTTGATCATACTTCACCTGGAAGATAAGGATTGGTAGAAATAAGTTTCTCTACCCATTATAATGAATTTTTTAAAATAAAAGGATGATGATACCTTGAACAATATAAATAAAAAAGATCCATTACAACATACTTCAAACAAAAAAAGGATTTAGAGTCTGTAGAATGAACTAGATGATATTTTCTTCTAATATTGAAATAATAGACATTGGAAAAGAAGTTTCAATTAATTGAAGAACAAAACACTTTAATCTAATTTAGGTATATTACAAAAGTTTCTTTTCACCAAATTTATATTAAAATAAAATATTATTACAACATACATGTATTTAAATATAGGAAATGAGAAAGAATTGAAAGGTTATAGAGTGAATTCCAAAGAAGCTAGGAAAGGGAGATTTCTATGTTAGCAAAGTGGATATCACTACTTCTGATTGCTAAAATGGATTGATTTAAGTTTTTAATAAGTGTTACCAAAACATTTATCTTAGTGTCTATATATACATAATTGGACATTATTTCATATTTTGAATAAATGTTTTTATGGTTCTTCAGTACTAAACTAATGATTTTGTAACTGTTGAATCATATATATCCATTGTAATGAATAATGGATATAAAATATAAGACTCTTAGTTAATTAAGGAAGTATAATTATTTTTCAAATAAAACTAAAAGTATTTGACTTGATTATACCCATTTTTAGTCACAATTGAGCTAAGATATTGAGTATAAAAACAAACAACTAATAATGGTTTAAAAAATTAAACCATTATAAATAATGGTACACAAAAAATATTTTAGTTTTAGTTCAACATGGACACATGAACTATTATAAATCTAAAGTGACTTCATACACTACAAGATATTGATTTAATGAATTTTAGAAATTATTAGTGAAGTAAATGGGTGAACATGGTAAAGATTAAGGAATCTTTTTTCTAGTATTTGAGAGAACATATTATCCAAGTATTATTTAATATTACATGTTGAGTAAAGGAACTCCTAAAATAAAATTTCATTATATACATCAACATCATTATGTTAGTAAAAGGAATATCAATGACGAGTCTTATGTATATTGAAATTAGTCCATAATTTATTCCAAGACATGTTTTTCAAATAGCAGTGCAAGAACTAACCACATGCCAACTATATTTTATAATGAATATCATATTAATAAAGATATGATAAGAATATATTAATACACTACCACAAGGGTTTTTTGAAAACCTTTTGTTGAAAGATGGCTATAAATATAAATGAACATCAAACACTACAGTGCATCCGAGTTAATAATTCAATAGACACTAAAGATATTAACATCTAATCAAGACTGAACATATTTATATAATGGAATCCTACCACTTTGGGGATAATGGGAGTAGAATTGAATTCTTTTTAAGGCTCTGGATTCACATTAGTTGGCATGGGATTGCTGAACTCCACTGAGAATTAGAGGAGGATTAATTCCATAGACATATACTTCATGAGAATTCATAACCAAAGAGGTAGTTTATGTTTACCATGGTGGGTGATACATATATTATTATTTAAAAATAAATATTCCTATAAAGAAGCATAAAATGAAAACATGATATGGTTGACAAGTATGTATAAATTCAAGTAATGGACTACATGTTTCAATATTTAGGGATGTCATATTTTGAATGTTTCTAATACTTGATACTCTTAGTGAGTATTCAAGAGAAAATGGACATTGATGGTACAAAATGGTACCAATAAAGCATGATTGATTATTGAAATTTTTAGTATTTAAAAAACCTATTCACAAATCATCATGATTAAAATCCTTTTGAATTATACTTTTAAAATATTATTTATATGATCATCATATTGGGATATTGATTTTTAAGGCCAACTCATTTTGAGGAAACCATATGAATTATGTATATTTGAAATGAAAAAAATGATACCCTGTGGTATATATCTAAAAGGCATAATTAAAAATGGTTTGTGACATAAATAAATTCCAATAAGATATATTTATTACATAAACTTATTTATGAATAAATAGTGCATAGTGATCATAGAATATTCATTTGGAATGAAAGAGTGACATGTGTCTTTAAAAATTTAGTGGGAGCACTATAAGTTTTTAAGATAGATATGTAGATAACATATGGAAAAAATATTATGTCTTACCAGTTTATTAATAATAAGTAATGGATTTATCCAATTATGATTTAAAGTAGAAACTATGTTCTAGGGAACTATATATATAAAATAAATCCATGGGTCAGCTAAATATAGTAATAGTAAATATATTAAAAATTCAAGAATTAATTTTTATTAGTATATAATCATTCTAGTAGAACATGCATGGGAATGGTGAGAGATTACTGAGATTAATAGAATTTCATTTTCTTTTTTTCTAGGAATTTATCTAATATTCCATGATATGTAATAATGTTTGATATGACTGATTCATAATGCATAATCACTGACTATAAAATATATCCAACACAACTTCATCAAAATTCAGTTATAAATATACAAAAATACTTGGAAAAGTAGAACAAGATGAGTTTTTAGTGTCAGGACAAGTGGGAATATTAGTTATCAAGGGAATTGAACTTCTGTATTCACTTAGTTTGATTTGATCTAGTAACACATAAAAGAAAAATTAATATTTACAATTATTGGTTTTCATATCTAAAATATTAAAGTATGTTGTGGATTTTTAAGGATCTTAAAAAGTGTCTTAGAAACACCATGTTCCTTTTAGGGTTATACAAAAAGAAAAAGTTTTTATCATTATGATAACATTTAAATAAGGATTTAATCAGGACGTCAGGATTTTGAAAAGAGTATAAGAGGTGTATCTCAGTTATATCACTATTTGGGGTATTTTAAAAAGTTAGTAATGTTTTAGTAATCATATTTTATATTCAGACATGTGTATTTACCAACCCTATTCTAAAAAATGTGGTAGGCCTAGAAGCTGTAGCTATACTCATCATAAGCATGTTTAAAATGGGATAACTAATAAGTTGTTAAAAGATGGATTTAGTGAAAGTGGGATTCTAATGGATTTGGTTCCCTAAAACCAATTACTTTTTACTTCAGGTTTCCAATATATTCATGATCTTTAATACTAATTAATATGTTATAACTTTTAGATCATTATTCTTCATAACATCATTGTGATAATTTCCTATTGTATCTGTCACATCAAAATAGGTTATAACAGTTCCCTGTAATGATGAGAACATTGATATTATATTAATATATATTTTATATATTTTTTATATAGTTAGGATGATTATCTATGAATGGGCAAATAGTTTATCAACAGTCTTGTGTGAGTGCTTGTAAAAGGAGGTGGCTTCATCTCTTGAAGTTCGTACTTGGTGATCTCTAAGATGGAAAATTATGAAGATATACCCGCTAGTTGAAATTTTATATATTTATGTGATGTTGGATATTATTTTCTATGAGTGTGTGTAATTATACTTAGACTTTAATATTATTATTAATACATGTCATGAATCACACACTTAAATTAGCTTATAAAAATGTTGATGTCATATGTTCGTAGAAAGTAGAGAATGTTTTGTGCATCATGAATGTCATGTTATTAATGAATAATTTTAGGAAGGATATTACCTTCTATATTAATGGAATTTTATATCTTGACCCTTTTATTGAATTGAAACTATCACATTAAATTCCAGGGACATGGTGTACTGACGAGTTTATTTCAAATATTTAAAAAAATTTGTATCAAGAATATAGGTTGATGAAACAATTGTGAAAATAGATTGATGAGATATTTTGAGAAAGAGATTATATTATATAATGAGCACTCATATGTGGTTGTTGAAATTGTGACATTAACTTCTTTATCTTTGGTGACTTGACATGTTGCTAGATAGTAATGTTGGACTTTAGGCAAGACCATCTAATATCAATGAGAAAAAATCCTAGAGTGTCACACATTAATTGTTTACATTCATCTCAATTAAATTCAATTTTACTTTAATTATTGGAATAAATATTATTCTCAATCTAAGGAATAATTCAACTTCAGATTTATCAATCAAAAATATTAACTAAATATTTATTCACAAGGTAAATATTTAATTATGTGAATAAAAATAATATTTATATATTTCTTATTATTCACATGGTAGAAAATAATTATTTATTTATTAATAAAGTATTTTTTTAATAATGAGAATATTTATGAATTTTTATTCATCATTATATGTATAAAATATTTATTTTATTTATTTAATGAATAAATATTTAATAAAATATTTATTTGATAATTAAATAAATTATAAGGAGGATGAGCAGACCAAGATTGATTCTAGTGATAAATATTAATTTGAAAGCTGATAAAATAATATTTATCATTGTGCTAATTTATGCACACCATGAGAATAAAAATAAAAATAATATTTTTATTACATGGAATGTGGTCAGATGAGGATTAAGTTATTATATAAGGGTTTTTGTGAAATTAAATAATATTTTAATCCAAACCCTATATCTATAAATAAATGACTATATCTATTGTGTAGAGGTTTATTGAGATTGATCAAAATTGAGACTAATTATGCAAAAAAATTTACAGATCCCTCTATCAAGATCAAAGAATGCTCTAGATATTCTCATCCCTCATATAGCCTCTCAAGAATAAGAGTGTAAGGACCAGATAATCCATTATCATTGTTTGGAGATCAAAGGAGCACATGTGGATAACTATTAGAGGGATTCTGCACTTGGATCCTATAATCTCAATGACAGTTGACGAAAAGGTTTTGGATGACCAACATATTCATCAAATAAATATCTCAAGAGTCAGGTATTTTTTCTTCTACTATATTTAAATTAATTATAAATTTAATATGAAATTATATTTTCTTCATTATAGAGACCTTATTTTTCAGTATTCTATGAAAAAAGTTTGTTGGACATGACTTTTATGTATTATAGAATTTTAAAATGATCCATTGAATCCCACAAATTATGAGTTAGGATTGACCCCAATAAGCATTTTCACTATGCTCAAAATGATCATAAACATTATTTATCACTAAAATTTAGTGTTATAAATAATTTATTAATTTTTATAGTTATGTAAATGCATAACTAATCCTCTTCTGATTGGGGGTTTTGATGAGGATGAATTAAGAGTCAATGCTTTGTATTTGTAATGGTCTTTTTACATTGTTGAATGAAGTAAAATGTTTTGTGAAGTAAGGTTATACCATTAGTTTTTGTTTTATAGAAAAATATAATATTTTTAGTTAAAAAATAGTAATTGGAGGCTAAAATAAAATTTCAATAAGTGAGACAATTTCCTCAAAAGGGGAGTTAAAGCTTCTTGGTGATGCGAAACCTAATGGTGGGGAGTTTTTAATTCATACCATAAAATTTGTTAGTTATTTATTTTAATTACTATCATTTCAGTTATTAAATAATCATATTATAAGTTTCTAAGAAGCTACAGATGGAGTGGGAAGGAATTAAAGGACGAAGGGGGTAGAAGGAAGAAGTGGTTTTGGTGTAGTGAAGGCACTTGAACTCTCATTCATATCACCTAGAGTTTGGTTTCATATTAAAGTCACCAGAAGTCTAATGGTAACCCACCAAAACTTTTATGAGTTTATTTTTGGGGTTTTAAATGAATTTTAAATGTTAGTTTTTTTATTTAGACTTAATAAATGTTAAAATTAACACCTCTCTTGGTATAGCCCTTTTTTAGTCATCTGAAGATCCTCTCTCTATTATCTCCCTCAATTTCTCTCCCTCTTAAAGGTGGTTTACCTATAGTGGATCGAATTTTTTATTTATATTTTTCAAGTTATTATAGTTAGATAATATAAGATAGGATCAAACTATTTTTTTGTATGTATTATATAACCTTTTCTATAAATAATATCACAAAATTAGCTTTTGACCTTAGTTTTAAAATCCATTAAATCTTGGGTTAGTTCTTCTTTTAAGGGTGTGGTGGAATCCTATTTTAGAATTATTAAAGTAAAGTGACATATCTTTTCTCATAATTTTTAATTATCATCAATTTATTGAATTAAAAAATAATTTTTCCCTAACATAATTTTTTAATCACTTATATAGGGGTGTTTCTGCCTTCCTCTAAGTGGTTGAAACAAGTTTAACATAAGTTTCAATATGTAACCCTTCCTCTCTTTCATAATTTTATAGTTTTTGGGAGAGAAATTATATATGGCTAACTTATATGGATTTTAAATGAATGTTTTACCTTAATAAATATTTTCAATAAATTGATTTATAAAATATGAAGTTGGTCAATTAATTTGATTTCTAATTTTATTGAGAAATTACTTAGGTTGGTTTATACACTTTAATTTATTATTGGTTAGTTTTTAAAACATATATTATATTATTTTTATGATTAATAGGGATTATTTGATTATATATAAATTAATATATATATATATATATATATATATTTCAACATGATATATTTGTTTTGTACATATAGATATGCGAATTATTCCTCAAGGGTTTATGCTTTGTATTACCAACATTTATCCATGATTATTATGATTGTTGTTAATAATATAGAAAGGGGTATTTAATTATTATATATATCTTTAATAGGTACATTAATATTTATTTATATGTTATTATATTAGGGAAAGTATTACTGTACTCCCACTTGGTATAACCCTGTTCTAATTACCTAGGATGAGAATAATGATTTCACTAACTCCATATATATGATTTTATTTCTACTTGTATGGGAACTACATCATGACTCAATCTTGTTTATACTCTTATATTCTAAACTAGTCTTGAATTAGGTAAAATAGGATTGTATCCTCCCATTATATGAATTTATTCTTGTTATTTATTTCACCTATTAGGTTTATATAATGAACATGTTGAATATTTCGTTTTCTTTTTCACCTGATCTATATTTATACTCAATGCTCTTAGATTTATAATATGTTGGTAGGGCTTAGATTGTGATTTTCTATTGGGCATGATATACTCACACCTTACATGTTACCTATTATGATGCATTTATATTCTTTTATATGCCACCCATGTAAAGGTAAAGTACTATATCATGTGAGTTTGTAACACATGGTCCATGGATTAAGGTTATAAAATTTTAAAATTTTTGAGGGATAATATAGGGTAGGATGAAAAGGGATGTCCTTGCATGTTCTATAAGGAATACCTCACTAAAAAGACGATCTCTATAGTATTTGGGGTTTCTATAGGACACTTGATTTATGTACACAATAGCTATAATTTGTATGTATGATTCAGATTATATTTGTGTGGTGTTCCATAATAATATAGTCTATTAATTATAGAACTATGAAGGTATAATAAGCAATCCTCAGGCATACAAACACTCATACAAACATGTTTATATTTTTCATTTTTACTACATCTTCTAGGTTAATGCCATAATTTTGGTATGAACTATTGATAGTGAAATTTAGTTATAAATAAAAAACACCATATCCCATATTATTATCAATAACCCCTCAACATTCATTCAAAAATATATCAACCAAGAGGTGTTCCTAAGTTATTATGGTGACCTAATTTTGTTATTGTTTGGGTATCTTGGTCATGGTCAATATATATACATTCTCCAATCCCATATATTGGGAATGTTAGTTCAAGTACCACTATAATAATATTATCAAAATATTGATTTTTTACAATATAACACTTTCTTGTTATAACTATAGGGTCTGAAATAAATTTGAATAATTATACAGCTTATTTAGCTGCATTAGAATCGATAACATACCCAGTTTTGAAGAATTGGATACCATTGGATTTAATGATTTTTATTTCTTATTTTCATTAATTATGTGTGAAATTATAATAAATCAATCTATTTAAAGGATAGTTTTTTATATTCTATTGGATAAATAGATCTATTTACTCTCTAAGTACTTATAATATATCTGTTATCCTTTTAGAAAAATGTTAGATAAGTAGAATTACTACTCAATTTAGTTCCCCTAGACTTTTTTGATATCTTCTCATCACACTCTATGAAGTGGTAAAGTGAAACCCAATACATGGTATGGAATATATGATAGATCCCATCACTGAAAAATAGGGATTTTTATAGAACTTATTAATCCCCTTTTATGTTTTAAGTAATCCATTTGGAGAGATTTGTGACATGTGACAAAAAAAATTTCTATTAAACTGTTCAATTTTTTTAATATCTAAGAAATTTATTTACTTTAACTCGGTCCAAAAAATTTATAGATCAATCTTAGTAGACCTTTTTACTGTAAATTTTGGTTTCCACTTTAAGTAATTTTTGGAGAAATATTTTCAACTATGTATTAACTAACTATAAAACTAATATATGTTCTCTGTATTTTTTCAATATATGTCACTTAGAAAACTATGGTGATTCTATTAAACTCTTATCAAAAATTGGTAAAATAATTTCCACATTTTTTAATGTCTGATTTGACCCATAAATGGTTCCATTCCTATTTTATATAATAATCATGGAATGCCACTATATAAATCTGAATTCAAATAGGTTCATCATCTCTATTTGTATAAATGATTCATCACATTAAACATATAGACTCATCTTAAAAATTTTAAAACTAATATTTATTTATAAGAAATCACTATACCATGAATGTCAACCTATTTTTTAAATACCCATTTGTACCCAATAATATTTTCATCTATTGGAAATAATAAAACACTAACTTGATTTGGTGTATGGAATCCATTTCTGAATTCATATCCAATTACAATTTCAACATTTTTTTTCTATTTTATAATTTTTATTGGATAAGTATTTATTATTATTAATTAATAATTTATCACATAATGTGATGATTATAAAACCATAATTATTAGTTTTTATCTTTTCTACATAGTATACATGCCTCTGGAACTATCCTTTTCCACGATAACTTGTAGAAATTATTCCTATGCTATCATATTATGATTATTTAGACCTAATTTTACCAATTTTTTTCTCCAGCTATATAAAATAGATATATTCTCCCTCTAATAAAAATAAAATCTTTTACTAAACTATAATATTTATATCTTAGGGATTTTTATAATATCCTTTTTAATCTTATCATAATTCCCATAGATACACTTTTTGTTTCTTAATGAAAGTATTTTTATAGAAATATCTTTATAAAAACCTTTGAATATAAACACATAAATTTATGAAATAATGGATTTATTACATATTATAACTCATATGATGTTTAATTTTTCTTTTTAGTTGGAATATGGTTAAACTTTAATGTTTCTATTTGTGAAGATGGTTATAACAAGATGTAATAAAAGTATTTAAATAGTAATCCTAAATCTCACCATGGAAATAATGGTGAAATTACTCATTTTACCAATACCATTAATATGATATGTATAATAAAATATGAGTTTATGAATAATCTAAAATTTATATTTTTTGGTCGATGAAGGATTATTTAATATATTATTCAACTCACCCACTCAAAAAATATTTTATCTTCTTACAAAGTTTATTCTCTATGTCACCATTATATTCCATAAATCTCTCAAAATAATCTCATTTATGATTCATTAATTAAATATGTCTATATCTACTAATAATTTTATTAAAAATCATGAAGTGTGATAATTTATATCTATAATCCACTTGAAATAGTTCACATATATATCTCTAAAATAATTATATAATCCATGTATCTTTATTAACTTTAATGCCAAAAGGTGTCCTAATGAATGTAACTTATATAGAATCATGTCTAATACTTAAAAGTTTTATCTAAAAGTTGTTTAAAAACTCTTCTCAATATATATATATATATGACATTTTATTATGGTATTATTTAACCAAGTAATATGTTACAAAAAATGGGTATTATTTGTGTCTTATGTGACATATTCACCATTAATTAACAATATAGGGCATATCTATTTCATGCATAGTTAAATTGTTTTTCAAATATACAATAATATATTTTATTTATATTCTTAAAATAAAATCCTATTATTTCTAAAGTCAACACTGAGATATTGTGTTTCTAACAAACAATATATAAAAATAGTTTTCAAATACAAGAATATTTACACTAGGAAATGTCAATTTTGATGTTATGTAGTTGATTCATGCGTCAATATCTAGAAAAAAATTATAGAACCACTTCAGATATTATAATAATTTTATAATCCCTTACTTATTGTATTCCAATAGAAATGTGTGAGTCAAAATATGTATCTAATAACCAAAAAGTTAGAATAGAAATAGTTGGTATGAGTGGAATTGTTAAGAAGGGAGGGGGGAGGGGTGAATTGAGCTTCTGATTAAAATAGTTATGTTTTGAAAATTTAAATGAAAATACCTCAGTTTAATTATGACCCAATTAGTAAATACAATAGGTATATATAATTTGATACTTTAAAATAATTTCTCAATGGTACGATTAATACCAAGTCAAAATAAATAAAATTAATTTAGATTTTTAAATAAATATACTTAGAATAGAAATTTTATATAAATCCCATATATATGATAACTATCATAGTTTTACTTTTCAAACACACCTTGAAAATACTCAATGAAAAATAGTGTAATGAAAGTAAATAATAAAAACACACAATGAAATTATAACAAGAGATTAGATCCAAGATGGAATTTATTTCTCTCTATGTGAAAGTAATCCACTATCAAGCATGTTTATCAAAATTAATTAACTAATGCACAACCTAGATTGAGTATACTAATCCAAAACATGGATTAGGTTGCAATTAAAAAATTCACAAAGATATGTGTAATTAGTAACAAAGATATGTAATGAGTTTAACAAAACCCTAAAAGTGTGACAAACGTAAGCCTCTATGGTGGTTATTCATATAATATATGACGAGATAGGTTTTGTGTATGGTTTTTATTATTTTAAAAGAATTTAGTTATATAAAAATTTTCATGTTATAAAAAAATAATTCCCCACTTTATCATTCTTTAACATTGGTAGCATATATTCCATGGATAAAAATAATAATTGGCATCTCAAAGTATGTCTTTGAGTTATCCCTAAATGATTTCCATCATTGGTTATTATTTTTTTGGTGAAATGTTATGGTTATCATGGTTAGTATTTTTATAAAGATATAAAATATTCTCATGATGTGAAAAACATGCTTTTTTATGTGATGACCCACCAGGTATACATAATAGAGTGTTATGCGCTATGTATTCAGTATTCAAGGGGTGTATGTTTTATATTGGACACCAATACTTGAGGTTGAAGAAATAATTAGA
Organism: Viscum album; assembly: GCA_963277665.1. Classification (NCBI taxonomy): domain Eukaryota; kingdom Viridiplantae; phylum Streptophyta; class Magnoliopsida; order Santalales; family Viscaceae; genus Viscum; species Viscum album. The sequence goes on along the minus strand of OY728166.1, from coordinate 1,157,929,840 downwards.
ATGATAACTCCTATAATTTTATACTTTTATTAAGAAAAAATTTAGGATTAGATAATCAAGGGGTGGCCGAATATGTTTCTGATCATGTCATCATTTAAGGCTTAACCTGAATGGCCCTAAGGCCTTATTTATTTTATTTTATTATGGATAATCCACCTTTTAACCAATATGGGATTTTTCCTCTGATATGAAGAGTATGAATTCTGGGAACTCGATTTAGGTAGACATAAGAAGTGTACATACATACCTAAATAAGGTATATATGATACTCTTATCTATTCCATATGAGAGTAATGTGATTTTCTCATCCATTTATATGAATGAAAAGTTATGTATTCATCAACCTGGTTAGTCTATACTCAAAGAGTTGTGAACGTATGAGCATGATCTATGAGATTGACATAATCTGTGTTTGATGGTCACATGAAATCACAGAAAAAGATATTATATGATTATTCACTATTCTATTTCATACAATTGTTAAACATTGGTATAAAAATATATATTTTGGATAAATATTATGACATATCACTTTATAGACTCGGTAGGATTGAAAATTTTATATAGTTCTCACTTTGTATAAATTTTTATATTTGAGAATTTATAATTGTTTTCAATGCTATAAAGGATTATGGGGTATCAATTTTTATTTTTGAAAATTATTATTGAGGTTATAAAAAATTTATAGATACTATAAAGTGTTTTAGGGGAAATCTAGAAAAGTTATGGAATAATTTTTACAAATATATCATATAGTAAAAATGTATGATAAAAATTATAAAAGGAATTTTGGATATGGTTTCACATGTTTTTCCGTATGATGTGACGTAGGTTGAAATTGCACTATGTATACGGGGATTTAGTGAGAGTTGGATATTAATGGAATTGTGTATTGAAGGGATTAACCATGATGTGGTGGTTTAGAACACACCACAGTATATCCTTATATGCACCAAAATATATCATATGTATCATATCATGGTATTCCTTTCAAGTTGGACTATTTTTATATCTCTTACTGATATTTATCCCCATTTGTTCATTTTATCTAATTGAAGGAGCTACAAATCTACTATAATAGTAATTCCCAATGTGAACACATCATTCACATCATGAACATATCAAGGAAGAGACCTCGTTTTCTATGACTGGTGGTTTATGGCATGAACCTACCATTTATGCCATGTTGAGGTGATTCACGAAGTGAATATTCATTTCACATCGTGAACCCATTGAACCAACTATTAAAATTTTAGTTTTCCATGGTTTTAGATGGTTTTTATTTAACCCAATTATCCCCTCCTCTTTTTCAGTCTCAAGCTTGGGGGTTCATCTCTTGTACAAATCCTTCCTCCCTCCATATTTGGTCAATTTTTGGTGGTATTTAACCATTGATCTTCATGGGTCATCATGAAAAGTGGATTAATTCATCTCTCTTTGGTCTTTAATTATTCCTTCTTATGTTTTCCTCTTACCTAAAGTCTATGATGTCCTAGGGTTTAACTGATCTAAATTTCTTGCTAGAGATATGAATTTTAGGGTTTTTTATTTCCATCTATGAGAATTTTATCTCTTTGGTTCATGGGTTTTATGAAATTATAGATTCTTTCAATTATTTGAGGTGTGTAGTTTCATAATATGAATATTCTATATGAACCTTGTTTAGTTTAACATGTTCAACATGGTTTCTAATTTTTTTAAATACATTGTTTTGATTCATCGATAACTATTTTGAAGGTTAAAAATGATTTTAAGAAATTTATTTAAAGGGAATTGTTTGGGTCTAGTTTCGGGTTAGTTTATATTTTATTTGATAAATATGATTTTTGTTTGATGAAAATCCCTTTGAAATGGATTTTAATTTTTAGAATCATTCCTCTTTAAGAGGGAGACATCCCATGGGATCATGGGATGTGTGTAAACTTGGTTGTTTTTACTTGGTTATTGAGGTGTGGGAATATTAGTTATCCATGACCAAATATACCAAAGGACTCCTTACCGATGTGAAAAATTATTTTATTTCCAAATTGGTTATTTATTCATGAATTTATTTAACACCATTTCAAATAAAATATTCACCTTGTTTTATGGAAAACTATGAAAAACTTATATCCATCTATTTGTAATTTTTTAAAGAGAATAATTGGTTTATTTCATAAATTATTATTATGGAACACTATGTGGGATCCCACCAGTCTTTGTTTTCACACTCTTCATACACCCAATGGGTGTGTATAGGATTTATTATTTTTAATGTTGGTAATTGAAAGGAACTGCTTATAGATGATAGATTCTAATGTTATATGGGTATAATTTATGGTTTTGGCACTATGGAATGCTGACAAACATGTCATAGGGAGATGTATTAGAGTATTTTTGTTCCTTTTTATCCCTTTTACTAGTACTTGTATTTCCATAGTGTAACTCCTATCAACTATTATATCGTATTTGAATATTTATTTTCTTATTTCACACTTGTTCAGTTGTTTCTCTTATTTATGATATATGTTGGAATGTTGTTATATTACATATTTAATTATAGATCATTGGTTTTTATGTATTTATGGGAAAAATAATTCCTAAAGGTAATTCATAGAAGGCCATACAATTTTTTACAGTTTATCAGAATCAAGAATTCACTATGGGCCTCATCACAAGATAAATATGGTTTTAGGTTTAGGGAAGAACTGGGTTGGTTCATAAAAAATTGGTATCAAAGGTAGAGGTTTTTTTCTTCAATTTATATGATTTAGTTTGTTTTTATGGATAACAGTTAGGACTATTGAGACATAATGAGTGGGTTCTGAGTGAGTTCCATGCTAGTTCTCATCTTTACAAGCTGTAAGTTACAATGAGATGTTAAAAAATCTGAAATTTTTGAGTTATGTTTTTGATTTTGATTCATATTTTCATTGAGGTTGTTTCCTTGTTTTATAATACCCTATTTATTTTATGTTTTTTAGTACCATTCCCCCTAGAATACTTCTAGGGAATCATTAGGAGACTGTTGTGAATAACATTCCATTGTAAAATCCTTCGATTGACCAAAATATTTATAAAACTATTGTGTGTGATTTTATTATATTGACTAGGGTGTAGCTCTAGTTCCTACTCAATATAGATAAGTGGATCCTGATAAGGGTATAGATAAGTATCAATTTGAAGTGTTTCTTTGATAGAAAACACCATCCTTTCCACGGATTAATGATATTCAAGAAGAAAAGGACTATAAAGGGAATATTGAAAGGATGATTTACTTTTTAGAGACTCTATATCCTATTAAGATGAGGTGTACTATTTTTAATATTGAAGGCCCTAGTCATAGGTGGTGGGATTTAGTGGTCTTGTCAAGGCAATATAAGGGTTTGGATTTTAAAAGATTTAATTCCATATTTAGTCACCAGTTTTACCCATAAATGACAGATTTGGTCAATTCTATGGTGTTCCAATCCCTTCAACATAGTTATTGGAAAATAAATATGCATTCTAACCATTTTACTTAAATTTACCTTTTAACACCAGATGTTGTATCAAATAAAAATTCAAAGGAAAAAAGTTTTAATATGTATTTATGGAAGGAAATCTATTATCTAGACTTTATGTTGAAACTTTTTACCAATTTTTATTTTTGGATATGGCTCTAATTAATGAACTTGATTAGGAAGGAAATCTTGGATTGGTTGAAATTCCTCCCATGATTAGTGGTAGTTATAACAACCCTTATGCAAGAAATAGGAAGCATAATAAAGTTTTAAATGGAAGTTATAGTTTCTCCTTACAAAAGACTTATTCTATGACCTCTTGAGTTGAAATAAGAGGCCCTGTAACTTGTTACAAGTGTATAAAGATTGTTCATAAAATAATTTATCTATTAGAAGATCTAAAGTATTGCCTCTCTTCTGGAAATCTAGTTCATTTGCAATGATTCTATAAATACATATCTTCCTAGTGAAGAGGTTCAAGATATTAAGAACTGAGGAGGTCAGTGATGTGGTCAGATGCTTCCATGGAACAGGGTTTCCAACAAAGAATGTATGGAGGGAAGAACTCATTTCATGGAGAGAGTTAGATGGGTTATTCCCTAATGTCAATGGTAACAAAAAGTCATATTTTGTGATGAAGTAGATACATTCAATGGCAGGGTCACCATTGGAAATAAAGATAGACCCTATAACCATTAGATGTTCTATTTTTATTACTTATTATATATAATATTATCTATTTGATAAAACTACCTCTCAAGATTGTACCCCTATCTATGTTGGTGTTTTTATAATAAAACATATTCACCTATGTTTCTAAAATTTTCATTTAATTTATTTTTCAGTTTTTTTATTAAATACCAAGTGATGAAATTCATAACATCATGAAGATAATTTCATGTCTTGTTAGAGGGATGGACACATCTATTATTATCCTTCAATATCATTGAAACATGTTTAAAGATCATTATAAGTAAGTGGACGATGATCCATATGAATATGGAGGTGTAAAGTAGGATTCAACTCACTAGGGAAAGGTACCAACCAACCAGTGCCTTAATGGAAACCCCCCAAGTGTCTAGAAGACCCACTAGACTAATGGTGGAGTCCCACCTGCCAAATAGTGGTAAAGGAAGAACCAAGTACGTCCCTCATAAGTCCAAAAACTATCCAATAGAGGGGTATCAATAGAATATCTAGAAGTATAGATGTCTACAGGTAGGCTGCTAGCTATTTGGCGGTGGCTACTGGGTATCTATTAAAATTGAGATAGCTTCCCTAAGATAGATTTAATTATGGTCAAAATGGACATAATTCTGGTAGTCTTTAGATTTATTACAACTAATTAATTATGGAATGTTCCTGGTCCTATTGGAGACTATAAAATGAGTTTATTGGCCTCTTAGTAGTTCACACCTATAACCAATGATACTATCAGTATTGAATCATTTCCAAATATCTATAACTATATATTACTATTAAATTTCCTTTATAGTATCTCAATATCTCATATACTCTCATACATTCTCTACAATAGATATTTCACAATTATAATAATATTTTAAGAGATTTGTGTGTCTTTGTAATGGGTTTTCCAAAAAGAAAACCTCTATCCTCTCATCACCTTTCACTATTGTTTTTTTTAGTCCAAAAATTGCAGGAAGAATTCCTTGGATATTAATGAATCTTACTAGTGTTATCAAACATTAAAATTGCGAGATAAAAGTTTCTTGATCACTTTCTAGATCAAGGGATTAATAATACTGGCCACTCAAATTGAGGGGTGGAGACTTAGGTGCTCAAATTGAGATACTTCTAAAATACTTATCAAATATGTTTTATATATATTTATTTTATCACATTAAATCATTTCCCATCTATTCATATTATTTTATAAATTGAATTTGATCATTTCTTATCATATTTTTTATAATATGTTTTTTAACTTGGACTGAATTTATCATCTATCACTCAATCAAATTATCTCTTTATTTTATTATTTTTTCAAAATAATTTTCTTTTCAAATTTAACTTTCCCTTATGCTTTAATTTTTAAAAGGGTGTTGAAATCCAATCATTTTATAATTTCTCTAATTATAAATAATTTTCAGAGTGAGGTTTGTGTTTTTATAAAAAACATTATTTTTCTAAAGATTGATTATTTTCAAAAAATTTACTTTTAATATCTCAATTGATTTTAAAAATTGATCTAATAATTATGGAATATAAATCCTATTCACATGATATTATTTTTTATAGCCCTATATACTCATATAGGAAGAATAAAATATAAAATTTTCTTGGTAGCATTAGTTACCTAGTTTGGAAAATGGTAATGTGTGAATAAGTTCTAACTATCGAATCAGAAAAAATAGACTCCCAATGGTGTAAATAATTTTAAACTTAACAAAAAATATATTAATGTAATATATTTTTTTCTTGATCATAATGAGTTCAATCACATTTCTACTTGAAAAATGGAATATTAGATATGGAAATTATTAGAATTTATCCATGATGTAACCAATAAGATTAAAGATACTGTATTAGATATGTATCATTAATATTTTTAAGGTTTCTCCTACATCTTTATGAACATATTTATAAAATGTTTGTGAAATTTTTTGGTATCTACCATAGTATAAAGTAACTTGATGATGATTTTTGTGGGACCAAGTTGTTCGAAGGAGTTTTCGAGGTTGCTAGAAGTTGTTTTAAAAAAGTTATTATCTTGATTTTGAAAAAGAATATTTTCTAGAAATGGATGTCTTTTATTGTATTTATAAAAATAATGTAAATTTTATATACTTTTATAATAATGTAAATTATATAGATATGTAATCATATGGAGATTATTAGATGATTGTGACCTAAACTGAGTCCGTAAGATGGATTTTTTGTGACTGAGGATATTAGATAAAGCGTTTTACTGAATTTTTATCTTCTAATGTGTCCTAATTTCTATCAGAAGAAATGTTTGATAAAAAACTATAGTGATAATTTTATATTATAAATGTTTCAAACATCATGAGATACAAATATCTCATGATCCAATATTTTTATAGAAAGGCAGGGAAACTTGTTCTGGAATACAAAGTTCTTTTTATGAAGTCTTGTGGAACTCATTGGACAAACAACATTGGATATTGGAATAATTGATAAGAGTTTTTGGTTGAGCTTTAAAGGATTATTTTTTAGAATTATTCATAAGGAAATTACCCACATTTATATATTCCACATAAGGGTAGAATCAAAGTATAATAATATTGAAATTTTAAGAATTAAAAAGTTTGATATGAATGTTTTTGAGATATGAATATTTGAAGAAAGTTACTGAAGTAAAAAAGGAGATGATAAATAAATGTCTTTGGATGAAACCCAAATTTGAATAAGTCCAATTGCACATTGCTTTTGGATGAAATATATTTGAAACATTATTTTAAATTTTTCAAAAGACATAGACATACGATGTTGTGAGATTAAAGTTTTTACAAGATGATTAGAAAAACTTTCTAGTATAAAGTTCATCAGATAGAGGATTGAGGAATAGTTTTGGGAAGTCTTTATAGAAGTTCTTATAAAAAGGTGAAAAATAATAATCATACAAAGATTTTCTAGATGGAGGTTTTTTATAATGTTTTCTTACTAGGCAATCTATTAGTTTTATTTTCTTGTTAGTTGAAGTTAATTATGAAGTTTTTGTAAATATATAAAAAGTGATTATTATGATATAATATTTTATTATTAATAATATTATAGAAGAAAATCATGATTATCAATGAGTTATATGAAAATTTAAGGAAATTTGGAGTCTTTGAAGACTCTATAATTGTTAATAAGTTTTCAATAAATTTTTTGACTGTGAGTTTTGAGTTTCATATTTTCATTGGGCGGGAAATAAAAATAGAATTATCTCCTAATCTCTTTAAAAATTTTCTATATAAAGGGAAAAATGAGTTTTATTTACTGTATTGTTCATATGGGAAAAATCTAAATCATAATAGAAATATTTCTAGACAAACCCATTAGATGAACATACTAGATGAATATTTAAAAACTAAAAGTTAGAGTAGGGATTTTTCCCACCAAGGAATCTATTAATTGAATAAGTAGTTATAATCAAGTGAACTTGGCCAAATAAATGTTAAGAGTCCTTTAGTAGGCACCATATGTACTTTCCAGAAAAACATTCTAAACAAAATTTCTAGAAAAACATATCATAAGAACATCCAATTGATTGAGGATATTCTTACCTAATATTATGTAAGAAAGAGAATAATAATTGTTTGAAAAAATTGTAAAAGTGAAGAAGTGAAAGTATCATAGTGAAAATATTATAAGAATATTGGTGAAGGTTTATAAAGTTGTTAAAAAAAATGTTACACCTTTTATTCTTAGAAACAAATGCACTGTTGTATATTGATCATAGTGAAACATAAGCGTAATGATATTTATGGATTCCTATAAAAACATAAGAAGGATTGTTTTTATTGCATTTCATGGTATTGGATTATTTACAAGCCATGCTAAGGATTAACTACTATTGTTTAGTAGTGAAGCATATATATTATTATATTCCTATGGTTGTTCTTGTGTGTTGTTTTCTACAAAGTTATAACTCTTTAACAAGAGTTTAAGGTTTTATAAGAAAGAAAATATAAAATAAAAATAGATCCCCAATTCAACCCCCCCTCTTAGTGATCACATATACCCTTCTTGGGCATTTCATATTTATCTATAGTAACTCTAGTATTGAAAATACTATAGGGTTTAACCAAGATCCATGACTCCCATAGTCACAAACTTACAAGAATAAAATTATTTTTGGAATATGGACATTGAGTAACTCATTTGAACCTTAATGATATATCAAATAACGATGAAGTGAAAAGCAGGAAAGGTAGCCAATGAAGTTATAGAATTCAAGAAAACTACCTCCTTCAAATCTACAAATCGTGAATCATTTGAAGGTGATGTTCTATAATATTCTCTACTATCTAAGGATATGAATGATTTATTCATGAATAAGATAATTTACAATTTAATAAAAATGTTAAGTTAAAAGGTAGAAATGAAAGTGACATGTTGTGGATGTAAAACTAATGGTCACATCCAAATGGTGTGACCAGTCTATAAAAGGAATATAAAATAAAAGAAACAAGATAATAAGTCTTTCATAACATGGAGTGAAAGTGATGACTCCATGGATTCAAATATCCTAACATCTTCATGTGACTCTTGTCCCAAGTGCCTTGTGAAAAATGTTGATAAAGATATTGAGGCTAGTAGCCATATTACTATTCCACATATTATTATTTTTCTCCCAATTTTTCCCACTACTATTGTCACATAATTGAATTATTTTAAAGCTATTTTTAATTTAATTTTCATTCCATATTTTTTTGGGGTTTCCCATACATTTTTATAGGAAAGGGTGAGTTTTCATGATTTGGGCAAAAACGCGAGCCCATTTCTAGATTTAAAAAACAATTTTTTCCTTTTATAAGTATTTTATTTTTCATCATTTTTCACCCATTACACTTGAAAAATGGCCTCCCTTGACCTATTAACACCAAAATATCAATTTGGACCCTTTAGGATTCCATAATCATGGTGGAGTTGGGTTTTTAATTAAGGAGGTAGGCCAGACTAAAATACCATTTCCAGTTTAATTTTTTTATTTAATATCTTATTCACTTTTTATGATTTTTTGGTGATTCCAAGTCTTCCTCGAGCCCACTGAACACAGAGGCACCCCATTCTCTTTCCCCATCTTTTGAGATAATATGCATCCTGAATTAGAGAAGAACTTATTAGGATTTAATAAATCATTTACATTTTAAGTGGTAAATTTTTTCCTTCATAACTCCATCAATTTTTAATCCTTTTTCACCATTTAAGTTCTCAATTGACCTTGTCAACCTTATTAAAACCCCAATTTAATTTTTGGATGTTTAGAAATTCATCTACTCGTGTATTAGGGTCGATTTCTTAAAGATCTCTCAAGTAAGTGGGTCTCCTTCCTTCTTCTTTCAATTTTCTGAGCGTTCCGTCCCTTTTTAAGGGGCTTCTTCCCTTATTTTTGAAGTTCCTTATATTAATAAAGTAGGGTTTCAAACCTAGGGTTTGATATTGGGTTTATTGGTCTATTCTTATGGTTTTAGGCTTAATATAAGTCCCTTGTGGTGCGGCGGTGCTGGAGTTGAATTTTCACACAAAGATTCAAGGGTTTTGATACTTGTGGTAGGTGATTCCATGGTTAATAAATTATTAAATGAGTTAAATTTGGTGATTTTTTTTCACACTTATCCTTCATTATAATCTCTAAGAAATCTCTTTTTGGTGACATTTGTTAATAAAATGATTTTTAGGTACCAATTTTATGTTAAATTGGGTGTTTTACATGTCTATTTTATGTTATGCCAATTGGGGTTGTTTTATAACTCATTTAATGTGTTTATGGAAAGGTTTGGGTGCTGAAAATTATTTTTTGGTAAATATGGGTATGAAAATAGTGTTCAAAGTGTTATTTTTAAAGGATTTGGTGTACAATACATTGTTAAATTTTCTGATGTTATTTTATTGAAATCCTAAAGGTTTTATTGGGTGTTGTAAGTGGTGAAAAGAATATACAGCTACTGTTTTCAGTTTATTATGAACAAAACTGAAGTGTTTATGTGATAATGGATTTTGGTATCATGTGAAAGTGTTTTGATCACAAAGGGGGAAGCATGGGTATCTAGGAGGGTGGATATGTACTGGTACCCTAGTGATCTAGAGCGGTTTTATCCCCGTTTCATTGAGAAAAATGGATATAGACAAAACTAAAAAAACTATAGTGATGATGTTTGTGGACCACTTGGTTATGGGTATTTTCTCTACTAGAGGATAGTGCATGAGAACATATTTTTTCTATGATTACTTTACACCGAGGTATGAAGTACATGGGGCCCGAGACTATCTAGTGCCTAGGGGAGTTCCCGACATTAGTTCTTATTGAATATTTTGTAATTATCATTGGAATATGATGATTTTTTCTAGAAAATACAATATCTTACATGTTTTACTTAAATGTGCTCACTCATGGAAAATTCCCTTTGAAAAATTCTTACATTCAAAAGTTTTATTCTTTAGAAATTATTTCCACCAATTCTTATTTATCAAAAATGGAATGATTTTTAGCTTGTATTGTTTAATCAATGGAATATCTTGGTGGTATCCTATTGGGATTAGGATCAAAAACTAATTAAACCCTTTTGGTGTAAGTATACTTGATCATGTTTGACACAGGTAAAGGTAAGGCCTTGGATGATGGCAGTTTGGGTTGTTAGTTCCATTCGATAGTGCAGTGTTTTAGAGAAGGCTTATGGGTGATGTCCTCTAATCGTGTGGAGTCCTTGGGGATGTTTTTATTCTAATTTCATTTTTCGTTTTACCTAATTTTTTTATGTTTGAACCTATGTATTTTATAAAGCTTGTTTGGAATGAATTTTCAGATTTGTTTATCAATTATTTTTTATGTTTTATGTATCCATTCTTTGGTTAAATCGTTCCCAAACCAAAATCTATGCTACCTAGGCACTTGTTCCAGCCCATGGGGATAGGTAATGTCTTTCGGGCCTTTCATGGGCCGGGTTAGGTTCTAGTTTTGATGACAACCAAATATGGTTGGTGATAAAATGGTATCAGAGGAGGTTAATATTTTTTGGTTATATTATTATTTTGGGATGAGTCGGGCTAGACAGGAGCTAGGACTGTCGGGACTCAGAGTTTTAATCATGAGTAGGGTTCTTGTTCCACACCTCTCTTGGTAGACCTTTTTTCACCATGGGGAATTGGAATTGTTTGTTTTACATCACTTCCAGGTGAGATGTGTGGGATGCAGACTATATGTGGACATCAGGTGGGGGTGAAGTGGTGGTCTATTTGATTGTTGTAATGTTTTTGGCATCATTATATTTGATGATATTGATGGAATTTTTCATAACTGTCGTACTGTTTTTTTCTATTTTGACTATTCCCTTTTTATAGCAACATGCCTCCCTGGAAAGCTCCCAAGCACCCACAGGAGGAAGCCGGAGAGAGTTCTCCCTCACCGCTTGATCAGAGGCTAGTAGAGGATATGGTTTGGTCTGTCCAAGATATAGGACATAGAACGACACCTGTTCCAACTCTTATTAGATAATATGATACTTTTCCTAGGAGGGACAAAGCCTATGAGTTCCTAAAAAATAAGCCTCATATTTTCTGAGGTATCATAGAACCCCAGGATGCAGAGGAATGGCTCGAAAAGATCGAGAACATGTTCTAGTTCTAGGATACACCCGATGAGATCAGGGTGAAGTGTGAATCTTTTCTGTTGGGGGGTCCCGGCCACAGGTGGTTGGAATCAGTACTTCAAACTAGGAAGAATGAGCAGATACACTGGGGAGATTTCAAGGCCGTCTTCAATGAACAACACTGCCCTAAAGTCTTAGCATATTCTAGAACCCAAGAGTCTATGGATTTGTTTAGGGGGATCTTTTTGTGATGGAGTATTCCAACCATTTCTTTGATTTGGTTCAGTATCCTCCTGAAATATTATCAAATGAGAAAGCGAAGGCCCATAGGTTTGAGAAAGGCTAACAACTGAATATATACTCCTAGTTTTTCTTATTTAAGCTAAGTACCTATGCTAAGGTGGTTGATCGGAAATGTATGGTAGAGATTGACCAAAAAGGGAGGGCTGGTTTCTCTGGGAAAATATTAGTTGTGGGTCGTGGAGGCTGTTTAGATAAGAAAAGGAAGAGGGAGGAGTAGGGGAATAAGGGAGGTGGTAGTTTAGGCCACTCTTCCAGGCAATTTTCATATGTGGCTTTTGATGCAAGATCTTTAATCTACCACCCATGTGGGAGGCCGGGGCACATTCAAACAACATTCCCATTTCCTCTAATTCCCTATTATCAATGTGAAGATATGGGTCACTTTCAATGCTTTTGCGGGATGGAACATCCACTTCAGTGTTGGGCAAGATCAGTGGCTTCAAGAGGAGTTCCAGCTCAGTCAGAGCCATCAAGGATATGGGGATGTCGATTTGGTGGCTTTGGTGGTAAGGTTGGGTCATTGTCTATGTAGATCCAATTTAGGGAAAATCCACTGACTAGTGGTCATCCTTAGGAAGAGACCAGACATCTCCCAGTTGTGGATCAAGCACCAGCAGGATCAGAGGTGGGACCGTCGATAGTTCGAGGTACATTTTTGATTTCATATTCTATAGTTGCTTCTCTTTTTGATACTGATGCCACTATTTCATTAATTTCTTCCCATTTTATGGACATACTAAATTCTCCAACCGAGTTATTGTATTTTGTGATGGAGTTGGTGATGTCATTGGGAACGAACAAGGAGCAGGGTCTAAGGTGCCCATCATGTGTGCTTTCCATGTCAGTGGTTGAGATGGAGTGGGACCTATTGGTCTTATATATGGATCTGTTTGATATAATACATGGAATGTATTGTCTAGTTCACTTCTAGGTGTAGATATATTGCTATAAGAGGTAGGTCAGTTTCACAACACCTGATGGGAGTCGTCATGTTTTTCTTGTGGAGTGAGATCCTCGGTCAAGTCATGTAGGACCTCCACTACCAGAGTTTGGAGATCTTGTTTTTCAGTTATCGTTGCTCATGATAGAGGATGATGTTCATGCTCCTGAAGGTGTACTAACTCATATCATTGAAGAGTTTCTAGAGGTATTTCTGGACGATTTTCAGGTTTCCCCTGGAGTGGGATGTGGATTTCTCGATTGATCTGGCATCGGGAACACAACCTATATCTCTTACCTCATATAGTATGGCCCCCACTGATATGAGAGAATTAAAGATACAACTATAAGACTTATAATCCCAAGGATTCATTCACCTGAGCATCTCTCCTTGGGTTGGTCCTATGTTGTTTATGAAAACGGCTGACAGATCCCTCCAGTTGTGCATTGAATACCATAAGTTGAATAAGGTAAAAATCAAGAACAAATATCCTTTTCCTTGAATAGATGACTTGTTCAATTAGTTGAATGGGTAAAGGTGGTTTTTTAAAATCGACTTGCATTCGGGCTATCATCAACTCAAGGTGAATGAGGATGATATCCCAAAGATAGCCTTCCGAAGCAGGTATGACCACTTTGAGTACTTGGTCATGCCCTTAGGATTAACTAATGATCCAGTGGTCTTTATGGGACTGATGAATAGGATGTTCCATTAGTATCTAGATTATTTTGTCATGGTATTTGTGGATGACATCCTAGTTGTAACGACCCGAAATTTTTAAATAAATGTTGTTTCCTAATTTTATGTGTTATTGTTATACTCAACAAAAATGTTTTATTTGATAAACATGATTATAATTAAAATGAGATCAGTGGGTTTTGACTATTATATAACCATCAGTCAACATGACCGCTGTGAACAAAATGTTTTGATTATTGTCTCTAAATATAAGTAATCTTGGTTAATTATTATAGAAAGAAGATTCGATGGCCTCACCTAGTAGTCTTGGACCGATCGAAGCCCATCTAACAGAGCTTGGGAAAGAGGTAGCACCATTGGGCTTTACTCTGGATCAAATCCAAGCCGAGCTTCATCATGTGAAGCTAGAACGGAATCGCCTTCGTGAGAAGTTCAAACTGATAGAAATTACTACTCGGGCAATGTTGACTGAGCCGCCCCAAGCTTCTATCACCCTAGCACACCTTACTCTTAGGTCCTATGCTGGTATTATAAGGGGCTATGTAACGAGACCGTAACTACCTTGTGTAATCCTTGTTTTAAATAAAAATTGGGATTTCTTCTTATGATGAAGTTTATGAATTTTGAAATGACCGGATAAATATAGTATGCATATTTTTGATGAATTTTATTAAAAGGTTATTTTAAAAATGGTTGTGTAAACCTTAAATAATTAAAAATGTGTAATGATTTTCAAAAAATGGTCTTCTACAATTATGTCCAGTACGAAATTTAGAGTCTAATAAGATCAACTTGATTTTTGATGAATAGTAAATTGTGAATAGTGATTTTACGCTTAGGATTAGTAATGTGACCAAATGGATTAGTAATCTCACTTAAAGAAAGTTTTAAAATAATCTAGGCACCTTGATTAAGTAATGTGATTCAATAAAAAGGTTAAATAACGGTTTCATTAATTATTATTCAAGTATTAGTTTTTTCGGGTGAATAGTGTTTTTTAATTAAAAAATTAATTAAAAATATTTCGAAAATTATTTTTAGAAAATGGATTTCATTTTTGAACTCAGAGCATCGATATTATGTTAAGGTAATTTTTGGGGATTTTTCTGAAAAAAATGAATTTTCGGTGAATAGTGAATTTATTTAAAAATTGAATTAAAAAAATTTAGAAAATTATTTTTATAAAATGAAGTTCATTTTTAAAATCAGAGCATTGATATTTGGTTAGTGTGAAATTTTGGGATTTTTCTGAGAAAGTTGAATTTTCAGTGAATAGTAAAAATGCAGTTTTAGGGTTTCGGTATGTTTAGTGACATCATAGCTGTGTCATGATGATGTCATGAGAGATTTTGAGGGTTGGCCGGCCAAGGGTGATGAATTATTGTTGTGGGGGCCCCATGTGGCCTAACTCCATGATAAATGCCAAGGGAGAGCACATGGGTTTGAGAAAAGCACATGTGAGGTGTCCTTTGGCCATTAATGCCTTGTTCCCTCACTTTCCCTATAAATACCAAGCCCTCCTCTCATCCATTCGACTCCCCACTCATTCCCAACGAATTTCGGGTCTCATTACCTCCCAAGGAGTCCTCCCAAGGTGCCCCCAAGCCCTCAAGGTCCCAACCTTTGAGGTTTAAGAGTTACATTTTAAGGTAAGGGATCCGACCCCTCTCTTTCTTTTCAAGTAATCTCTTTTATGTCTTTTCTTTTATACTCCATGTTCTTATGTTTGAGGATGTTCTTTTATATTCATCCTACTGCCTATTTCATGTTCATATGATGAGAGACCCCCCCTTGCTCTCATCAATTCGTTTTAAGAATGTTTAAGTGGCGCCGTTAGGCTGCCGAATTTTTTAAGGGATTCTTTCACCTTCCTCGTTTTCAAGTTCTATTTTCATTCAATTCTTTCATGTTCCTTTTTGTTATATTGGGGTATGATCTCTATATATATCATACTGGACTCTTATGTTCATATGATGAGAGATCCCATTTGATCTCTTCAATTCAGTATTTTGATGTTTTAAGTGGCGCCGTTAGGCTGCCGAATTTTTAAGTGGTTCTTCACCCTTCTCGTTTTGAAGTTCTACTTTCATGTCAATTATTTAAAGTTCCTTTTTGTTATATTGGGGTATGATCTCTATATATATCATACTGGACTCTTATGTTCATATGATGAGAGACCCCATTTGATCACTTCAATTCAGTATTTTGAAGTTTTAAGTGGCGCCGTTAGGCTGCCGAATTTTTAAGTGGTTCTTCACCCTTCTCGTTTTGAAGTTCTACTTTCATGTCAATTATTTCAAGTTCCTTTTTGTTATATTGGGGTATGATCTCTATATATATCATACTGGACTCTTATGTTCATATGATGAGAGACCCCATTTGATCTCTTCAATTCAGTATTTTGATGTTTTAAGTGGCGCCGTTAGGCTGCCGAATTTTTAAGTGGTTCTTCACCCTTCTCGTTTTGAAGTTCTACTTTCATGTCAATTATTTCAAGTTACTTTTTGTTATGTTGGGGAATTATCTCTATATCTATCATACTGAACTCTTATGTTCACATGATGAGAGACCCTATTTGATCTTTGCAAATCATTTTTGTTGATGTTTAAGTAACGCCGTTAGGCTGCCGAACTTTCATAAGAGAAATCTAATTTTTTGTCTTCCTTCCATGTTTTTCATTTCAAATGGTATGTCCTGGAAAATTCCTTACCATGTCCATATATCCTTCTTATTCTGTTCCCCTACTGTTTTATGGATCAATTTTGAGTGGGTGACCCATGTCCCCTCTCTTTTCAATGTTTTCTAAAACCCCGAAACATAGCCGTTATGCTGCAGAATTTTCGTCTCAAAATGCCTCTCTCTTTTCTCAAAATTATTTTTATGTTATAAAGTGAATACTCAAAGCTCTTATTTATACAAGGGTATTCACATATATATCAAAATGTCCTATTTTAAATTCTGGGATTTACATTCATGAGACCCGCTTTCCCTTTCCGTGGGTTTAAAGTGACGTAAAGATCATGTCTTTAAAGCAGTTTTTAAAACGTTATGATTATGAAATGAAACCCATTTATTTTATGCTATGTGGGTTATTTATGAAATTTTTGATGATGATATATGTGGCTCACATGATAATAAAGGAAAATTTAAGGGTGCGCCCTGATAGCGCTCCAATGCATTGGGTAATGATGTAACCACTAGAGATTACAATTTTCACGATACCTTGGTGAATAACCTTGGTAATTTTCAAATGACACCTTAGGGATGGACCTTGGTGATATGTTCATGATTGTATATGTTAAATGATGTAGCCACATATTCAATTTATGAAAATGTTATTTTTATTATGATATGACACATGATTTTTTTATCATGCCTTAAAGATCGTGTTCATGACATAGTTGATGTATCTCAAGTTCACATGTTAAATGTTTCCCTTGTTTCCCTTACTGGGCCTTCTGCTCACCCTTTCTTTTGATGTATGATCCCAGGTTATGTGATGCCGTAATGAACCTAGGATGAACATGAGGAGAAGCCTTTCAAGTCTTTTAGAAGAATGTTTTATGTTTTCATGTTTTAAGTTCCTGGTTTTCAAGACACTAAACTGTAAAGATCCTCAGTTTTGTATAATGTAATGAAAGTTTATGCGATAAAAAGGCGGGATGTTATAGTTGGTATCAAAGGATGGTTTAGTTATTTGTGGAAATTAGGATATGAAAACTCTAGGAGTAACCCTATAGAAAAGTTTAATATAGGAAATCTTCCTGGTATTTTGGTGAGTATTGAGTAAGGGGTTGCCAAGCAAATACATCCCTGTCTGGATACGAGCAGGTAGAGGTGGCTCTGGCACAGATGTACATAGGGGTAAAACCCGAAAACACCGCTTTGAGCTAGACTCGAACGGGAACTGGTACACGACAACGGGCCTTGCTGCACTCTTGGTTACGACACTCCCGGGGGATATGCTTTGGTAAATTCATAAGCTTGGTATGAACCATTGTTAAAGGAACAAAGATAAAATAAAATAAAGGTTCACATAAGAATATATGATCATTCATAACCTAGATGGGAACCTAGGAGATCAAAAGTTAGGGTATACCTTTCATATACAAGTTATCCTTATATGCTTTCAGTTCCTTTTCATGATTATTAGCTAAGTACTTAAGCCCCTAATTATAGTTTCTTTTCATAGTTAATGGCGGGAAATAGAAGAACATGTCTCAACAACCAATGTGATAGGAAATGATACGATTTCCGTATTAAGATGACAGAGATGATTAGGGGATTAAAATATGATTTTTATTTTGGAAGACGTTCACTATTTTGGGGACCCTATATGATCGAGGTAAATAGATTACAACGGTATTTTCATTGAGGAGTAAGGTTGACTTATATTTTGAAGAGTCGATGAATTTAAGGTGGACTTATAGTAATTTAGGTTACTTACGGGAATGATTAACCTATCTTGGGTAAAATATGTTTAGGTTAGCTACTTTTGTTATAAGATGTTATGAGTGGTTGATGTTGTTTGGAGATGAACAATGAAGTTTATTTTGGAAGACTATGTTATCAAATCTTTCTTGTATTTGGGTTTCAATCTTAGTTTGGTTTATTTTGAGGAATCTTAAGGACCGTTATTTACGGAATGGACTATGATGAACTTTGGGTAGTACCATGGAATTTGATGATTTAAAAGTAGTTTCCATTCCTATGGGATTCTTTCTTTTTGAAGAGTTGTTTTACCATAACCTTTCTGTTTTTGGGATAATGTTTAAAGATAGAAGAAATAGATAGTTAATCTTTTGTAGATTATGTGATTCTATAGAAGATGATTCTTGTGCTTTTATGAGACCAAGTGTTTTTGAATTCTCATCATTTGGAGAAAAGATTAGTGTTGGTAGGGACTTGTTAAAGGATGAAACTCTACTTGAAGGTAGGTATATTTTCTTATGTTTTTGTTCTATGTAGTGAATGAAATCCTCAAAATTATGAAAATAAACGTAAAACAAAAATGTTGTTGGTTTACGTTTCCTACTAGGTAATCAAAGACCGTTTACACACATCATAAGTTTGGGATTTTCTCATGGTTAGCTTTCTCCTAATCATGTTCTCTATCACTCTCCCTCAGAACTTGACCCTTTGTTTTTTCCTCCATGTCCATGTTTTCCTACATGGAACCCTAGTGTGGGTTAACTCGGGTGACCATTGTACTTCCCTTTCTTTATTTTAAAGTAATAGTTTTACTGACTCCTTTTCCGATGTGGGACTTTCAATGAAATTTCAAAACCCAATTTTAAAATTGTGAGGACGCAATTTCTTAAGGGGGGAAGATTGTAACGACCCGAAATTTTTAAATAAATTTTGTTTCCTAATTTTATGTGTTATTGTTATACTCAACAAAAATGTTTTATTTGATAAACATGATTATAATTAAAATGAGATCAGTGGGTTTTGACTATTATATAACCATCGGTCAACATGACCGCTGTGAACAAAATGTTTTGATTATTGTCTCTAAATATAAGTAATCTTGGTTAATTATTATAGAAAAAAGATTCGATGGCCTCACCTAGTAGTCTTGGACCGATCGAAGCCCATCTAACAGAGCTTGGGAAAGAGGTAGCACCATTGGGCTTTTCTCTGGATCAAATCCAAGCCGAGCTTCATCATGTGAAGCTAGAACGGAATCGCCTTCGTGAGAAGTTCAAACTGATAGAAATTACTACTCGGGCAATGTTGACTGAGCCGCCCCAAGATTCTATCACCCTAGCACACCTTACTCTTAGGTCCTATGCTGGTATTATAAGGGGCTATGTAATGAGACCGTAACTACCTTGTGTAATCCTTGTTTTAAATAAAAATTGGGATTTTTCTGAGAAAGTTGAATTTTCAGTGAATAGTAAAAATGCAGTTTTAGGGTTTCGGTATGTTTAGTGACATCATAGCTGTGTCATGATGATGTCATGAGAGATTTTGAGGGTTGGCCGGACAAGGGTGATGAATTATTGTTGTGGGGGCCCCATGTGGCCTAACTCCATGATAAATGCCAAGGGAGAGCACATGGGTTTGAGAAAAGCACATGTGAGGTGTCCTTTGGCCATTAATGCCTTGTTCCCTCACTTTCCCTATAAATACCAAGCCCTCCTCTCATCCATTCGACTCCCCACTCATTCCCAACGAATTTTGGGTATCATTACCTCCCAAGGTGCCCCCAAGCCCTCAAGGTCCCAACCTTTGAGGTTTAAGAGTTACATTTTAAGGTAAGGGATCCGACCCCTCTCTTTCTTTTCAAGTAATCTCTTTTATGTCTTTTCTTTTATACTCCATATTCTTATGTTTGAGGATGTTCTTTTATATTCATCCTACTGCCTATTTCATGTTCATATGATGAGAGACCCCCCCTTTCTCTCATCAATTCGTTTTAAGAATGTTTAAGTGGCGCCGTTAGGCTGCCGAATTTTTTAAGGGATTCTTTCACCTTCCTCGTTTTCAAGTTCTATTTTCATTCAAGTCTTTCATGTTCCTTTTTGTTATATTGGGGTATGATCTCTATATATATCATACTGGACTCTTATGTTCATATGATGAGAGACCCCATTTGATCTCTTCAATTCAGTATTTTGATGTTTTAAGTGGCGCCGTTAGGCTGCCGAATTTTTAAGTGGTTCTTCACCCTTCTCGTTTTGAAGTTCTACTTTCATGTCAATTATTTAAAGTTCCTTTTTGTTATATTGGGGTATGATCTCTATATATATCATACTGTACTCTTATGTTCATATGATGAGAGACCCCATTTGATCGCTTCAATTCAGTATTTTGAAGTTTTAAGTGGCGCCGTTAGGCTGCCGAATTTTTAAGTGGTTCTTCACCCTTCTCGTTTTGAAGTTCTACTTTCATGTCAATTATTTCAAGTTCCTTTTTGTTATATTGGGGTATGATCTCTATATATATCATACTGGACTCTTATGTTCATATGATGAGAGACCCCATTTGATCTCTTCAATTCAGTATTTTGATGTTTTAAGTGGCGCCGTTAGGCTGCCGAATTTTTAAGTGGTTCTTCACCCTTCTCGTTTTGAAGTTCTACTTTCATGTAAATTCTTTCAAGTTACTTTTTGTTATGTTGGGGAATTATATCTATATCTATCATAATGAACTCTTATGTTTACATTATGAGAGACCCTATTTGATCTTTGCAAATCATTTTTGTTGATGTTTAAGTAACGCCGTTAGGTTGCCGAACTTTCATAAGAGAAATCTAATTTTTTGTCTTCCTTCCATGTTTTTCATTTCAAATGGTATGTCTTGCAAAATTCATTACCATGTCCATATATCCTTCTTATTCTGTTCCCCTACTGTTTTATGGAACAATTTTGAGTGGGTGACCCATGTCCCCTCTCTTTTCAATGTTTTCTAAAACCCCGAAACATAGCCGTTATGCTGCAGAATTTTCGTCTCAAAATGCCTCTCTCTTTTCTCAAAATTATTTTTATGTTATAAATTGAATACTCAAAGCTCTTATTTATACAAGGGTATTCACGTATATATCAAAATTTCCTATTTTCAATTCTGGGATTTACATACATGAGACCCACTTTCCCTTTCCGTGGGTTTAAAGTGACGTAAAGATCATGTCTTTAAAGCAGTTTTTAAAACGTTATGATTATGAAATGAAACCCATTTATTTTATGCTATGTGGGTTATTTATGAAATGTTTGATGATGATATATTTGGCTCACATGATAATAATGTAAAATTTAAGGGTGCGCCCTGATAGCGCTCCAATGCATTGGGTAATGATGTAACCACTAGAGATTACAATTTTCACGATACCTTGGTGAATAACCTTGGTAATTTTCAAATGACACCTTGGGGATGGACCTTGGTGATATGTTCATGATTGTCTATGTTAAATGATGTAGCCACATATTCAATTTATGAAAATGGTATTTTTATTATGATATGACACATGATTTTTTTTATCATGCCTTAAAGATCGTGTTCATGACATAGTTGATGTATCTCAAGTTCACATGTTAAATGTTTCCCTTGTTTCCCTTACTGGGCCTTCTGCTCACCCTTTCTTTTGATGTATGATCCCAGGTTATGTGATGCCATAATGAACCTAGGATGAACATGAGGAGAAGCCTTTCAAGTCTTTTAGAAGAATGTTTTATGTTTTCATGTTTTAAGTTCCTGGTTTTCAAGACACTAAACCGTAAAGATCCTCAGTTTTGTATAATGTAATGAAAGTTTATGCGATAAAAAGGCGGGATGTTATACTAGTTTATTTGGGATCTGAGGAGGAACATGAGAATTACTTGTTAATCATTCTGGGCACTTTGTGGGAGCATATCCTTTATGTAAAGTCATCCAAATTCACTTTTTGTATTAGGGAGGTGAAAGTTCTATGGAATGTGATCTCAAAGAATGGGGTTTTGTTGGACCCCAATAAGATCGATGCGGTTATTTCATTAGAGCAGTTGAAGAACCTGTTCGATATTAGAAGTTTCCTCAGCCTGGCTGGTTATTACGGGCAGTTTGTTTGGGATTTCTCTCGGCTTGTTTCACTGATTAACGTGCTCACCCAAAAAGGGGTAAAGTTTTTATGGGGCCCAGAATGTTAGGAATCCTTAAAGGAGCTGAAGAATCCTTTGACTACCTCCCTTATTCTGATTTTTCTAGAGGCTGGAAAGAGGTATGTGGTGTATAGTGATGCTTCAGGTATGGGTATTGCGTGCATGATTATGAAAGATGACCACATGGTGGCATATGGATCTTTCCAACTCCAACCATATGAAAATAATTACCTGACCCACCACTTGGAGTTATTATCTATTATGTACGCTTTGAAGGCTTGACGTCACTAACTATTTGGGGAGAATATTGTGGTCTACTCTAGTCACAAAAGCTTGGCCTATATCTTCTCGCAGAAGGACCTCAATCTGAGGCAACTCTATTGGATAGAGAACTTGTAGGGGTTCAAATTTTACTCCATCAATACATCGGGAAAAGGTAATGTGGTGGTTGATTCTTTCAGTAGAAAAGTACCAGTGAAAGCCTTGAGGAAGTTCAATGATGAGTGGAATTTTATGGGGCTCTTTTATCAGATGCATGTGGATACTAAAGAGCATAGTGGATGTGTGTTCTTGGAGAGCATTCAGTTGAATCCTTATATCTTGGAGTTGATTCAGAGAGAAAAGCATAATGATGAACTTTTTCAGTGATCGAGGCAGTTTATTTATGGTGGAGAGATGTCTCTTGATTGGCCGTCATCTCCTGAGGGTATCTTGTGTTTTAAGGTCTGTTCAGTAGTGTCATTGTCTCTGTGGATGGTGGTGATGCATGATAGCCACCATTCATAGTAGGATTTCCATTCAGGTGCCACCTATATGTATTATGATGTCCTTTGATAGTTCTAGTGGCTTGGTCTGAGACAATACATTGTAGAATTTGTGTCGAGATGCTACACATGCTAGCAGGGGAAAGCAGAGCGTCAAAGGCCCTCCAGTTTACTCTATACATTACCCATTCCTACCTGGAAGTGGGACGGGGTTTCCATGGACTTTATTGTTGTATTTACTCCTACACCTTAGGGTAAAAATTCCATTTGGGTGGTGATTCATTGTCTGAAAAAACCATCCCACTTCATTTAGATCATAGATACATCTAAAGTGGATGAGTTGGACCGTCGGTATCTTCAGGAGGTGTAAGGATTCACGGTGTTCCATTAGTATTTGTATCAGATGGATACCCTTGTTTCTCTTATCAGTATTGGGAAGTCCTTCAGAAGGCCTTGAGGTCTCATATTAAGATGATCATGGCATAACATCCTAAAAAACAGATGGTTAGACATAATGGGAGAATCATATTTTGGAGGATATGCTCTGTACATGTGTTCTAGAATTTGGAGGTTCTTGGGACAACCATTTGGGATTGGTTTAGTTTTCTTATAATAAAATATACCAATCCTTGATTCAAATGGATCATTTTGAGGTGCTCTATGTTCGTCCTTGTCGGTCCCCCCTGCGTTGGGAGGAGGTTGGTAAGACTTCACTGCTGGGGCCTAGTATGGTGTCGGAGACGTCTAAGAAGGTCAAGTGTATCCGGAAGCACTTATTGATAGCTTAGAGTCTCCATAAATCATATTCTAACCAAAGGTGTTGAGACCGTGAGATTTCTGTGGGTGACATGGTATTCTTGAAAGTGGCCCCCTTGGCTGGGCCATCGTCAATTGGGAAAGCAAGGGATGATGACGTCATGGTATGTCAGACCTTTTGAGATCACCGAGAATATTGGAAAGGTGGCATACAGGTTGGACTTACCTTCTAAGTTTACATCAATCGATGATGTCTTCCATGTCTCCTAGTTGAATAAATACCACCTCGATCCACCCCATGTACTGAATTGGGAGGAGTTGGATATACAGCCAAATTTATTTGTTTTTTGAGTAGCCTGTGCGAATAGTGGAATTCCAAGAAAAGGTTCTTTTGGGAAAGTCTATTAAAATGGTTTGGTTTTTTTGGAAGCATGGGAATGATACACATGATACATGGGAAATGAAGTCATGGGGAGAGGAAGAGTACCCATTCTTGTTTTCTGATCAAGCTTCAGGTTGAATTTCTAGGGAAGAAAGTCTTTCATGGTGGGGATAATTGTCACGTAAATGAATTATTATAAAGTTATTTTTTATTTAATTTCCATTATCTCTTTATTTTGGGGTTTCCCATGCATTTTTGGAGGAAAGGATGAGCTTTTATGATTTGGGCCAAACCTCGAGCCCATTTCCAGATTTAAAAACCAATTTGATATCTTTTATAACTCTTCCATTTTTCAACATTTGTTACCCATTACACTTCCAAAATGGCCTAACCTAACCTATTAACACCAAAATATAAATTTGTTCCCTTTAGAATTCATAATTATGGTGGATTTGGGTTTTTAATTAAGGATTTAGGCCATCCTTGAAGCCCATTTCTATTTTTAAAAAACATAATTTGTTTATTTAATATCTTATTCAACATTTATGATGTTTTAGTGATTCAAATTCTCCACCAAGACCACTAAACCTAGGAACAACCCCATTATCTTTTACCCCTCTTTGGAGATCACATACATTGAGAATTAGGGAAGAATATCTTAGGATTTCTCAAATCTTCCAAATTTAAAGAGGTAACTTGTTTCCTTCATAACTCCTTAAATTTTTACTCTTTTCTCATCATTTTAGTTCTCGCTTAACCTTATCATCCTTATTAAAACCTCATTTTTATTTTTGGTTATTTGGAAATCAGATACTGGTATATTTGTTGCGATTGATTCAGGATACCTCAAGTAAGTGGGTCTCCTTCCTTCTTCTTTCAATTTTCTTAGAGTTTCTTCCTTTTGCATGGGGTTTATTCCCTTATTCTTAAAGTTACTTATATATAGTAAGTAGGGTTTTGAACCAAGGGTTTTATATTGAGTTTCTTGGTCTATTCTTATAGTTTTTAGCTGGATCTAAGTCTCTTGTGGTGCAGTGGTGGTGAAGTTAAATTCTCACAAAAAGATTCAAGGGGTTTGATACTTGTGGTAGGTGATTCCATGGGTAATCAATGATATATGAGTTATATTTGGTGAATTTATATTTTTATCACACTTCTACTTTATTTTCCTTGTTGTGAAATATGGTTTCAGTTTTGTTTGTTAAGAAAATTATTTTTAGGTACCAATTGTTTGTTAAATTAGGTGTTTTACCTATCTATTTTATGTTATGCCAATTGGGGTTGTAGCAGTACAGTAGCAGAACTGTGCCCTATAAAGGTATTGTAGCAGAACTATACACTGTACAGGTATTGTAGCAGAGCTGTACACTATGTGGGGAATATAGCAGGCACTGTAGTAGTTTCTGTAGTAGGTACTATTCGATACTATAGAAGCTGGAACTATTCACCTTGGGCCACCGGTTTGGGCTTGGAGTCCTTAAGAATTTCAGGCCACCCATTCCTTTGAGTTAGTAGGGCTTTCGGGCCACCTTTAAGGCCTTCAGGCCACCTCAAGGCCTTCAGGACACATGCAGTTTCCCCAGACACACTACAAAAAAAGAGCATCCCTAGAAGCGGAATTAGAGCAGATGCACTCACCAGCGCAGAGCCAAATGGAATTTTTAGAATGAGAGGGTATGGATATGCTATCAAGACCAGCCTGTGCTTCCCCGAGAAGCCTAACCAGGTGGCCATGCGAAGGTGGAGAGTTACTATCATGATGTAGATTCTAGGAAGGGGCCGTTCATTATAGATAGTCTACTTGAATTCCCTAAGACCTTCGGGTCATGTAATTTCCTAAGCCTACGGGCCATGTAATCTCTAAGCCTACAAGCCTTGTAAGGGTTCCCCCTCACCCCTTGAAAGGGGGGTTATCAAAAATCAATACAAATGAAGGCCTTCTGGCCATTCAGGCCAATTGGGGTTGTTTTATAACTCATGTAATGGGTTTATGGAAATGTATTGGCTGCTAAAAAATATATTTTGGTAAATATGGGTATGCACATAGTTTTCAAAGTTGGGGTTTTAATGGATTTTGTGTGCAAAACATTGTTAAATTTTGTGAAGTTATTTTATTGAAATCCTAAAGCTTTTATTAGGAGGTCTAAGTGGTACAAAGCATGTGTAGATACTGTTTTGAGTTGATTATGACCATAACTGATGTTTTTATGTGACAATGGATTTTGGTATCATGTTAAAGTGGTTTGATCACAAATAGGGAAGCTCGAGTATCATGGAGGGCAGATATGTACTAGTACACTAGTGATCCAGAGCAGTTTTATCCTTGTTTCACTAAGAAAAATTGATAACAAAAACACTAAAAAACCATATTGATGATTTTTTGGGACTAACAGGTCATGGGTATATTTCTTACTAGTGTCTTGTGTATGAGAACCGATTTTTTCTATTGTTACTTTACACCGAGGTACGAGGTACATGGGGATCGAGACTAACTTATGCCTTGGTGCATTCCCAAGATTAGTGGTCATTGAATATTTTGTAATTATAATTGTAATATGGTGGTTTTTGCTGTAAAATACAATATCTTACATGTTTTACTTAAATTTTCTCACTCATGGAAAATTCCCTTGAAAAAATTCTTGCATTCCAAAGTTTTATTCTTTAGAAATTATTTCCACCATTTCTTGTTTATTAAAAAAGGTAGGTTTTTTATCTTGTATTGTTTAATCCATTGAATCTATTGGTGATATCCTATTGGGATTAGACTCGCACCTTAGTTACACCCCTTGGGTGTAAGTAGACTTGATCATGTTTGACATAGGTAATGGAAAGGCCTTGTGTGATGTTGGTTCACGTTATAATCTCCCTTCTATGCTGCGGTGTTGTGGAGACGGCTTTTGGGTAATGTCCCATTGTAGCATGGAGTCCTTGGGGCTATTTTTATGATTCTTTTATGTGTATTTGGATCTCTTGTTTTGTGTTTAAACATATTTATTAAGTTCTGTATTTTTTTAAAGCTTGTTTGGCATGAATTTTCATATTCGTTATATCGATTGTTTTTGATGTTTTATGTATCCATACTCGGGTAAATCGTTCCCAAACTAAAATATATGATACCAATGCACTTTTTCTAGCCTATAGGGATAGGCAAAAATCTTCAGGACTTGTCACAAACTGAGTTTGGTTCTGGTTTTGATGGCAACCAGATTCGGTTTGTGACACCTATTATTCTTATTTCTCCTATATTTAACATAATTGTAAAGATATAAATTATTCTAATGATATAACCAAAATTGGTTTACATAAACTCACTTAATTTTATAAAGATATTAAAAATAAATATTAGAAATTGATTTAACAAAAATATCAACTTCCAAAAGATAAAGATCTTATATTTAAAGAAAAATTAGAATTATCCATGAAATTTAAAAATGAAATGGATGTTAATAAACTCAAATCAACAATTAAAGATGTAAAAATATATAATTAAAAATTCAACCAAGATTAAAATAATTTAAATAAAATTTTGGTATCTCAAAGAAATGTAAAATAAAGGGTTCGTCATGGCTTCCTCAATCATGCAAGAACCTAAAGAAACCCCTTAAAAACTAATTTTGATAATTTCTTATCACAAGATAAATTTTTTAATTGTTATAAAATAATTTTACATTTAATCCATGAATACGATTTTAAGAATGCATGATATAGGGGACCAAAATCAATCTATGTTTCTAGA
Source organism: Viscum album (assembly GCA_963277665.1). Taxonomy (NCBI): domain Eukaryota; kingdom Viridiplantae; phylum Streptophyta; class Magnoliopsida; order Santalales; family Viscaceae; genus Viscum; species Viscum album. Next base: position 1,157,901,920 of record OY728166.1, on the reverse strand, counting down.
TTTTTTTCAAAAAGAAAAGCTTATTCCAAAAAAAAATTGTATTTTAATATATTTATCTTCTAACAATAGTGGACCCAAGTTTATTTGGGTATAAAAACCTATATTTATTTTATTTTTTAAGAAAATTTTTCTTCTAGGAAAACCCAAAAAAGCATTGTAGAATATTTATAGTGGTTTCTCAAGACACATATATGGAAACCACTTTAAATTGAATTAAATTAGTAAACTAGATGGAGCTCATTTTACCTTTTATCTTAATGCTAAGATTAAAATAATAAGTGAAACTAACATAGGTTTTTTATAGCTCAACTATAATCGAAAGATGTTTTTTAAAAGTATTAAAATACAATTCACTAAGAATTACAGAATTTTATGTTATAAGTTTTCACTTTTTTTGAAATTGTTTTTAAAGTTTTTAATCATATAGGGAAACTATTATTTACCAAATATTATTTTTAAAATTTTTATACAATAAATTTAAAATATTTCACTAGCTAAAATGTCAAATGTTTGAGTGATAATGTTAGTGATTCATGTATTTGGTATAGATGCCTTAGTCATTTTAGCACACACTCACTCATTAAACTCAACCATTATCAACTAGAATGATATCATCCGAAATTGAATTTCAAAGATGTCATGATTTGTGAAGCATTCCAATACGATAAGCAACAAATTTCCTCTTTTAAATCTAAAAATGAAATTTCTTATACAAAATATCGTAAATTAATTCATCATGATTTATTTAGATAATATCAAGTTGAAATTCTTGGAGTTAAATATTATGTTTATCTAATTATTTATGACTTTATAAGATTTATACGAGAATACTTCTTATCTCATAAAATTGAATCTTTCAAAACCTCTATAAGGTTTTATAAGAATGTTGAAAATTAAAAAGTTTTTAAGATTATTTCAATTTGAAGTGATAATCGTGGATAAGTTTTTTATAATTAATTTAATGAATTATGTCATTTTTAAGGATATAATTATTCATTTTTCACTTCTCAAACCCCTAAAAAACTAGGGAAGTAGAGAGGAAAAATTAAACAATCCAAGATAACGTTGAAAATGTATTAAATGATTTTAATTAACAAAAATATTTTTGGGCTGAGGCCATGAATAATGCATGATTTATCATTAAAAAAATTCTCATGAGGCATTTTTTAATAAAGGAATTTTTTAACTTTGGAAAAATAAAAAACCAAATGTCATCTTTTTTAATGTGTTTGGTAAAAAATATTTTATTTTAAACACCAAAGACAGTTTTGGAAAATTTAATTATGAATTTAATCTATGAGTCTTTCTTGGGTAATCCAACTTATGAAAGGTATACTGAGTCCTTAATAGAAGAAATAAAATTATGGGAGAATCAATCCTTGTAGTTTTTTATTGGAAATTTTCCAAATTATCTTTATGAAACTGTTTCAAAAAAATATTTTTTAAATGAACCATTTCAAACAAAATAAGTTGATAACGAATAAGAATCTCCTTCAGATTATTTAACTAAAGTTTTAAAAAATAACAATTCCATCCACTTGAAAATTTCCTTGGATATTTTCAAGAGGGAACTCATACTTGTATACCAATATTAAATGAGGTTGAAATCCTGGACTTTATCTCCCACATTAACCCAAAAAACATTAAGGATTCCCTTGATGATAAAAATTTGTGTCTTTCTATTCAATAGGAACTAAATCAGATCTCTCAAAATGATGTCTGGGCTCTCATGTAAATACCTAATGATAATATCTTTATAATATCTAAATGTGGTTTTAAAACTTTTCTAGATGAGCTTCATAATATCACGATAATAAATCCCATTTAGTTGCAATATTTTATATCCAAGAAGAAGGATTCAACTATTTTGAAACCTTTACATGCTTCACTCAGTTTGAATCCCTTATTCTAACTTTATAAAATGGATTTCAAAATTACTTTTCAAAATAGTTTTATTTTAGAACATGTTTATGTTTAAAAACCACCATGTTTTGAAAATACTCTTTTTCTAAATATTATTTTGAAATTATCTAAATATTTTAATGGTTTAAGGAAAGACCCTAAGTCTTGGTAAGAATGTATTTTAAATTATATTTTATTAAATAATTTAAAATGGTAAAATCCAATTCAAATATTATTCTAAAACACATCTCAAGTGATCATTTACTTATTAAGATTTATGTGGATGATTTGATTTTAGGATCTTCCAATGAACTATTTATTTTTAATTTTCTTGTTTAATAAAAAATTAATTTTTAATGAGATTTATGGGTGACCACGAATTCTTTCTTGATTTTAAAATTTCTGAAATAAAGGAAGGTTTCTTTTTAAAACAAGTAAAATAAATGAATTAACCCTTAAAATGATTCATTATAGATATGATTAGGAAATTAGTGCACCCATGAGTACAACTTATAAGTTAACATTGGTTGAAGTTGATAAAATAGTCAACCATGAACTTTATAGAATATTTTTTTGGTAGTATACCTTATCTTAGTGAAACCGAATTAGATATTTTGTTCAGTTTTTATCATTGTTCACATTTTTAATTAAATCTAAAATAATCTCATATTAAATCCATCAAAGGGATTTTTTTTGGTGTTGTAAAGGAACAAAAATCATAGTTTATTTTATCTCGAATGAACTTATTTTGAATTAACATCCTTTTAATGAAGATTTTAGAGGATGACAACTAGATTTGAAAAGTAAAAGTGGGTCTCTGCACCTATTTATAAAATCCATGATCTCATGGGGTAGTAATTATAAGAACTCTGTTTTAATTTTTACATTTAAATCCAAATACATAGCTATTGAGAGTTATTTCACTAAAATAATATGGATAAAACACACTATCTGAGATTTTAAGAATAAATTTGAAAATATACATATCAAGTTTTATAAAACTATTTCTTTAAATATCTCCAAAAATTATTTCCATCACTCTCATAATAAGTACATTGACCTGAGGTCTTATTTATTTAGAGATCACTTCTAAAAAGGTGATATATTATTAGAACTTTTTCCAAAAGAATATCAACTCATTATTATTTTCACTTACCTATATCTCTTAATAGGTTAAATTTTATTAAGGTTGTTTTAGGAATGGTTCTCTTGTGATACTCTTCATTTGACTGTGGCTATCATGAGTTATCTTTTTAATTTTTTTTCAAAATTTATCGTATTTAAAATAATTTTAAAACATGAATGTCTTGTTATATATTTTTATTTTATCTAGTATATGATCCCTTAATATGAAATTATATATCATTTGGCGGAGAGATTTATATTTTTCTAATTCAAAATTTTTTAAGAGATATATTTTTATTTAAAAATTAATAATTAATTTGTAAAAATGTTTCCTTTTTTTTCAAAAATCTCATAATATATTTTCTAAAATATGTAATTTTTGTTAATATTAATTTTTAATATAATTTTTTTTCAAAACTTATATAAATATATACTTTAATTTTTTTATATCTTCTAAAATAATATTGATGATGTGTAATTTTTTATATAATTTCCTTCTATAATTATTCTTGAGATTTTTTTGATGAAACTATAATTGAAGATTCATTCAAGTTATTCTTTCAAATTCCAAGTAACATCTTCCTTTAAGCACTTTCAATGGTGAAAAATTATTCTATATGGGAATGAGCTTCTTGGAAAAGGTATGTACCACTTTAATTTTATTAGTTTCCTCTATTTATCTTTATACTTCTTTATATTACATATTTCTTCTAATTTATCTTTTATTAAAATTTTTTATTTTCCTCTATAATTTTAACTTACCTCTATATCTATCTCTATATATTATTAAATAAGAGTTTGTAAGTTAATAAGTGTTTTTATAAATTGTTTCTCTTATTCCTTTTAAAATGTTCTATTTGTCTCTCTTGTGATTTCTTTTATAAATTCATTATAGGTATTTAAAAATCTCCCTTGTGATTTTATTAAAATAATTATGGAGATTATATTTCCTATCTATGTATATATATATATTATAATTAAAAAGGGGGATAAATTTATAATAAAAGTTTATTCAAATGGGTAATTTGTTTGTTATTTTTATTATATGTTAAAAGTGGAAAATGTCTTCAATTTATTTTTCTCAAAGGGGAGTGGTTTTTTAAATATGTTCTATTGATTGATTATTTTACAAAGGGGGAGTTTTTAAATTTATTTTAAGAGTTTTTCTATTTTAATATTACTTTAATATATAAAGATAGACATATTAACTTCTTGATATTATGGAATATGTGTTTAAAATATTTAATATCTTTTCTATTTCATTCACTCTTTATTTACTCTTAATTTAACATTTTTATGTTAAGTGTTTTTGATCATCAAAAGGGGTTGTATTTTTGTAAATATTTATATCATGGTTTTTTAATTAGCAAAAATAGTCACCTATGTTTATGAAATTTTTATTTAATTTAGTTGTCAGTGTTTTCATGAAATACTAAGTGATGGAATTCATGATATCCTAAAGATCATTTGAAGTCTTTATAGAGGACTATATATATCTTTTATAATGTTTCAAGATCATGGAAACATTTTTTAAGATGATTAGAAATATTTAAAAGTGGAGGAGTATCTACATGAAGATGGAGGTGTTCATAAGGCATTATCTCATTGTTGCGTGACACTGGCCAATCAATGCCATGATGGTTATAGCTTAGTTGTCCAGAAGATACACCAGCTAGCCGGTGGAGTCTCACTGAACCACTAGTTGTGTAGTAATAAATGAGGTCATCGTAAAAAATTTCAACCAATTGATAATGGAGGTATACTAGCTAGGATATAGAAGATACTAAAGTGAATATGTCATAGGTGGGACACTGGCTACCTGGTGGTGGATATTGAGAATCTGGTGGCGTCAAACCAAGTTCTTCGATCTTGCATTCTATAGCGACCCAATTTTTATTACATGATTATTACATCAATTTTAAGATAAATAAAATAATAGTTATATAAATCCAGGATCGAAAGGTTTAGTGTCTTGGGGGAATTAAGACCATACATAAATCTTATATAATTAAACATAAACATTTATTTAATTCCTTATTCTCTAGATTATTATTAGCACTTCTGTTCTCCTTTTTAAAGGTATTCACCTTAGGATATACATAAAAGAAGGGGATTGCTAAAGTAATAGTAATAGGATGAATAAGAGACATGAAACATTGGTGATAATAATAATCATCATAACATCATCATCATAATCATGAGTGTAGGTGTTAGATAAAAGCATGGAATGTGGAAATGTATAAAAATGAAACATCATGCCTTAGTGGTTTACCACCAAACATAGTTGTGAAAAATGATAACATCATTTTCAAACATATTATACTTTTTCTTTTGAGGTACATTACATTACAAAATGCATTGATGTAATATATAATTATGAAGGCACCTATCACATCATTACATTTATAGGTGCTATATAATTCTGTGTGCACTGGTCACATCAAAACATTTACATTATCATGCATGCTACATAGAACATATATCAATATAAGATATAAAATAACCCATGGAAATAATTGGGGTTTATTTAAAAGAAATACATTCATGAATAAACTTTGGGGTTCCGAAATCAAATAGTTAATAACATAATTGGTATAAGAATCATCAATCTTGAGTGATGAATAGACAATATCACGAGACGTAAAATATGTATTTTTGGAAAGAAGTGTTCTTTGGAAAAAATCTTTCCATTTGTTCTAATACCCTATTTGATACATGTATATACAAGAAAATAAAAGGGAAGGTAATGAATTGATATTTAAGTAATGCTAAAGGAACATCCATACTGAAAATGGAGTAAAAGAGGGAAAACCCAAAGAAAGAGAGTTGGGTTCGAGAATCCCTTTACCTTATGTCTGAATTCTTTCTTCACTTTAATATCCTGGATAATAAAATTAAATTAAATAATTAAAAAATAAATAAAATTTTATACATTCATTTTAATCATTATAGTTTTTTTAAGTTCATTTATAGGCTTTTCGATGAGTTATAGAGTTTAATTTCTTTGTTTGGGAGTGTTTGTTTTCTTGGTTTTCATAATCAGTTTGCTTGTATATGAGTATGAAAGTTCATATAAAGCTTGAATAGTTATCATAAATTGAATTCAAATTTTATTAATAAACTTTTATAAGACTAAATGATCTTATATATCATTTTTTACATGTTATGAGGATGATTTAATATATTTAACGTCAATGAAAATGATTTAATTAATTTTGGCAGTTTTACGACCATTATAACCTTATTTCATTTTATTTAACATCATGTTTATATATTTCTTCTGAAACATTATATAAATTATAATATTTATATTAAAGTATAATTTTACTATAATTATGGTTTTACATACAACCCTGACGGCAGTAGTGAAAAATAAAAACACATCATCCATGGTGGTGGTAAATCAACACACCACAGACAATGTTTTCCAGTTTAGAAAAAAAAAGAAAAGGGAAGAGAATTGAAGATTAATTATTACATTAACATAATAAAATTTTAGTATATAAAGTATACTAGAGTTATCATTCCTCTTGTATTTGTGTTGATTATTATAGGATAAGAAAATAAATGGAATTGAAAAGAAAAAAAATAAAAAAGAGGATTTTACCTCTTTATTTTCTCCTCCTTGAGAACCTAATTAGGGAAAAAGGTTTGTTAATTTTATGATACCAAGGGATCATAGAAGTGGGGTAGGTTCTCAAGAAAAGGTTTGGGAAGAATTTGGAAGTGTTTTAAATCTTTAAATGTGTGAGGAGAAGAGGTGGCGAGGAAAGGTATTTATAAGGGAGGAGAGGGGTGTTTTCTCATTATTTTATTCATTAGTTTGTTATTTTGGATTGAGAATATCAATAGTTTGGGAATTATAAAAAAATTATTTAAAATAATGAAGTATAGTTTGATATTTTGGGCTTACATCATACATACATCATTTATGACTCAATAATTCATGCATTTATTTTTTATCATAAATTATCGCATTTTACTATACACTAAAAAAAGCAAGTATTTTGAAAAAATCTATAAAATTCACATTAATAATTTTTTGAAATTTAGAATTAAAAAATTAACTCTATTTTATTATAATAATTTTTCAAATATGTGAAATTTTATTTTTAATTAAAATCTCTATTTACATGTAAAATACCGATTTTAAAACTATAATTGATTTTTTTACACTTTGAAAAATAAATTAATGTCTCAGAAAACTATCTTATAATCATAAGAAAAAAAATATTAATTTGTGAATTTATTTTATGAAAATAAATTTTCTTTTAAATCATTATATTAATTATAAAATTATAATTAAATATTTATAACTTACAAAAATTCCAACTCTTAATTTATCTTTTCTAAAAAATTTATATACTTATAACATGAAATAAACATATCATAATTTCATTTATAAGATACATAAATATTATTTATATTTTCATTAATGAGGTTACTATTTTATTTTCTAGATTACTTGTCCAAATGGTCACATTACTATTCCAAAGGTCATGTTACTTTTCTATTGGTATAAGCTCCTTAAATTCTAGAAATACCTATTATTTATTTCATTCTTCATTTATAAAGTTTCCATCACATTCTAAAAGTTATTTTATGTGATTTATACCATATGAAATAATTATAAGAATGAAATTTCCATTGATCAAAATGTTGGGTCATTACATTCTTCCCCCCTTAAAAAATTTTGCCCTCAAAATTTCATTTTACATACTATGGGGAAAACAAGTGTGGGTATTTCTCATTCATTTATTCTTGTAGTTACCATGTTTTTACTTCATACTTATTATTATACAACACTACTTTTACTGGGTGAGTAGTCTTGTTTCATATACCTTTATCTCTATGGTCCAAGATCTTCCCTGGCTTCTCATCATAAGAGAGATCAATTTCCAAATATACCGCCTCTTGATTAAATACATGTGTGAGATATGGAATGTACTTACTTAATAGGGATACATGGAATATTTTTTTTACTTGAGACATGGTAGGGGGAAGTTCCATTCAATAGGCCACAACTCCGACACAATCAAGGATCTCAAAGGGGTCGATGTACCCGAGACTCAACTTTAGTTCTTCCCAATCTCTTGATCCTCTTCCATGGAGATATGTATAAGAATTACATGTCTCCAACCTTAAAATCTATGTTTCGTATAATATTTTATTCATAGATATTGGGTCGTCTTTGGGCTGCCTTGATGCGCTGCTGAATAGTTTTCACCTTTTCCACCATTTCTTCAACCATTTCAAGTTGTAGCAGCTTATGTTCACTGACTTCATCCCATCATGCCAGTGTTCTACATATTTTACCATAAAGGTTTTCATATGGATCCATTTGGATTCTATAGTGGAAGATGTTGTTGTAAGATAACCCAACTAGAAACAGATTTTGGTCCCATCCTCCTTTGGTGTCTATAGAACATGCCCCCAACATGTCTTCCAATCTGTAAATAGTCCAATAAAATTGTACAACTGTTTGAGTATGATAAGCCGTGATGATATCCAAATGAGTGTTTAGATCATATTGGAGAATTTTTGAGAACTTATAGGTGACTCTCAAATCTCTATTAGATACAATTGATAGTGGCACTCCATGCATCCTTACCAGTTCTCTGTTGTATATCCATGAAATTTGATCAGTGAGAAGCACTATCGAATTTTGTTAAAGTGAGTTGTCTTTGTAAGAAGATCCACAAAATCCATGTATCATTATTTCCTCTAGATGTATTTAGATGTATGATAATAGATTCCTTGGTTATGTTTTCCAATTTCCATATTGGTATGGTTAATGGTGCCATCACCCCCTTATACTTTTGTCTTTAAACCTTCAATTGTTGACATACCAGACACCTTGACGTATATTCTATAATATATTTCTTCATATTGTCCCACCAATAGTTCTCTCAGTGATCTAAATAAATATTTTTTTCTCTTTAGATTAATAGAAAATGTTGAGCTATGTGCGTCATTTAGAAGATCCTTCTTTATCTCTGAATCAGATTTTACACATAGTCATGACCCAAATCTTACAATTCATTCCTCATAAATTTTGAACTTTGAGGGTTTTCCCTTTCACATAGCTTCACCTTCCTCTAAATTTACACATAATTTATTTTATCATCCTTTATTTTCTCCATTAGGGATGGTTGAGAAATCATTTTATAAAGGATTGGTGATGTTCCTTCCTTAATTATTCCCATGTACATCCTTTATAAATCTAATAAGATTGGATCCTACTCAGTTATCTTCATTAAAAATGTTGCAAGATCCTTTCTACTTATAGCATCCTCCAATTTATTCTATTTTCTAGGATGGAAGTGAATTGAGTAGTCACAATTCTTGATGATCTCTAACTATCTTTACTGGTGCATATTAGGCTCCTTATATATGAATATATATTTTAGGCTGTTATAATTAGTTTATATGTCACACTTCTCCCCATAGAGATAATGCCACCGAATTTTCAATGTGAAGATGATAACCACCAAATCCAGATCATGCATGGGATAGTTACTGTCATGAATTTTCAGCTGACATGAGGCATAAGACATCACTTTATCATTTTTCACCAGTACAAAATCTATAAACTTCTTTAAAGCGTCACTGTATACCTCAAAGAGTTCCCCACTTGTTAGAAATGTGAGTACTGAGGCAGTGATAAACCCATCTTTTAAATCTTTGAAGAAATACTAAAATTCACTAGTTTAGACAAAATTTTCTCCCTTCTGAATCATCTTGGTTAGTGAGTTTGATATTCATGAGAAGTTATTCAATTTTTTTTTTGATAATACCTAGCTAGAATAAGGAAACTATGGATCACCATTATAGATTCTGGAAAGGTCTACTCTTCAATTACCTTTGTCTTAGAAGGGTCCACATACATTTCTTTATTGGTGATAACATTCCCCAAGAAAGATACTTACTCCATCTAGAGCTCAAATTCAATATACTTTTAATAAACTTTCTCCCTTCGAAAAGTCTTTAGAATAGTATTCAAATGCTCCTCATTCCCCTTACTCTTGGAGTATATCATATTATCATCAATAAATACTACCACAAATTTTTTGAGGTAATATATAAAGACTATATTTATTAAGTCCATAAATATTCCTAGATAATTATTGAGTATTAAAGGAATCAATATGAACTCATAGTGTCCATACTCTTTTGGAAGGCGGTCTTGGGAATGTCTTCCTTCCTCACCTTTAATTGGTGTTATCCCCACTGAAGGACCATCTTAGAGAAATAATCACCTGCATAGAGTTGATTAAACAAGTAATATATCCATGTAAGGGGATACTTATTATCTTTCATAATTTTATTGAGCTCATGATAATCAATTCATAGGTGCATTGATCTATCCATTTTCTAGACAAAGAGGACAGGTTCACCCTATGGTGAAAAACTCATGCATATAAATCCCTTGTCCAGATTATCTTCTAATTTCTTATTTATTTCCTTAAAATCAATAGTGGAAATTCTATAATGTGACTTTAATATAGGTAGATATTCAAGAATAAGTTCAATTGGGAACTCAACCTATTATTTAGGAGGAAAACCATACAGTTTTCTAGGGAACACATCAGTGTAGTCCCTCACATTGGGTATGTCTTAAAACATGATTCTCTCATTTTCTTAATCATTTGAGCTAGATATTCTTGATCATAAGGAAGAAATATACACACATTAGATGATATATATGAATAATATACATTCTCCTCCTTAAAATTTTATAAAATTAAAGGATTCTTCAGGATATTAAGTGCGATATCCCTTTCTTGATAGCTGATGCTGTCTTTGAATAAAGATAGACAATCCATGCCCAAAATAGAATCAAACTCCACCAAACGAAGTAATATAGAATTTTATAGGAGGTTCAGTCCAAAAAAATTAAAATAGGAGGATTTATTACTTTGGATGCTGTAATTTCCCCATTTTATGTTCTCACAGATAACTCAGCCTCCATATTTTTAGGCGGTGTTTGAATAGTTCTACTAAACTTAAAATATATGAAAGAATGTGTTGAAATTGAATAAAATAGTACATTATTTATTCTTGAATGAACAACCATAATACCTATTACCACATAATGTTTAGGCTCCACCTCAATAACAGTGATATAATAAGACTCCCCTTTCTCCTTTCACTTTGGTGGCTGATGAAATTGATTACCCTCAAGGATTAAAGGTTTAGTACACTAGCTTGCATAGTTCCCTTGCTCCCTAAAATTGAAGCATTGAACCATGGGTGGTGTTCTCCTTTACTCTATCATATCAATTATATTTTTTTTCTCTTATAAATTTAGGAGCTTGGTGTCCTTCTATCCCACACTTATATAATTCTCCCACCCCTTTAAGGCAGTTCCCATGATGCATCTTCCCATATTTTTGACATGTGAGAGGTTGAGTTTTGTTTCCACCTTTCTCATTAGATCCCCTAGCTTGAAACTCCATCATTCATTTCTTATCACCATATCCATGATACCATTCTTTAAACTCCATCCCCACTTTGAGAGAACATCAAAAAACTTCTTTATGACTCCCAAAGTCTTTAATTTCTGTATCCTTTAAAAGGTGTAGTTTTAAACCACTAAAGAATATATATATTTTTCAATAATTGTTGATAACAAAATCCAAACTATGAATTTCAATAATTGTGAAATATTATTCATAGTCTATGATAGATTCACCTTCTTTTTTCATCAGCTTTATGAATTCTCTCTCCATGATTTTATGAAGAGTTCGATGGAAATACTTGTTAAGAAAAATTATCTTAAATTATTCCCACTACATCTATTAAATTTATTCCTTGTACTTTGTTTTTTTAATTAATTACCATCATTGATCAGCCTCTCTATATAAATGATAAATGGCCAGATTTAAATTCTCATTCCTAGTACAGCGAAGAACATAAAATATTTTATTCATCGAGTTCACCCATTGTTCCATGACTAGTGTATCAGAAGATCCACTAAATATTGGTGGTCATTTCCATATAAAAGACTTTATATATAGTTTGTCACTATTAGGTTAATGATGAAATTCCATAGTATTTAAGTTATTGTTCATAGCCTGAGACAGCTGGGTAAGAATCACCATGAAATTTTGAACTCCACCTCCCAAAACATTGAGAATGTTGTTCAATAAATTGAACCATTATCCCACAAATTGGTTTTTGGAATGGTTTCTCCCAGTTCCTACCATTTTCTAAAATAGAAAAGGTTAAAACAAATCATAAGTAAACAAGCCATGAATAAATAATTTATTCCTTTGTAAAATTAACTCTAAAGGCATATATTTTGGGTTCCTTAGTTTGGAATTTTCTAAAACAAATATTCCTGGGTGTTTACTTATACTTAGTTTTATACTAAGGGTTTTTACTAAGGTTATCTAATCATAATTCCCAAATTAACTAAATCGTGCACTGATACCAACTATAGTGACACTATTTTTCTTAAGTGATTATTACATCAATTTAAAAATAAATAACATAATAGTGATATAAATTAGTATAAAATTGTTTAGTGTATTGTGAAAATTAGGACCATATATAACTTTTACATAAAAAACATAAAAATTTATTTAATTCCTTCTTCCCTAGATTCTTATTTTCCCTCGTGTTCTCCTTAGCACAAGTATTCACCTGAGGATATACATCAAAGAAGGGGTGAGATAAAATCCCAGTAAGAGGTTGAATAAGAGACATGAAACATAGGTGAGCATAATCATAATAATAATATAATCATCATAATCTTGAGTGGAAGCATTATATAAAGGCATATAATGTGGAAATTCATAAAAAATAAACATCATGTCTTAGTGGTTTACCACTACACATAGTTGTAAACAAAGATAACATCATTTTCATGCATATTTTACTTTTCATCATTAGATACATCACATTAACCAATTTATTTGAGCACAATATAATTTTGGGAATAACCATCCCCTCATAACATTTACACGTGCTATATAGTTCCTTGTACACCCATCATATAAAAACATTTACATTATCATGCAGGCCATATAGAACATATCTCAATCTTGGACATAAAATAACCCATGGACAGAAATGAGTTTCATTTCAAAAATTATAAATTCATGACTAAACTTTGGGGTTCCCAAATTAAATAGGTAATAACATACTTGGTATAAGAATCATCAATACTGAGTGAAGAAGAAACAATCTCACGTGACGTACATATATATTTTTGGAAACAAGAGTTCTTTTGGAAAAATATTTTCATTTTTCCTAAAACTAGATTGAATACATGTATATCCTAGAAAATAATGGGTTATAAAAAATAAATGATATTTAAGGAAAATTAAAGGCACATCTATACTGAAAATGGAGTTAAAGAGGTAAAACCTAAAGATGGAGAGTTGGTTTCGAGAATCCCCTTACCATATGCATGAATTATTTCTTCACCTTAATGTCATAGATAATAAAATTTAATTAATTAATTAACAAATAAATAACCTTTTATACATGAATTTTATTCATTATAATTTTATTATGTTAATCTTTTATATTTTAAATGATTTATAGAGCTTAATTTCTTCATTCAAGAGTGTTCGTTTTCTTGGGTTTCATGATCGATCCTCTTGTATATAAGTATGTAAGTTCATGTAAAATTTAAATAGTTATACAGAATTGAAATTATATGTTATTAATCAAAATTAAAAATATTAAATGATCTTATATATCATTTGTTTGTATGGTATGAGGATGATTTATTGATTGAATGCTAATGAAAATGATTTAATTAATTTTGGCCGTTTTACAACCATTATAATATTATAGCATTTTATTTAGCATAATATTTAAATATTGATTCAAGAACATTATATAACTTATAATATGTATAATAAAATATTTTTAAACCATAATTATGGTTTTATTTCCATCCTTGAAGGTGTTAGTGAAAAATGAAAATGCATCGTCCATAGTGGTGGTAAATCGACGCACCATGAAAGACATTTTCATGTTAAGAAAAAAAGGAAATAGACTTGAATATGAATTATTCCATTAACATAATAAAACTCCATTATATAAAAGATACTAGATTTATCATGGATCTTGGATAGGTCTATGCGAGGATAGGATGAGAAAGGAAATGTAATTGAAAAGAAAATAAAATAAAAAGAAAGAGGATTTTACCTCTTGATTTTTTCATCCTTAAGAACCTCCTTAGGAAAAAGGGTTTGGTCATTTTATGATACCACAAGATAATAAATTTTATTTTAAAAAGGAAATAATGTAAGTCTTATTTAGATTCATTACACTCAATTAATTCTATAACCTTCACAATCCACTTAGATCTAATAGAAGGATCCCCTTGGCTTCTTGGTAATTCATACTAGTTACCAATGATGTTTTTAAGATGAAATCGATGCTAAATTTCCAGAATACTCAATTCCCCACAAATAGAATTTCTAATATATCAATTTCTAAATGGATCTCAAACATTATCTAAAATATCTATTCCCTAATTGTAGTCATATTTTAATAGATTTTTGAGTGGCTTTGTACTGAGATTTCAAAAAATTAAACATCTCTCCTCTCATAACCATTATCCAACAAGTTCTCACTCCAAAAAAGTGAGGGATGGATTCTTTAGCTTCCAACGAAGATCAAGAGGGTTCTCATAGACCAAAATTGTGAGATATGGGGTTGTTAATAACCATAAAGTTCAATATACTTATAATATTAACATCTCAAGTCGATGGGTGGATACATAGGGGCTCACATAGAGCTATTGTCCAACTCCTAATTTATTGTGTTTTATCTCTCTTTACTTTATCATATTATATCATTTATTATTGATTCACATACATTAATAAATTAAATTTGATCATTTCAATTGTTAACCATGATACTAACTTTTTACTCAGATCAAATTTATCAACTATCTCACAATCAATTTATCACTTTATAATTTCATTGTATCAAAGTCAATTTATCTTGAAATTATCCTTTACCTTCCACTTTAATTATTAATTGAAAATTCACCCCAACTATTTTCATAGTTTCTCCAACCAATACCCACCTATTTATATAAATCCAAAATTTTAATCTTTTAAATATCCTTACAAAACTCATTCCATATGTTATGGTGTTACCCCTCTCTGATGGGAAACAGATCTCGGATTATGATGCCCCTCTTACACCTTTTCTATGTATAAAGTGGAGATTCCTTGAGATTTCTTAGTTCTATAAGTAGATCTATATGATGTTATCATTAGGATGGAATGGATAGTTACTGATAAATCCTAAAATTATTTTTTATCATCGATGGGTGTCCTTTACTACCCCTAATGGGAACTCCACAGTGTTTCAATGGGATTGGGATACATTTTATAGGCAAGTAGGAACTCCTCTTCTGAAGCTTGGAAAATCAATGAAATAATCTGTGGTTTACCTTGAAGATGAATCCTCTGGTTGTGAACTTTCTCTATTTGTCAAGTAACTTCTTGAGGTATTTCCAAATGACTTTTTTGATCTGCCTCCTAAATTAAAAGTTGAGTTATTGATATTATTGTCTATGGTGATCCGACTGATATCTATACCATCCTACCACATGTAAGTTACCAAGTTGAAGGATTTGGAATACAAATAGATTATTTGTAAGTTTAGTGATTTATCTTTTCAAGTGTGTCACCATGGGTGTCTCCAATTATCATTTCTAAGAAGGTAAATGTGACTCTCTATTTCTCATTGATGGTTAAAAGTTCAATAAACTGAAATTAAAGAATAAGTAACCTTTACATTGTACCTATGATCTATTGGAAAAATTAATGGGGTAAAAGTGGTTCTGAAAAATTTATATTGAGTTTGGATAACACCAACTTAAAATTATGGAGTTATATATTCCAAATATTTCCTTCGTGAGATGGTATGATCACTTTTGTTATAATTTGATTCCTTTTATAATGACTAATTATCCACTAATATTTATGCAACTAAGGAATCTGATTTTAAATTTTTACCTATATTATTTTATCATGGTATTTATGGATGAAATCTCATTTTATTCAAGAACCAAGGAACAAAATGAACTTCATATACAAAATATTTTTGAAACCTTGAAAGATCATTGGATTTATAATAATCTATAAAAATGTCAATTTTGGATCTAATAAAAGATGTTATTAGGAAACATGGCCTCAAAGCATGAAATATCAGCTAACCCTAAGATGGTGAATTCTATCATGTGATTGGAGGAAAAAAAATAGATTCAATGTATTTGGGTCTATTAGGGTATTACCAATGGGTTATAAGGGATTTCTAAAAACTAGAATCACCATTGACTACTCTCACCATATAGGGAGTTAAATTAACATTGGATTATAAATTTAAATCTTCCATTAATGATTTGAAATAAAATTTGATCTCAACACCTATATTTATATTTCTATAAGCTAGATAGGGATATATGGTGTATTTTAATGCTTCAAGTGCTAGTTTGGGTTGTGTTCTCAAGCAAGGGAAGCATGTGTTAGTGTATGGATCTCATCAACTTAAACTGTATGAGAATAACTATGACACCCATGAACTAGATATTATAGTTATCACGAAAAACCATAAGATTTAGTGGAATTACATTTTTGGGATTGTTTCATCATTTAATATGACCATAAAAGATTGAGCCATATATTTTCTAAGAAGGGCTTGAAACTAAAACAAAGGTGGTGGTAGAGTATCATCAGTCAGTTGATTATGAAATTTCTTATGCATTATGAAAGGAAAATTATATTTCTAACAATATTTGTATAAATTAAACCTATAAGTATGTGATAAAATTAAGGGATGAAAGGAACCTCATGGGAATACTTGCTAACATGAACTTGGATACAAAAGAGGAAGGGACTAGTGTTTCTATGGTGACAATTCAGTTGAAATAATATATTTTTAAGTTATATATCTAACAGAAATATTATTATAATTAATTATAGAACATTATATATTCTTTATATGGTAGAGTCACTGAGTGGTCTCTCTACACATAGGGTGTCATTTTCTTTAGAAGCTTATATGTTATTCCATTAACCATGAGAAAGTTTATGATGGAGGATTTCCATAGATCTCGATGGGTTGTTCACCAAGGTACTACGAAGATGTATTATGAAATGAATAATTGGTTTTAGTAGCGTAATTTGAAGTAGGATATAGAAAATTTTATATCCCATTGTTACACATGTCTATAAATTATGTCTGAGCATCAAAAAAATTCAGGTATGTTTCAACCCCTCTTTACCGAGATATTAAAATTGGATGAAGTTCCCACAGACTTAATCATCAAACTACCAAGTAATAAATAAAGAAACAATGAAATATGGTTGGTTATTGACCAATTAACAAAGTAATATTGTTTTATTCTAGTTTAAGATACCACTAAGGTTGAAGAGTTGGGATATTTTTTGCATAGAAGATTGTGAAGTTTCAAGAGGTACTATAATCTATTATTTTATATAGGGATCCTCAGTTTACCTCTTGGTTTTTAAAAGGCCTCTAAGAGGTTATATGATCTCAATTTAAATGGATAATAATCTTCAATACTCTAATTAATTAAAAAAATAGATAGATCAAATCATATTATGGAGGTATTCTTCATGAATGAATCCTAGACTTTTGAAGTGATTGAAATTATCATTCAGGATTAGTAGACTTTTCCTATAAAAATAGTTACCATTCTTCCATAAGAATGTATCCATTAGAGGCCTAATATGGATGAAATTGTATATTAACCCTTTTTTGGAATGAGTTTGATGATGCTTATTTGGTTTTCATGAGTATTATTTGGTTGATGATGAAAATAATCCAAAATATTCATCAATGGTTGGTGATGGGTTAGATTCTATATAAATCTTATAAAGACCATCAATGATATCCTTGGGAATTTTTACATGTTGAACAGGTGTTTTTCAAACTTTTTCATTGGTTGGGACACTAATAAATTATAAATAAAGGGAAGTTGGCTTTGAGATACATGGGCCCTTTTGAGATCGTTGAGCATATTGGGAAGGTGTCTTATCAATTCGAATTTCGACCCCATATACCAAAATTCACAATGTATTTCATATATCCAAGCTCAAGAAGTATCATACTAACCATTATCACATTCTAAAGAAGGAGGATCTCAACTTGGAGCCAGATATATTGGAGGTTGAGAAATCAATTAGGACTGTCAGTTCATAGGTTAAGATCCTATATGGGAAATATACTCTATTTGTTTGAGAGTTATGAAAACATGAAATAGATTTTGATGAGAATTTGGAGAAATAATCAAGTGTGAGGGAGAAATGGCCTCACATCCTCTTGGATAAACCTTCTTAAACTTTAATTTATATGGATAAAAATAAATATGGTATGGAATATTGCTAGATATTGATATTTATTTTAGGCATGAAATGTCTTTTTTATATTTATTTTTATATCTATTGATGATCTTATCAATCCCTTTATAATTTTATCTCATTGAATGTGATCTATCACTACTATTTCTATGATTTATTATGTAAATACATCATTCACATCATGAGTGTATCAAGGAGGAGAACATATTTTCCATAACCGATGGTTCATGAAATGAACCACTGATTCATGCCATGTTAACAAGATTCATGAGGGGAATTTATATTTAATTTTTTGAACCCATTGAACTATCTATTAATTTTTTAGTTTTGTTGTGTTGGCCTTGGTTTACCTTAACTCTATTCCCCCATAATTTTTTGTCTCAAATTTGGTGTTGCCTCTTTAATATGAGATTATTACCCCTCCATATTTGGTGTGATGTTTGGTGGGATTACACCTTAGATATTCAAGAGTTGTCACAACAAGGGTATTATTTCATCATTGTTCATTATTTCATCCCTTTTTATTATGCTTTCCTTACACCTGAAGGCTATAATAGACTAGATTTTTTTGGATTCTAATTTCATGATGTATATTTGTGGTTTCGAATTTTCTATAAACTTCTAGGAGACTATTCTATCTTTGTCTCATGGGTTCCATCTGGTTACAGATGATTCAAATTATTTGAGGTGATTGATTTTGTAAGATTTATTTTTCATATTAAACATGAAGGATTTCACATGTTTAAATTGGACTTTAAATTTTTTAAAGGAACTTTTTTGATTCATTGAAAACTTTTCTGAATGGTTACAAATGATTTGATGATGAATTTGATTTTTGGGGCATGGTTTGGTCTTGATTTTTGGTCTGTTCATATTTTAATAGAGAAACCCAAATTTTTATTGATGAAATCCCATTGAAATGTTTTTTAATTATGATAATGGTGACTCCTTGAGAGGGGAAAACCCCATGGGTGTTTGGGTATTATGTTGGTAATTAAGGAAAATCATGACTAGGTTTGGTTATCCTCCCTATCATTGGGAGTAAATTATAAAACTAACTAAAACACTATTAAGGTAGGAAGATATTTTTCTGATCTACAATCCCCAAGGTCGAGTTATATTGATGTGTGTGCACTTGGTTGTCTTTCCTTGATCATTGAGGTGTGAGGATCCTAGTTGTCCCTAACATGATATACCTTAATATTCTTTACCATGGTTCTAAATTGTTTTATTTACAAATTGTTAATTTATTTAGGAATTGATTTTAACCGATTCCAAATTAATTATTCACCTTATTTTATGAAAAATTATGAAAATATTATCTACTTATATTTTTAATTATTTAAAAAGAATAATTTGTTTATTTAATAAATTCCTCTCATGGGAAACTTGAAGAGACCCCACTATGATTTGTGATCACACCATGTATACACCCAGTGGGTGTGTGTAGAATCATTCATATCTATTGTAGGTAATGGAAATACACCACTTAGTGGACATAGATTCTCAATCAAGACGGTGACATGTTATTTTTGTAGAAAGGTGTGATGATGACCCACATGTCACATGAAGATGTGTTGCGGTATTTTTTTTATTTTTTTATCCATTGATATTGCACTTTCCTTACTATAATGTCATTTTTGTTATCTATTGTCTTGTATTTAGAATTATATTATCTTACTACGCACTTGTTTAGAGTTTTTTTATTACTTATGATATATGTTATAATGTTTTTATATTCCATATTTCTTGATAGATCCTAGTTTTTTTAATGTATCTATGGGAAACATTATTTATAATGGTAATTATCAGATGCCTATGTTCTTATCACTAGCTAGTGGGGATCGAGAATATGTTTAGGGCCTTGTCATGGGCTTGATCTAGTGTTCAGTTTAGTGAAAACCGATTTGGTTTGTGATGGTATGACACTATATCATGGTGGATCATGAATGATCCTGAACATTTTGAGTTAACATGTTAATTTCTTTGATATTACATTCTAAATGATATCATACTTGGTTATATATCATATAATGGCGAATTTGAGGAGTTTGAACATATTTTATGATTTTTTAAACATTAAATAATACATTATGAGGATTACGAATGAATTATGAGATTCCTTAGACTCCACACCTGGATCCAGTGATAAAAAATATTCTTTTACATACCTATGATCTTTTTAGGTTTAGAGATTTATAGAACTAGGAATAATATTACATATCAAAATCCATATTTTTATTTAGAAGGGGAATTTTACCCACTAATACAAACTCTTCAAACTCTATACATACACCACTCTAGGATAGGACTTAAAATCAATATAATTGCCTATTTTAATCCCTAATCCCTATGAAAACAATTTCAAAACAAGAAATGCACACAAATAACATAGTAAGGGGTTTTTAAAGAATGATATTCCTTATTAGTTTTTTTGAAATTCTTGAAAAACATCCTTTAATGAAAAATTCATTGAGATTAATAAAACATTAAATTAATAATAAAATTACCAGTAAAGTCTAAAAAGGTTTTCATAAAAAATATTCTATAAACCATAATAAAGTTAAAGAATGTTTTTAAATCTTTCTTTGAGGGAATATAGAAAATTTAAAAACCTATTTTTTGAAAACACAAACCATGAATTCTTTAAAAGATATTGAATAATATTAAAAATAAAAAACACTAATTTTTAAATGGTCATAATATTTTATTAAAAAATAAAACTTTTTATTTTCATGAAATCCAATAATTCCCAAAGAAACTCATTGTAAGCATAGAAATTACTTAAGGAATCATAGAAAATTATATAAATCATCCTTCCAATATAATAACTCAACTAACTATTTTTGTCATCATTGATAATGGAATAGCATAAATATGGTTAATAACACATCACAAACCTAGGTAGATTATAAATTTTAAGATAGTACAACATAGTGTAGTTAAGATAAATTTTCATGCACCATTCTTAGTATCTCATCAGATGAAACATTAAAAAATGCATTGAAGGGATGTATAGGGCCCACATATCACATAATAACATAAAAGTGCCATATTTTAAACAAAACATTTTATTTCTTTCATATATCATTTTGAATCTCATAAAATTTTCTTTCAAATACATATATTCCATCCTTGAACCAATTCCATAAAATGGAATTTTATATTAAGAAATAATTTCATATAGAAATATAGTCTTTTGAAACCTTTTTATAACAATAAGAGAAATACTTTAAAATTTAAAAAGAGTAGTTTTGATATATTCAATATAAATAAATAAAATTTAAATTATTTAAATAAATACTTTTATTGTTAATGGAAACTCAAAGAAATACTTCAAGAAGGAAATACTTAAAGGTATAATATAATGGTCTTGAATAAAATAAACCAAAATTTAATAAAACCCTTCCAAATTAAATATTTAAATTGACACTTTAAGAGAAATTATTTTCAAAGAAAACCCGTTTTACAGTGAAAATTTAGAGGTATGGAGTTATTTGGAATTATATACATTGAGCATAAAATTACAATTTTGAATGGAAGTTACCACCTTACATTGCATCTAAAAGTTGATTCAATACTCCGTCCTCTAAGGAATCACCATTCCAATATTACCAAATGGATTTTTCCTTTGAATTTATCCTCCTATCCTCCTCTCCCCCTATCTCAATTCATTTCTTTCAACCATAAATAAATAATCATGGGAATTTCTAGGAACCAAAGAAGCACTTTGATTGGAGTTCACCAATCGTGGGTGTTCTCCTTTAATAGTTGACCTCACTTATATATTCACATTTAAATATTTCTATATAATTTATGTATAATAAATTTATCACTTTATCATGCAATGTAAATTCAACAAACTTTATTAAAAAATGATTTCCTATTGCTATACACCTCTCACTACACTGGATTGTAGCATTAATTTATTATCTTTAAATATTTTAATATTAAACATTCTTCATGTAAATGAAAAAACATAACAAATCTAAAGATTATGCTAAGATAATTCCTAGATGAATATCCCAACCCATCCAATAAAATATTATATAACACTCAAAAAATATATCTTTCATGGATAAACTATTTCATCTGCAAAGGATATAAATTCACCACCGCATATAAATTTGAATACGATAGATACAATTTAATAAATTACTCATCTTTAATCGATTTGTATCAAACAACCATCCACCTAACTCATAAATAAATATGTATATATATTAGATGTGTGTCCCTTCAATGTAAAATATTATATATATATTATTTAATAATTCTACACTTGTCATGCGTTGGAGGTAGAAGGCGATAATGTGAAACATTGTTTAAAACAAATAATGCACATTTTTAAAAATTCATGAATATTATTTATGTTTGCCTATACCAAAATAGTTTTCAGTTTAATGACCACTCTCTTGTATAGTTGAATTTTACAAACACCCAAAAAAATCCCTTATGGGCTGACTTGTCTTAACGCTTAACTATGCTGACCTGCACTAGTGCTTGTCCCCTACGCAAGTGTCCCCCATGCTTGCTTCACCATTCCCATGATAGTGAAAACCTTGTGCTATATATACTCTTCCCCCATTTCTCAAGGTAAGCTATGGGTTGAGATGGTCGCTGGCTCATAGTGGAAGGAATATCTATCATGGATAGCCGATGGTTGGCCACTTATTTTTATAAAAAATATACTGAGAATATATTTAAATATTCTATTAATAATTTTTTTTTAAATAAACTATTATTCAAATATAAAATTAATTTAATATAATCCTTAAATATCATAACTTTAATCTTGTTTACTATAAAAAAATTCATACTAATTCTATATAATCAATCTTTTAAAAGGGTCACTATTTTTATTTATTACAATTGTTATAGTCAGTTTATTTCCTTTCATTAGTAATAATTTATTATTTATTACTATCACTTATTCATCAGTATCATTTTTTCTGTATTTTAATTAACCTTACACACATATTTAATATATTCCATTTCTTATATAAATTAAATATAATTTCCTTATAATTATGATTGTATTATATATTCATTTAAAATTAATAATTTATATCTAATTTATATTGTTCAATAAATATTATATTATTATTAAAATTTATATCTATCATTCACTATTATTTATCACAATATATCATATAATTAAAAAATATTAATAATTAGTTATATTAAAATATATTACTCAAAAATTCCTAAACATTCATCTATACAATAACTTATAAATGAAATTCGTATATGGTTAGAATATAAATTCCATAATTAGAAAATTTTAATAATCATATATTTATATATTATTTCTTGGATGAAAAAATAAATATCACTCACAAAATTATTCCTATATTTCCACTTATCTACACCCTATATATATTAATCTTTTGTCAAGCTATATTTATGATTGATCATGATGACATGTTCTATAATATTTCTATTTTCATATATGATTTCATTCACTATCCCATAATACTTGTACATTTAATATTCCATGAAAATTTTTTATATAATTTTCAATAAAAGTATTATAAGTCATTTTATAGGTTTTGAAATGGGTTGTTACATTACTTTAATAAAATATATCATTATTTACCTTAGTTTTGAAACAAGCCGTTAAATATGTATTTATTAATTGAAAAAATTATTCTGAAGTACTGGGTTGTTGCACTCTACCCCCTTAAATAAACTTCACTATAAAAATTTTAATATTTAACATTCAATAAGTAAAAATATTACTACTTTCAAACATACAAAATATAAACCATGATTTGGTGTTTTATAATATAACATTTTACCCTATAAAAAAATAAAATTCAATTAAAAGGAATCAAATGATAGTTTCATTATAAGTTGTTACTATTAAATAATTTTACATCTACTAGGGTATCCCCTAATCAATATTTTTATTTCATTCATGAAGAGAGATGGTTCATATAATGCTATAATGTTTCAAGGAATTGTCAAAATCTTCCACAACTTTGTGCAACTAGAACTTGAAAATCTTGGATTAAATTTATGAAAAAAATGATATGAGTTTAAAAATTTATCATTTTTGATGTATTGTTTCAAAACATCATAATAAGTTTAATTTTAATAAAAAATATTATAGAAATAATTTTTAAATTTTCAATACCATAACTTTAAAAAATATTAAAAATATTTTTGAAAAGACAAATAGTTATAAATAAATATTTATCGGATGCATAGAGGTATCCCTCTTCTACACACATTCTAAAATCATTATGTACATCATAATCTCCTGATAAGGTGAATTATTTAAAAATAACCTGATGATACCTCCCTTTTTGGGAAATATAATAGAGTTGGGATCTTTGAATTGGTTCATAAATGATCCATGAGCTAAAAATATTTCGAGTACAGAGGAGGTGTTTGATTAATTGTATAACTGTTTTGAAGAAATTTGTATATTGGAAAATTTTTCAAAATTTATTGAGAATGACCTTGCAATAATTATTTTAGGTTTTTCATCTATAATGTAAAAAAGATTTTTTTGAGATCTACCTCTAGCTATATTGAAACCAATCTTTAATTTGACAATGTCACATAAAAAATTGAATTCTCCATAACACTATAGTTTTTTTCCTAATTTAGAACAAAAGAAATAATTAATTCCCTTAATTATACTTATTTTTTTAAGATAATGTTCATAGAAATGACATAATAAATAACTAAATGAATAATTTAAATTTTAAAGTACCACTAAACTACTTCCACTTCCTCAAAATACAAATCAATAAAACCATATAATGTCTATATAATTTATAATACCACAAGGTATCACTAAAATCTATATAACTCTTATCCTAAAAACATCCTTAAAACTAATCATGAAATCCTAAAAAGGGGATTCTAACTCTTAAATTATCCTAAAATTACAACATCTAAACCTATAATGTTATCTATACCCTATTTTGATACCAACTAAGTTTCAATAGATCCACACTCATGGATCCAGTGCTAAAATCAATTTCTTTTACATACCTAATAATTTTTTAGGTTTATAGAGATTTACAGAATACATAATACTATTAAATATAAAAATCTATATTTTTCATTCTAAGGGGAGTTTTTACCATAATAAAAACTATTAAAATGGTACACTTTCACCAGTTTGGGAAACAAATTATGACCAGCCCAATCATTTCTTCTCACACGTAAGACCTGTGAATTTTTTCAAATCAATGGGTGAGAAAAAATAGCTCAGTAAGGGAGTTTTTAATTACAATAAAACCTATTAGGTCTCTTAAATTACTGAAAATTTTCTTTGACACAATTTTTTTTAGATTCATAAAACATTCACTTTAGAGTAAAATTTCATTTAAAGTCCAAAAAGTTTTTCATAAACCAAATTTCATAAACAAGCATGATGGAAAAGATTAGTTTTAAACATTATTTTAGGGAACATAGAAAAATTGAAATCCAATTTTTTTAAAAAAACCCTTAAGTCCATAAAATATCATGAATATTCAATCAAATAAAAACCATTATTTTGAAAAGGTTATAATATTTACTTAAAAATAAAACTTCTACATTTTATGAAATTCAATGATTCAAGAAGAAACTAATTGAAATCATATAAATTACTTAAATAATCTTGAAATAGTGTATACATTATACTTCATATGAAGTAGATTATTCATAAATTTTTGTCATCATTCATAATGGAGTATCATGAATATAGTTAATTTCAAATCATAAGAAAAGGTTGAGGCTAACTACAAAGACAAAATTATATAGCATGCTTAGGCTAATAGTTTGTGTACCATTCCTGATATCTCATGATATGAAAGTATTACCTAATTTATTGGAGGTATATATAGGGACCTCTCATCATATCATAATTACCTTATACCATATTCTAAGTGAAATATTTTATTACTTTCATATATTATCATGAATCTCATTAAAGCCTTTTTTTAAATCCATATAATCCAACCTTAAAATAAATTCTTTAAAATGGAGTTTTATTTAGAAAAGAAATTCCATAGAGAAATAAAATTTTTAGAGACCATTTTATAAATATAAGAGAAATATTTTGAAACTTAAATGTAGTGGTTTAGAGAGATTCAAAATAAATAATCCAAAAAATGGAATTATTTCATTAAATGCATGGCTTGTTGGTGGAAACACAGATAAATTTCTTAATAATTAAATATTATAGTGTATTATATAATGGTATTGAATAAAATAATAAAAATTCTATAAAATATTTTAAAATTAAACCATTTAACTATCCCTTAATGTGAAATTTATTTCAAATAGAACTTGATTTACTGATGAAAATGCATAAAAATGGATTTATTCAAAGTGAAATACTTTAAAAATAAAATAAATATTTTAATGGAATTAACCCTCTTATGTATGTATAAATTCTAACTTGAATATCCATCCCCTAAAGAATCATCTTGCCTCCATAACCCTATGAATTTATCCTTTGAAGTTATACTCCTATTGATGATAAACCTTCTTTCCCTCTCTCACTATCTTTACAACAATCGCAGCTAAAGAAACACGGGTATTTCCAAAAATATAAGTATCACTTAGGTTTGAGTTCACTCATTGTTGGTGTAATAATTTAATATTCAATCTCATGTGAATATCCACATATAAACATTAATAAATAATTTTTTATAATAATTTTATCACATGATCATGAAGTGCATTGGTTCTAGGAACAGTGGAAGTGCCTTTATAGCATGGAAAACTCAATTTTTAGTATTAAATAATGAATAACTTTATATTTAAATAATTATTGACTTTATGAATAATATATTTAATTAGTATATTAATTGACTTTAAAACTGAAACCAAAATTGGAGGATCTTCATAAATAATTTATAATTAATTTCTGAGTAGATCTATAATTACTTCAACATGTAATTTTTTCTTCATTGATGGCCTAATTGACTCAATCTCATCACATAATTATTATTCTACATTATCTAAGTGAATAATCTCTCTAGTGGTGATCCACACATGCACCGGAATCTCTGAATGTCTCCCTAGAGTCACTGGGTACTTGAACGACCAATCTCGACCACTTACATTATTTTTGGTTGATCACAGAATAATTATATTAGAAAATTATTTATGTTCTCTCAATAGATTGAGATAAGAGGAGGTAGAAGAAACTTTAGATATTTAAAAATATCTCTAGGGATTGAGATAGCTGCTTTAAATCTTTTTTGAACAGTAAGTGTGTTTTTTGAATGTGATATAATTAGATATTTATAAAGGTATTTCTATGGTTGATTTTTTTTTGCATGATCCACTTTCCAATTCTTTGTTTTTAGGGAACCCCATATAATAATAATAATATAATTATTATTTACTTAACTTATGCAATACCTAAGAATAAACATCATTTATATTACATTCAGTTATACCATTAACCTTGATTTTCTTATCCTCATCAACATTTATTGATCCTTGAATAATGACTATTTAATAAATAGATATAACTATATTATTCATCGGTAAAAATAATAAATATTGTATTCTTTAAACCTTGAAAATAAATTTTTATTATTATTCAATTCACTTATTATTTTGAATAAGTTATGATTAGTGATCAACCAAAACTTGAATAAATATTATTTATTCTAACTTGTTAAATTCAACATCAAATTTAACTAAGATCGCAGGTACACTTATTGTGTGTCCCCAAAGTCTCTTTCTCAATGTAATTTGGAAGAAATGCCTAAATTCCCTGGTTATAATCATGAAACATGAAAAGGAATCCATAGAGAATGAAATTAATGTGTAAGTGACACACAACCTCCTATGAATGCTTACAGTGTAAAATATTCCCTTTACCTTGATATATCTAATCTATCTGGTTGCATACTGGTGTTATCAACTTATGTTCTTGATGACTCATTCTTTTATTATTTTAAATTAAACCACTCATAGAACAACATTTCCATGGATTTATCAAGGAAGCACCATTCTCATCAAAAGTCATGAGATATTAACTTCCATTAAGGGATAGAAGAGATAAATTATTTATCTCATTATCCATTAATATACTATCACTTGAGACACATCCAATGTATCCAACCTCACTGTGAGAATATTTCATCAGTGTTTTAATCAATACA
This sequence comes from Viscum album, assembly GCA_963277665.1. Classification (NCBI taxonomy): domain Eukaryota; kingdom Viridiplantae; phylum Streptophyta; class Magnoliopsida; order Santalales; family Viscaceae; genus Viscum; species Viscum album. The sequence goes on along the minus strand of OY728166.1, from coordinate 1,157,873,404 downwards.
TAAACGTTAATGACTCATGATACCATTTAATTTTAGTATTAATGTATAATGATCAATTCACACATCCGAATATAGAAATATATAATGATACATAAAATATGGATTGCTTACAGGAAGGTCCATTCCTACAAACTCATATCCTAGATATTACCAAGTTAGAACACCATGAAAATGTGTCTCAATGTTTCTTGAGACTATTAAACCTAGTATCTCATGTCATATATGTCTCACAAGATAATATCATCTATCTATGGAACATTTATTCAAGAACAATATTGTGGAACCTCCAAATTTTCATCATAATAAGGAACTACTATGAACTTTCAGTGTAAAATATATTCTTAGAAAATTATTAAATATAAATTTAATGATGAGTAATAATCATGATGTGAAAATAAACTTAATTTATATTTAAGATAATGGTTACATGTAATCAAGTACATAGAAATTTGTTCTAGGTCACCAGCTCCAACATAGTCCCACTTGCATTAGGGGAAATTTTTAATGACCTTTAGTACATTTGATCACACATGATACTCATGCCTCGATTGAGACAAAACCTTCATCAAGGGTCCCTCTACATTTTACTTCATGGATACTCTTCTCATCACAACTTTAAATCATTGATAAAAATCCATCAAGAAGAGAAACTTATGAAGTATACCATTTTTTCTTTTATTTGGACATGGATCACTGGAAAAAGCCACCACTGTAGTTTTATCACATTAAATTGGTATAGGGTATTAACTAATAATAAATTTATCAAGTAATTAGAAAAATTTACAAATCCAAATTGCTTCCTTGGTTACATCAAAAGCCACAATATACTTTTCCTACACTATAAAATCAGTGAAAATTGGATACTTGTAATTCTTCCAGCTCAAAACCCCACCATTAATACTAAATACATATCCTAACTATGAATTCAGATCATTATGACCTTTTTTAATGCTAGAATATTCTAGAATATATATATCCCTTAATGAATAAATATTCCTCTCCTCCATACACCAGGAATATATCCTTAGTTTACCTAAAATACTCAAGGATAGACTAAACAACAATCCAGTTCTATTCACCTATTTCTTCTTAACATCTTCCTACCATGCTCAAATAATAGGAAACATAAAGCCTCATACATAACATGACATGCAGTAAAAATAGTGTCATAGAAGAATATTGGATCTTACTCATTCTATCTCTTTCCTATTGTTTCTGATGGAACAATTTCTTGGAAAGATATATACCATGTGACACCAAAACCAATCCCATCATTGATTATTCCATATTGAAACACTTCACTATCTAGTAAATGTATTTACATTGACATATTCCAAGTATACTATTGGATCTATCATGTATGATCTTGAACCCCAGAATATTGTTTTATTCACTTAGTTCCTTCATGGAGATGAACTTTCTTAACCGTGACTTAACTTCTTGTAAGGATGGTATCTTATTTCAAATGATTAACATGCCATCAATGTACACAACTATGAAAATGACTGATGCCTAAGAAACTTCTTATAAACACATAGTTCACATTCATTCTTAATGAAATAGCTTCATCAAACCAATTGTTCCATGACCTATTTTATCAATTGAATACATAACTGGATATTTGAAATTTTCATAACTTTTTTTGTAATTTTCTAGAGTCCCAGACCATTTTGGTTGTGTCATATATACATATTACAAATGGTTCCCATTACGGAAATTAGTTTTTACTTCCACATTCCAAATATCATAGTCATGGAATACCAATATAGAAAGTAGTAATATGATGGATTTAAACAAGAAAACTTGAGAAAAGGTTTCCTTATATAAAATTACTTGATTTTTTATAAACCATTTATAAACTAGACATGATTTATAGGTAGTATCTTGAATTTACATGTCCATATTTCTATTTAATACCAATTTATTACCAATGATATTTACATCAACCTTCAAATCAATGAGAACCTAAAATTGGTTTTGATACATGGAATCCATCTTAGAATTCAAGGATTCTTTACATATTTCAACTTATAAGATCAATACTGCCATTTTAATGGATTTAGGGTCATTATTTTCAACCAATAATGAGTCACTATATTCTATGACTAGAATACCAAACCTTTAAAGTTCTCTTATCTCTTTGGTGATCTTAAAAAAAAAATTTGTTTTAGGAACAAATTCTTACATGGATACCTGTGGAATATTTTATTATACCAAATATTGTGTATATTGAACATCAATTTCATCAAAGTTAATGTTTCTCTCATTATCCTCCTTGAGGATATGCTCCCTCTAAAGAAACAAAAACTATCATGTGACGATTAATTTCTTATCTAAAGGGTTTTATAGACAGTATCCTCTTATTTTATTAGGATACCCTATAATGATACACTTCATTTTTAAAGGTGATATTTTGTTGATTGATCAATGCTTAAAAAATTAATCACAACCCCATGCATAAATATATGACAAAATAGGTTTCTTTCCACTCTATAAATGATAGTAAATATCATTTTTTACTTCAGTAGGTACTCAGTTTTGCAAGTATGTTGTTGTGTATAATGCATATCCCTATAAGAATAATGGAAGGATCAAATGACTCAGGACCAACCTTACCATTCCAAAAAAGGTATAGTTCCATATTTCACTAACACCATTCCACTGTAGTTTATATGGTGGATTGAATTGAGATAAATTGACATAATCCCAAAGAAATTTGATAAAATATTGTTTAAGATAATCACCACCTCAATATGATAAAAGTTTATTTATCTTATTACCAAGTTGATTCAAAAAATATATTTTGAACTCCTTGACATTTTCAAAGGATTTAAACTTATACCTCATCAATTAGATATAATCGTACCTTCCCAAGTCTTCAATAAAATTAATAAATTATGAGAATCTAATTCTAGATTCTATTTGAAAATATCCACACACATAATTATGTACAAATTCTTGAATCTTCATGTCCTTTTCACCTTGACCACAAATTTTTTATTTGGTCATCTTTCATTGAAAAAAGAATTGAATACTTCATGTGGTTTATGCTCAAATGAGTCTTAGTAACCAACTTGAGAGATCTTTGTTGAATGCTTCCCATTTACATGATCAAGATAATGATGACACAACTATTTATTAAATGAGTCATGCATATTTGATTCATTATCAATTTAAAATATTCGGGTTTCATAATTTAACACATAAATACCATTATTAATCTATTCCATACCATAAAAGATGATATCATTATAAAAGTAGAAACTCTTATTAAATAAATAAATAAATCCATATATCTTTAAATAATGTATAAAAAATATGTTCTTAGAAACATTTGAAACATAATAAAAATTATTTAAAACCAAAATAAATTCTACTAGTGATGTGAGTTGGTAGTCTCAAATGGATACAACAACTAGCCACACTCTATTAGTAACCCATAGATCCACCTCGCCTCTAGAAACCATATGAAATATACTTGGTTCATATATTTGTGTTCAAACATGAGAACCAAATGTAGTATCTAATAACCAACATTCTTATATAGAAAGAATACAATCGATAATGAATTTTCCTGAATCTTACCCTAGATTCTTTAGCTAGGTATAGTTACTCTTCTCCAGGTATTTTTTTTATATACAAAATACACCACATCCTTTTCCTTTCCTTACCACTAGATCTTTTCCTTCTTAGAAGGATGATTCTATGGATCCTTAGACTTGGAATGAATCTTCACTCCCTTTTCCTTATTCCTCCTTTTCTTATTCACCCTAAGTACAATGTAATTTCTATACCCCATATCTTTACTAAATTGTAGTATTATAGTAAGAATTTCAAAATGATTCTGATCACTATTTCACATATTATAATCTATAATAAAATATGATAAGGTTTTAGATAGTAAATAAAAAATGATATTTTTGTTAAAAATTTTAGGGATCATAAAACCCAAGATGTCTAGGTTCTTTATGTAGCCAATCATCTTGAATACATGTTCCCCAGCTGGTGATTAATCCCTAATATTTCATGTGAATAATATATTGTATATATCATACCACTCTTGTCTTAACTTCTTTTAATAGAGATATTGAAGTTGAGAAATTATGTTACACACATCCATATCATCTTACTTATTTATAATCTCACAGGTCATAGAGGATAGAATAAAAAATTGGACATACATTGCATTTTCCACATATTTCTAGTAGAGAGATAACTATTATTCACTAGGTTATTTAGAAGGCATTTTAGGAAGTGGGGTTTCCAATACATATAATTTCCACTCATGAAATAGTATGAAATTTCATCACCTATACCATTCTTAGAAATTTGATCTATTGATAAGGTATTCCTTCTCTAGTAGGAATTGTTGTGATATTTTTGAAGTCATGTGATTTTACATTTCTATATATTAGGAAAAAATAAATAATAATTCATAAATTACCAAAAAAATATTAATATATTTAATTTATAATAAATTCCATTAATCTCCTACTAATTTTCAAAAACCTAGTATCCATCTCCATTGGTTTCAGAATATCCCATTGCATGAATATTCTAATATAAAGGAACCAAATTAACATTTTTTATAATCCATCATTGAGAATGTTATTTGAATAGTTTTAGATAGGTGTATTTTCCTAACCAAATTAGTATGTGGTTCCTTGATTTGTTGAGTGGAATCCCAAATCCTAAAATATTGGATAAATATTTCCTCAACAATTACCTTATAATTACATCATGTCATTATTAGGTAGCCGTCCCTTAATGTGAACCAAGTAATTATAACTCAAAACATCAATATAAAAGTTCCCCAATAGTTGAAGGAACCCCAACTTAGGCTAATCAAGCACTTTGAATTATAAGGTTGATTCAACCTCAAGTAATGGAAGGCTATACCAACTTAATATTTTAGTTGAGGGATTTTTATCCTTTTATGTTAAATCCTATATTTATCTTATCAAATTACTTGTTAATATTATGTTAATTTTACTTAAATGAGTCACCATGTCTGAAAAATATTCATACATAATCCAAATTTATTTTATTCCATCTTATATACTCATTAATTTATTTATTAAGTGATACCATAAAATCCAAAAACATAAATAATCAACCATGAAACTAAAAAAAATATAAGTGGCATGATCTTGAGATTATCTAATTGTTATTTAATCTAGTGGGTGATAAACTAACCCTAAAAAATAGAAGGAAAGAACCTTGAACTGTAGTTTTGTTTGTGTTGTATAATTTCACCTATACTCCAATGTATCACCTCGATTAGTTTCACATAAAATTCTAGACTCGGGAAACCTCCTATTTATTGGGAGCACTATCCTTACACAATATTTTACTCACATATAGGTGAGGGGATCTTATGGATTGGATAAAGGGGGTTTACATAAAAGAAACTATGGGCATGTATGACCTTATATAATATGGTGGAGATAACAAAAAATCTATCAATTTAATTTAATAGTAATAATAAATTAAAATGAATCTAATCACATACATAAGTCTGGTCTAATCTCATTATCATCCACATAACATGCAAGAAACACACATTTTCAATTTATCCACTATTTATATCAATTTGTTCATTAATCAAGATAAAGAACCAAAAATTAATATAATTAATTCGATTTATCTTAACACCATCTTGGAAACCTTAAATTAAAATCATCCATAATTTTAAACAAAATAAATAAAATAATTTCATTTAAAAATAATAAAGTACGCAAGTATAATTAGTGGAAAAAATATGTACTCATCCAAACTAACTGGCATGATCCTACCGATCTTGATGTGTGTAGAGTGTTATATATGTAAAGACCATACAAAAAATGTTTCCCTAAAAATATTTTTTTTATTATGAAGAATACACTTTTATGGAAAAGTGGGAAACCATTCAAGTACACAAAACAATCAGTCAACATGATAAGTCATGGACGAATCTAGGATTTCCAATTTTATCCTGTTAGAGATCGTACCTCTGTGAAGACTCCATTAAGGAATGATAGTCTTCTTATCTAAATCCTAATTGAGTAGGTTTTCCCAATTGTATTCCTTCTTGTCCCAGGTAAGTATGATCTCTTCCACATATATCCTACTCTCATTGAATTCACAAGCCATAATTCCAAGTTTTTTTTATACTAGTCAAGTTGCTCCTTGGAAAGGTTACCCTGAAGGCACCTACAAACCAGTATATTAAACTCCTCTTGTGTAGTGATGAACTGTAAGCCTTTTTCAGAGAATTCTTTGTTGCCATCGGTGATGGTATCCCACTCATCACACTCTACCTAAGAGCTTGATCCATTAGCAGGTGAATCTTCTCTCATTAACCCGTCGCATGGCATGTAATATTAAATAAATGACACATGAAACACATGTGAATAGATTTAATTATATATTTAATTTTTCTCTACACATTAAATTATACATGTTTTCTATAGAATACTACATGAAATGTACTTGGTTATATGGTATTTGGTAACTTTTTTTCTATGTCTATGACACACGCCTTGGGAATGGTCATGTTACCTACCACGAATGTCACATCCTTGTTTTTATTTTTAGTTATTTTTCTTGTTTATTTATTTTTTAATATCTTTTCTATGAGTATTTTTGAGAAAAATTAATATTTTTGGACTGAATTAAGGTAGAGAATAATTGGTGCATGGTTATTAGAAATCATGTACTAGCCTAGGAGAGACCGTGGACTTTAGACAGTGGCCCTATCCAGACCACACAACCTACCGCACGAGCATACAGATAATCGTACACCGAGACCAGAGGTTCTTTATAGGGATCACGATCTATCATATGGGTGTGTAGCCAACCCCAAGAAACCATAAATCCTCTATTGTTTCTGGACATAGAGGGACACACGGTTTCCACACAATTTGGTATACAGAGCAGAGAAACAATGTGGCCTATCCAGCTCATTAAAAATATTGGAATTACCTTTCGAACCTCCAATGATTTGACCACAATTATACCAATTTCTTCCCCCATTTGAGATTTTCATCCCTAATATACTATCCTAATCATCATTTCTACTTATTAAATCTATATTTAGGGTGGTTTTAGTGGGGATCCATCAATAATCATCATGTAAGCCCCCTCTCCCTTGGTTGGTTTGCTCTTCTTGGGTTCTTCTGCCTCCCTCTTTGAGTTCTTCTTCCATAATTGGATTGGTTGACCTAATAAGGTTTCAATCTTGAGTTTTTGGGTGAAATATTGATTCTTATGGTGTGGTATTTATTTTATAGGTTCCCCTTGTGGTGTGGTTGTGGTTTTCCTCCAGATTCCCGATGTTTCCAAGCTTGAGTTAGGTGATTCTGTGTTTTTACATTATTATATGATTTTGGTATACTTTATTTGATTCTTAAATATATTAAATGAATTATTCATGTGATAAAAAATATGTTTAATTTTTTTGAATGTGCGTATGGGTTGAAAAATGATTTACCAAATGGAATTGGTTGGGCTTTATGTGTTCTTTATTTATTATACCTTATAATGTGTTCAATGAATTGTGTATGTGGTGAAAAGCATGTTTCCAAATGAATTTGGTGTGAGTATGGATTTAAATAGCGTTTTGATATAAAAAATGGGTTTTCTTCATATTTATTATTATTTCTTATTGTTTGTATGTGAAAGTGGTTATCTATGTGACATGTGGGATTAAAATTGAGCACACCGGGAATCCTAGGTATCTAGGTTGGTGGACTTGGACTAGTATGCTAGTTGGATCGGTGGAGACAATACACAATTTAATTTTTCAATATTCACGCTAAAATAATATCTAAACTATGATGATGATTGGGGACCACTATAACTTTGGATATATTACTCTCTAGTGTCTTGTGCACGAGGATGCTATGAGTTATGGTTGTTATACCACATTTCATTGAGATATGAGGTTCTTAGGATACCACTAGTAAAAATACCATTAGGCATTACCTGTGATGCTCTTGTGACGTAGTTTTTACCATTAGAATATGGTGGGGATTGGGTTCATTTTAATTTCAAACCACACCTTTCTCAATTTTTTTCCATATAATGTTTGGCTAAAAGTGTTTCATTTTTTTTAAAACTAACATAGTGATTTGTAATATAATGGTATAACATAGAATCTATTTTGGATGCAATCCCCTTAGTAATTGTATCACACCCTACATACACCCTTGAGTGTATGTAGACCTTGTTATGTTTGACCCAGGAAAAGGAAACACGTATTGTGCTAGTGATGGTGGATCCAGTTGCTAGTGTACCTATTCTTGTAGGTATTGGTGGAGGTGGCATGAAAGTATTGTCCCTATTATTACATAGAGGTTGGGTTTTGAAGTCAGTACCCCTCTCTATTTTATTATTTTTCCTCGTGGTTAAAGTTGTAAAATATTTAACTTGAAATTTATTTATATCTTTTATTGTAGTTGATGATCATGGTGTGATGTTTTTTTTACGAATGGTTTATGCTTGATCTTCATAGGAGAAATTATACCCAAATGTGAAATGTTGATACCCAGGCACTTGTTTCTAGCTTGAGGGGATTGAGAACACCCTTTGGTCCATTTCATAGGTCGGTTCAGGTGTCTGTTCATATGGAACCCGATGCCAATTCATGATAAATGGTATTATATGAGGTTTCCCCTTTCTTTGGGTCATGTTATTTGGGAGAGTCTAGATAGATATGAGCTAGGATTTTTAGGGCTTGAGGTTTTGGTTTTAAGTGGGGTTTATGAAAAAAAATCCTTGTAACAGGCCATGAGTCACTATGGGATGTTAACATTAGTTTGAATTCAAATCTAGGTGATACGTATAGGCTGATGACTATGTATGGACATTAGGCAGGTGTAAAGTGGTTTGTCTTATTATTGTGATGGATATGGGTTTTTTTCAATCTATGAAAGTGTTTTAGAATTATTGTTGTTGCTAAAACTTTTCATAATGGTGTATTTATTGATTTTATTTGAGGTTGTTTCTTTATGCAGAAAGATGCCTCCCGAGAGACTTCTAGTGAAACCACATGAAGAGATTGAAGAGAGTTCTCCCTCACTAGTTGATAAGAGACTAATGGAAGCCATGGTTTGGGATATACAATCCCTTGGTCATAGAGTGGGATCTATTCTTTACCAAGTCATAGAAGATGATCGAGTTCAAGTAAAGGACAAGGTTCAGGAGTTCCTCAAGAACAAACCTCCATTATTATGGGGTAGCACAGATCCCCAAGAGGTAGAGGAGTGGATTGTTAAGATTGAAAGGATGTTTGGGTTCCTTGAAATTACTAAGGTAGTTATGATGAAGTGTTCTTAGTTATTGTTGGGAGGTCCCATTCGAAAGTGGTGGGACTCATCGGTTCAGGTTGGGAAGAACAAGAAAATGGATTGAAAGGATTTCAAGGCCACCTTTAATGAGTCATATTTCCCTAAGACCTTGGACTTCACCATGACCCAAGGGTTTTTGAATATCTACCATGGGGATCAGACCATGATAGAGTATTCCAACAGTATTAATAAATTGGTTCTATCCTCACACAATGTGGTTTCCAATGAGAAGCTGAAATATCAACAATTTGAAATGGGGTTACAGCTGGATATCTGACCCTAGGTCATCTTGTTAATGTTAAAGAAATATGCTAAGGTTGATGATGCCTTGATTGTGGATATTGATTGTAGTGTAATTTTTTTTATGGAGTAATTTCAATAGTGAGTTAGGGAAATGGAAATTCATCTGAGAAGAAGAGGAAGAAGGATGAGAATGAGAAGAAGGGTTGTGGTAGTTCAAGCCATCCTTTCTGACTATCTTCATCTATGGATTTAGAAGCCCAATCATTACTATTCCATCAGTGCGGGAAGACGGGGCATGTGTGGTATTTATGTTCGGCTCCACCTTGACCTTTTCATCACTGTGGATGTATAAGGAACTTTCTATGGTTTTGGAGAGCCAACAATCCTTACAAAGGTGGTGTATAATCAAAATCTTTTAGAGGAATTTTATCCCAGTCCGAGCCATCCTAGATTGTGGACTCTTGGTATAGTGGTCATGGTGGTGGGGCTGGATCTTATTTTTGATAGAGTTATCTTAAAGAAGAGCCTCAGGCTAGTTTTCTTTCTTAGGATCAGGTAGAGATGATGCATCTTCATGCTACAGATCAAGCACTAATAGAATTGGATGTAGGGCCTGTGATAATTCAAGGAACCATTTTTATTATGTCATCTATTGATGTTACTTTATTTGATAATGGTAACTCTATTTCTTTTATCTCTCCCCATCTTGTGTATGTGTTGAAATTCCCAACTGAGCTTATGCTACACGTGATAGATTTGGTGATGACATTGGTTAAGAAAAAAGTGTAGGGTTTAATGTGTTCATCTTGTGAAATCATTGTGTCAGGGGTCGAGATAGAATTCGATTTCATGGTTTTGAAGGTATAACTCTTTGAAAAGATATTCAGTATGGATTGGATGGTTCTTTTTCAGGTGAAAATTGATTTTTATTAGTGGTGAGTTATTTTCATAGCACCTGATAGAAGTTCTCAGGTCCTTCAGGGTGAATGAGATCGTCAGTAGGATTTGTTGGACCTCCACTTTTTAAATTGGGTGGTATGTTTTTTCAGATCTTTTTACTCATTCTATAGGATGATGTTGGTAGTAGTTCTAAGAGGGCATTATCTCCTGTGGTGTATGAGTTCCCATAGGTGTTTCTAAATAACGTCTTAGGTTTTCCTTCGAACCAGAATGTGGAATTCACCATTGATTTTTCACTCAGAATGAAATTTATATCTCTTATCTCATACCATTTTGACCCCACCGAGTGGATGGAATTGATGATATAGTTGGGTGATTTGGAATCCAAAGGATTCATTCTCCCAAGCATCTCACCATGGGATGCCCCAGTTTTTTTTACAAAGAAGGATAATGGATCTCTCGGGTAATTTATTGATTATCAGATGCTACATAAGGTGACAATAAAGAATAAATACCTTTTTCCCTATATTTATGACCTTTTCAATTATCTTAAGGGGTGATATGGTTCTCCAAGATCAAATTTCTTTATGGTATCACCAAGTCATAATCTGAGGGGAAAATGTACCTAAGAAGTATTTCTAAATAAGGCCCATTTTGAGTATTTGGTCATTCCATTCAGGTTGATGAATTATCCGGAGTTATTTATGGAACTGATTAATAGGGTATTCCATCAGTATCTCAATTATTTTGTTATGGTATTCTTATATGAAATCTTGACCTATTTAGTTACCTAAGAGAATCATGATTGGATTTTGAGGATTATGTTGGGAACTCTTAAAGATCATCACCTTTATAAAAAAATTTCCAAGTGCACATTTTGGATCAAGGAGGTGAATTTTCTAGGTAATGTGGTCTTAGCATGAGTGTTTTAGGTGGAACGTGATAAGATCTATGAAGTGATTTCATAAGCACAACCAAATAATGTTTTGGAGATCAGAAGAGTTCTAGGCCTGAAAGGGTATAATAAGAATTTCATTAGAGATTTATCTCGGATTTATTTTCCCAATACAATGCATACATGTAAATGAGTGATGTTTTAATATATATAAGAATGTTAGTATTCCTTTGATGATCTTAAGCAGCAGTTTACCAAAACCCCTATTTTGATCTCAAAAGAATCTTGGAAAGAGTGTGTGGTTTAATATGAGGCCTCAGTTATGGGTCTCTGGTGTGTGTTGATGTAGGATGATCATGTGGTGGCATATGGTTCTCTACAACTCTAACCATATGAAAATAATTACCCAACCCATGATTTTAAATTATTGAAAGTGATGCATGCCCTAAAGAAGTAGGAATCATTATATATTTAGGGACTTTTTTTGGCCTATTAGTATCATAAGATATTAGCCAACATTTTATCCCAGAAATATCTGAATCCAAGGTAGTTTCATTGGTACGAGTACTTTTAGGGATCGATTTTGATATTCTGTACACCCAAAGAAAAGGTAATGTGGTAGAATATTCATTGAGTAGGAAAATACTAGTGTACATGGGGAGAGAGTCCAGTGTTGAATGGAACATGATTGGGATTTTTTCATAGTTGTAGCTAGAGACCAATGAGCACATCAGAGGTGTATTCTTTTCCAATTTTCAACTTGAACACTCCCTCTTATATCTTATTCAGATAGAGCATCTTGGAGACGAGTGGTTGTAGCTATCTATGTTGTTATTTAATAATGGAGAGGTACCCAATGAATTGTATTTTTCTATATATGGGGTTTTTTGTTTGAAGGGATGTGTTGTTGTTCTGATTTCACTATAAAAGGTAGTGATATAGGATATCCTCTAGTCCTAGTGGACCATTCATACCTGGACTACCAAGATGTTTTATGATGTGCATCATTAGTTCTGGTGGGTGGGTTTGATACGAGATATAGCTGATTTCTTATCTATATGTTTTACATGTCAGTAGGTTAAATTGGATCACTAAAGGACCTCAGGTTTGCTTCAGCCATTACCCATTCCTACCTAGAAGTGGGATGAGGTCACCATGGATTTAATTATTTTCTTAACTTATACACCTGGAATACAGTACTGGTAGTGATTGAAGATATGAAAAAATCACCCCATTTCATCCGGATAAAGTATTCAGACAAAGTAGAGGAATTTGGTTGGTTATATGTTCAGGATAATGTGGTTCCATTTGAAATTATTTCAGATAGAGTCCCTAGTTTCACCTCTTGGCATTGGTAAGGCATACATTTGGAAATGGGGTCACAGGTCAAGTTGAGCATGAAATACCATCCTTAAAAATATGATCATATGGGGCAGGAACATAAGATCTTAAAATATATGCTCTGTGCATGTGTGTTGGATTGTATAGGCTTGTGGGCTATCCATTTGGGGTTGGTTGAGTTTTTATATAACAATAATTACTAATATTCCACAATAATATAACCCTTTGAGATGATTTATGGTAAGTCATGTCATCCACCTTTTTTTGGGATGATGTGGGTGAGACCTTGTTGTTGGGACCAAGTCTCATGTTGGAAAGATTTGATAAAGTTTAGTTGATAAGACAATGGTTGTTGATAGTGTAGATCCTTCATAAATCTTATTTCGATAAAAGTCATTGAGCCTTAGAACTATCTTTGGGTGACCGAGTGTTTCTGAAAGTAGCACCATTCTTTAGTCACTGTTATTTGAGTAATCAAGGGAAGATAACATTGAGGTATGTCATACCTTTTGAGACTACAGTGAGATTGGGTAAGGTAGCATACATGTTATATTTTCAATCCCATTTTATGTTCATTCATGATGTGTTCCAAGTATTGTAGCTGAAAATATATAATCCAGATTCGTCTCTTGTGTTGAATTGGGAAGAGTTGGAGTTGAAACCTGATTTTTCTATGTTTGAGTGGCCAATGCAGATTTTGGATTCTCTGAAGAAGGTGATTTTTGGGAAGTCCATACCATTGGTCAGAGTTCTTTGGCAGAATAGTAAGGATGAACATGAGACATGGGAGCAAAAGTCTTGGTTTGAGGAGAAGTACCCATTTTTGTTCTCTAATCACGATTCAAGTTGACATTCTGAGGGTGTGAAGTTTTCAAGGTGGGGATAATTGTCACATCCGTGTTTTTATTTTTAGGTATTTTTTTGGATTATATTGGTACTATCTTTATTTCATACCTTTCCAAGGAGTTTTTTGTGAAAATGGGAATTTTGGACTGTTCTGTAGGTGGCACACTACTGGGGCATAGTTTGTAGAAACTGTTCGCCAGCCCAGGAGAAACCATGCTCCTTGAACAATGGCATATTCCAGGTCGCATGACCTGCTGCACATGCATGTGAATAACTATTCACCCAGACCCGAGGTTGTGTTTGGGGTTTAGATTATACTGTATAGGCATGTGGCCTCCCCCAAAAAACTATATAGACTCATTACTATTTGGACAAAGTGGGACACATGGTTTGAACACTATTTGGTAAATTGTGCAGATAAATCATGTGGCATGTACAGGTCATTAAAAATCTTGACATCATCCTTGTACTATACCCTAATTTAACCTCAACTCCATCCAATTCTTCCCCCATTTTGGAGTTTTATCCCTAGGCACCTCTCCCTCCACCTTTCTCCCTTGGTCCTAAAAATTTGGTGTGGTTTTGGTGTGGATACTTCAAGAATCATCATGTATACACCTTATCCCTTGGTTTAATTCCTCTTATTGGGTTCTTCTTCCTACCTTTTTGAGTTATTATTTCTCGAGTTGATTAGTTGACCTAATAAGGGTTAAATATTGAGATTTTGAGTTAAATATGGATTCTTGTGGTGTGATATTTCCTTTATAGGGTCCCCTATAGGTGTAGTTGTGGATTTCCACATGAATCCAGAAGTTTCCATGGTTGAGGTAGGTGATTACATGTTTTAACATTATTAGGTTATTTTTGGTATGCTTTATTTTATTCTTAAATGTGTTCTATGTATTACTTTTTTTGGTGAAAAACATGTTTTCAAATGATTTAAAGGTGCATATGGGTTGAAAGATGATTTACCAAATGGAATTGGTTGGTTTTTATGTGTTCTTTCTTTGTTATGCCTTATAATGTGTTCAATGAATTCTGAATGTGGTGAAAATCATGTCTTCAAATGAATTTGGTGCATTTATGGACTTGAAATATGTTTTTTTGATGAATTATGGATGTTTTCCATGTGTATTCATATTTCTTATAATGTTTCTTTGAAAGTGGTGATCTTTGTGACAAATGGGATGATAACTGAGATCAAATGGAATCCTACGTATATAGGTGGGAATACTAGGACTAGTATTATAGTTGGATCTGTGGGGCTGGGGAGCAGTTTCTTTTAGAAAGATTGATGCTGCAACACTAACTAAAATATAATTATGATTGGAGACCACTATAAAATTTTACAGATTCTTATATAGTGGATCTTGCACAAGGAGGTTGTGGGTTATGGTTGCAATACCATGTTTTATTGAGATATAATGTATCTAGAGTCCGACATGTACTAGTGCCTTTAGGATTACCTGTGGTGATATTTTGATGTGTTAATTACCATTATCATAAAATGGAACTTACCTTAATTTTAAGTTCAAAGCATACCTTTCCATAACATGATTTCCTAAAAATGTTTTTCTAAAAGTGTTTCAATAATTTAAAAAAAGAAAGGTGATTTGTCTTATAATGTTATGGCATGGAATCTATTTTGGGTGGAATTATACTAGGAATTGGTTCACACCCTACATACACCCTTGGGTGTATGTTGACCTTGTTATGTTTCACCCAAGTAAGGAAAGACGTATCATGGTGGTAATGGTGGATCTGATTGCCAGTGTACCACTTCTTGTAGGTGTTGGCGAAGGTGGAATGTGGGTATTGGACCTATTGTTGCATGGAGGTTGGGTTGTGTTATTAGTAAACCTCCCCGTTTTGGTATTTTGCCTCTTGGTAAAAGTTGTAAAATGTTTAAATTGAAATTGATGTATCTCATTTTTTATTCATATTGATCTTGGTGTTATGTTTTATTTTTAGAATTTTTTATGATTGATGTTCATGGGTGAAATCATTCACAAAAGATAAATTTAGATACCCAGATGCTAGTTTCCAAACCTTGGGGATTGAGAATGCCCTTCGAGTCATGTGACAAGTCGGGTCAGGTGTGAGGTCGGATGGTACCCTGACCTAGTTCATGATAGTGGATACATTGTTTTTCATAAAACAGGTAATGATTCTTACATAGTGTGTGGCCATGGAGTTTCATGATTTGTCAACCTCATGTAATTTAGTAGATACCCACTACACATAGAGGCCCGTGTTCTTGGTCATAATAAAATGAAGAATACACATCACATACATGGGTTACGTAATGTGTAGATCTTCAAGCTATGTTCCTGCCTATTTAGATCTATTCCCTGATTCGCTTCTATCAAATAAAAAGTCAAATTTCATTAGAATGATCAAATTTTTTTAGGAGATACATATGAGATAGATTGGTAAAAAACGTGTTGTTAAGAGGCATGCACCATGTATCCTTGTGTTGTCTGAGAAGAAGCTTTGGAATCTCCAGATGTTGTTTTTGGATATTTATTCATTTTATCTTTAACCATTTAATGGTTATGTGAGGGAGAAAAAAGAAAGGTAAGAGAAGAAAATATTCTGATTTCAAGAACAAATTGATCTAAAGTAAAAGAAATCACAAATTCATGAAGCGAATCAAATAATAATAAATAATTATAAATTAAACATGGAACTTCTCTGATACCACTTTTAGGTTCCAGGCATAGAAGAAGGTCCTTTACGGTATGACCAAATAGACTTTTTTAGTATTAAATTATAAATAATATTTTTTACATAACAATTGATTTAACGACCAATAGATTTAATTCCCAGATTACTTGACTTGATTTCTAAAACACAAAGTGGTGGATCTTCATATGTAATTTATAAATAATTTATGAGGAGATCTATAATTTCATAAAATTTTAATTCTTTCTTCATTTATGATCGAGTTGAATTGATCTCTTCACACCATTATTTCACTATAGTATCTTAGAGTAGAAACCTTTTAGTGGTTGTATAAATATACACCAAAATATCTGAATTCTACTATTGAATCACCAAGTTCTAGCATGATTGATCTTGATCACTTTTATTATTCATGTTTGATCACAACAATACCATTTTAGAGAATTATTAATTTTCTCTTGATGGATTGAGAGAAGATGTGGGAGAGTAACATTTATATCTATGGAAAAATCTCAAGAGATTGAGATATCTTCTCTCTATCAATTTTCCACAATAATTGTGTTTTTTAAAAGTGATATAATGAGATATTTATAAAGGCATGTTTAGGGTTTGAAATTTTCACATGACCCCCTTTTCGGTTCCTTATTTCTTAATGAACTTGATGTCTTAATAATAATATAATAATTATTCAATTTACATGTGAAAAACCTAATAATAAATATCATTTATATTATTTACAATCAAACTATTAATCTCATTCCACTTATACTCTCTAACTTTTACTATTCCTTGAATATTATCTATTTAGTAAATAAATATCACTACATTTTTTTATTAATAAATATAATAAATATTATATTCAACAAACCATGAAAATAAATATTTATTATTACTTAACTCACTTATTCATTGAAATAACTTTTGATTAAATCAAAGCTATTAACCAAAACCAAAATAAATATTATTTGTTATAACTTTTTAAATTCAATGTCAAATTTAATTGATATTGTGGATAAACTTAGTGTATGACCCTTTGTGATCCTCTCTTAGTGGCATTTGGTAAAAATGGATAATGTACAAGGTTAACATACAAGAATATTTCAAGTCATCCATAGAGAAAGAAGTTAATTTTTAAATGACATAAAACCTTATATATATTCTTATCATATAAAATAATCCATTTTTCATGATATCTTCAATCATGTAGGTTTCATACTGGTGTCCTCAACCCATGGGCTCAATGTCTCTTAACTTTCCATAAATGAACTTTCCTGTAGAACACCATGGATATGGATTTATCATTGTTGTTCCATTCCCATCAAAGGGCCTAAGATATCAACTTCCATAAAAGGATATGGGAGATAAATCTTTCCTGGCATTATCCATTAATGCAATATCACTCATGAAATACACAAAATATCCAACCTCACCATGAGCATATTCCATCATAGTTTTCATCTATACATCAAAGTAAGTGACTCATGATATTCATTAATAATAATATTAAAGTATAATAATAAATAAACACATCTATATATAACAACATCCAATGACACTTAAAATGTGGATTACCTACTAGAAGTTCTATTTCATGACCTGCAATCTTGGAGACTACTAGTTACGAACACCATTAAAATGTGTCTTAATGTATTATTAGCCTCCCAACTTGATAGCCTATATTGTTTTTGTTTTTTTATACAAAATAATCTATCCATAGAACATTTATAAAATAATATTTTTCCTGTAACCTCCAGGTTCTCATCATAGTAGAGAACTAATATAACCTTTGAGTGCAACATATATTCTTTAGACAATATCACTTAAAAATTTCAGGCATAGGAATAATAATGTTGTAATAAGAAACTTTGTTAATATTTAAGACAATGAATACATGTAATAAAGAACTTAGAAGTTTTTTCAAAGGCCCCAACTCCAAAAAATGGACATGAAATGACATTTATTAAAATATGGTTTCCTATTTCTATAAACCTCGCAAAGAATTGTATTGTACACTTAATTTATTATCTTTAAATATTTAGATATTAATCCTTCCCCATGTATAAAACCATACATAGTGAAACTTAATATCATACTAAAATCCTTCCTAGATAGATCCTCTAATCCATCCTATAAAAAATTCAATAACACTCAAAGCATATATATTTCATAGAGAAACTATTCATTTTCCGAAAGATATCATTTTATTTCTTTGAGGAGATAAAATAAATATCCTAAGTCTTAAAAATGTTTTATCTCACTATGAAGATCTCTCGGGTCAATCAATTAGCTGGAATTAATCATTTATTTTCTTCAGTAAAAGTTTCTCTCCCAGTAGAAAAAATGACATCATCAATAGTCTAGATATTAAGGAAGGATCCTTCCCCTTCACTTATCTTGGGGTGCCTATTTTTTGTGGTCAGCCTAAATCCACTTTCTTTTTCCCAATTATTGATCAGGTGGTTATCTAGCTATTTTCCTGAAAGGGTAAATCTCTCTCCATGGCTGGCATGATTTTTTTAGTTAAATACACCATAGTGTCTAAATTGGTTTACTCGCTGATGATCTATAAATGGCCTGCTTGTATCATCAAGAAAATTAATGTTTACATTAAGAATTTTGTTTGGACTGGAAGCATTCTTTAAAGAAAACTTTTTACCAGTCCCCAGTCTAAATGCTGCAAACCGTTAGAAAACGGTGGTATTGGTATCAATAACCTTCAACTCTTTAATAACTCTCTTCAAGATAAGATTACTTAGAGACTGGTCAACAACAATTATGATTCCACTGCCTTCCTTAGAGAAAGATTCCTTCACAAGCTCAAAAAAGTTAATTGGAGCTATATCCAATCTTCCATCTGTCCCTCCATTAAACAGTCCTTTACAAATATTATGGTTAATGCTTGATGGACGGTTATTGCAGATTCTTCCATAAATTTTTGGTTGGACAAATGGGATGGTACTCTGCTTATATCGATGTTACCCCCTAACTCTTCTCTGGTCAACACCAATTGTACTATAAGGAATTTCATCCAACCTGGTCACATTAATTTTCCTGACAACATCATGAGTATTGTTGATAATTACTCTTTCTCTAATGATGATGATTTTCTTACTTGGGAACCAGCTCACAATGGGGTCCTAGATTCGAAAATTTATTACAATCATAATTTCTATACTCCTGATATCAACTTTGTTTGGTTAATATATTTTGCAAATCCCTGGATTAAACCTCAAGACTCAATATTGTTTGGCATATTTCTTATAATCGTGTTCCCACTGAGATTTTTTTGCAATATTTTGGAATCCAACTTTGTTCTCATTGTCATTTTTGTTTTAAACACAGGGAATATTCTAATCATCTATTTTTATCTTTTGCTACAGCCTCTGCTCTCTGGAATTTCTTTATTGACTTGTTTGGCTGAAGATGGTTACAATCTAACTCTATTTGTGCTCAATTAATTCGTTGTGTGGAGCTTGAATCTTCACAACAAATCAAGAATATTTTCTTAGCAGTAGTTACTGAGGTTATTCACATTATCTATTATGATCAAAACACCATTATCCCTAACAAATACTCATTAAGTCTTCATGCAGGTCGTATGCGAATTCTAATTTATATATCGGATGCTGATTCAATCCAAAAGCTTTTTGTGACCATTCTATTGGAGATTTTGAGATCCTTCGTAGAATCAAGGTAGATGGTCTCTATAGACAACCAAGCCACACTTTTGAGGTTTTCTAGAAACATCCTTTTCTAGGATGTATTAAAGTTAATTTTGATGGAGCCTCAAAAGGCAACCCTAGACCTGCTGGTTGAGGAGTTATCTTTAGAGACTTCCTTTGGAAGTTCCAAGGTTGTTTCTTTATCATTTGTGGCATGAACTCATCCTTGGAGGTAGAAATGATGGCTGTGATTTATTCTGTGGACTACATCAAACAAAAAGGATGGAAAAACATCTGGATTGAAAGTGACTCAACTACAATTGTATAGTCAATTTGGAACGACATTGTACATCTTGCTTGGCCATTCAATACCCTTTGGATGAGATGACTCTCTTCGCTTCTGGAGATCAACTACATAGCTATGCACGCCTTTCATGAAGTGAACAGGGTGGATGATGGCCTTGCCAATATGGGAATAAACTAGAGCATCACTTGGATGGATGATTTGCCGGTTGATATTATCTCTTATTATGAAATGGATTGTAATATTATTCCTTCATTTAGACTTATGTATTTAATTCTTTCATTTTTAATAAATTGTGTATTGGTCTCTGACAAAGGCATCACCTTTTTAAAAAACAATGCGACACATGTGGTCCTTGGCAGCGCATGATGGGTGGAGGTGACATCCTATGCAGCCAGAACTGCTTCATTCTTGTATTCTTCTATTTCATTGGAGGTCATGCAGTGGTGATCCAAAATAGATCTGCTTCATTTTTTGCTGTTGGGTATGGCGTTCGGTGGATGGATGCGGCACATCTGGCTATGGCAGCGGAAGAAACGGTAAAGGATGGCAGCAAGAAGCATCACCCACGATGGCACAGGATGGTGATAGGCAGCGGTGGAGAGCGTCTCCCACGACGGTGGCGGTTTGGGATAGTGTCCGTCCTTTAGATCTGGTCTAGATCTTGTTTCAGACCAGATCTAGTCGGAATGGGTTTTGGCCGAATGGTGCAATCAGGTGGTCAAGGAAATAGCACAAGTGGGCTGTGGGCGCAGTAGTGATGGTCTGTCAAGGTGACATCACGAGAGGGCATGATGACACTGATCTCTTCGTGCGACGACCAGGTGGATTTGGTGATCTGCTCTAGGTTTCAGATCAGATCTCATTGGATTCCTCTTGCTGGGGGGCAGAAGATGAGTCATTTTTTTGGTACATGGGGATTTTTTAAGACATGTTCTTGGGTCTTCTGGAATTTGGGACATGTGATTTGTAATTGTTTTGTGTCATTGTTCTTTTTAGGACATTGTATCTTGAGACCTTTGTTCCTCTAGGTTATTAGATCTGTGTTGGGTTTCCGCTTATCACACAAAAAGGGTTTGTGTGTTTTTATTTTTTAATAAAGGGAATTGACCCCCCAACTTTCTTAGTTTTTATCCCTTATTTAAAAAGATTCAACATAGATTTTCCAAATGTTTATTTTCTTGATAATACCATAAACATATGCAATGGTCATATATTTTTTGTTTAAATACCCACACATATTATCCTCTCTTTTCACTTGAAAAATGATTACTATTTTTCTATTATCTATGGCCTCTCTATGGTTATCATTAGTGTCACTATAATCCCAACCAATCATGATGACACATTCTACGATCTCTCCATTTTCATGTTTACTTTCATTTATTGTCCTTTTATACTTGTATGTGTAATATTCAATATAGTACTTCCTTTTCATTTGAAATGATAGCCTTATAGGAGATGTTATATGCTTACACCTGGGTTATTACATTCCTTCAATAAAATATATCATATTATGTTTTAGTTATGAAACAAACCATTCAATAAGTATTTATTTAAAGGAAAGATTATAGTAAAATCTCAGAGCGTTAAGCATTAGTTGTAATATTGACATATATTTATGAAACATCTCATGAATTGATGGTTGAGAATTTGAGTTTTTTAGGATAATATAAATAAGGTTCAATCCTCACTGTGTTGTATGGATTTCATTATTTTGGGAATTTTTTGAAAATCCTCAAGGCTAAGATTATTAAGCTCTTGATTCTCTTTATCCTTTAACTAAAGGTTCTAGAAAAGTTTGTATAAGGGGAGATCCTTTTGAATATTCTAGAGATTCATGTATCCCATGGATAACACTGAGTAATGAATCCTTATACTAATTCCTTGTGAACATGATCAAGATCATGCGATGATTAGATAAGAATAATTATCAATATGTATGTTACACCATTAGTTCTTCATTATTTTATTCAATCCAATTTTTATAAAAGATTCTATGGTTTTAGGTTTCAATTTGTTTTAATTTTATTACATTTGGATAATTGTTATCTCCTATTAAAGCTATCACTAATGAAACCCAAAACATATAGTGTTCCTTCTATCTAGAAAATACTCAGGATCTCTTAACTTTAGATTACCTAATGATAACTTCATGAGAAAATTTATTAAGGCTTATAAGGACTAAACACCTAGTAGTTAGAAATCACATGTTTCATATTATATTATTGCATCTAGATCATAAGACATATTTAAGATTACTATCATGGTATCATGAAGTTCCTATAATATTTGGGAATAGACATACCATTTTAATATTAAGTGTGATATATTTAAACTATCATTACTTTTTGTGTACAAATATATAATAACACTATTATGTTAATAACATATCTTGCCTAAATAAAAATATATACATGATTTGGTAATAAAAATGAACTAATCAAGTTGGTTTTATGGAACTGACTAACATAAATTAAAATATGGAGTTATTATTCTAACATGAGGTGTGAAAAAATTATGATTTATTTTATAGAAAATCAAGTTTTTCCCTATCATACTTTGGAATATTCTTATAAATAATTCCAGAGTTGGGTGTGAAGATGGTGTGTGATTCTGAGGCCCAGTGTGCCCAAAATAATTTTTATAAAAATATTAAGTATTTTTATACGTTCTTGTGGAGGAAATTAGTTACCTCTTAAACGGTATCTCGAATTATAAATCCAAGGGAACATTTTCATCTAGAGAGTGCCATTTACCCAAGGTGAGGTATAAGTTTTGTCAGCGCAGACCTACTGTGTAAAAAGTTATTAAGGGTGTTTTCATAAATAAATTAATTTATTTGTTTTTACATAGTATGTTGAATAAATCTTGAATGAAATCTCAGGTCACAATTCTTAGAATGTGGTTGAGTTCACAACGTCGTGTTTACCCTAGGGGAAACATAATCTTTGTCAAAAATGGGCATCAGTTCAGAGGCGATTCGGGAGCCGGACTATTAATCGGAGGGGATTTAATTAAATCAAAATTTAATCCCCTATCCCTTCTTCATCGTTCTTTAGTAAGAGAAACCACACACATCACATCCCCACCCTTCCTCCTTTGCAATTAATAGACTGAATAAATGAAATGAAGCACCACCAATCTTAGATCTTGACGCCGGACGCTCCCAGATCGTGCAACAATAGCTTCAGAGCATAGATCTGGTGTAAAAGCATCGATGTTCCACAAAAAGGTAGGAGGTTTGAGTTTTAATTTTTTGTAACATTTATTTTTGTGTTTTTGTTCGAATAATAACCATGTCTATGAAGATCATGTCCCAAGATTTCTGAAATAGGTCTTAGATCTATTTTTGGAGCACCGGGGTGCTCCAAGTAGTCCACGGATGTTTTATGGTGGTGATGGCAGATTCTGGTGGTAGAGATGGCGAAATAAGGTGAGGGAGGCTCTGGAGTGATGGTTTC
The DNA here is from genome assembly GCA_963277665.1 of Viscum album. Classification (NCBI taxonomy): domain Eukaryota; kingdom Viridiplantae; phylum Streptophyta; class Magnoliopsida; order Santalales; family Viscaceae; genus Viscum; species Viscum album. Next base: position 1,157,849,735 of record OY728166.1, on the reverse strand, counting down.
TGGAATTGAATTGAGGAAACACAACATTTTATAGAGTGGAACTATTTTTTCTGGTGACGGTGTGACAGTTTCCAATGGTGCTCAGGTGACGATCTGACCAGAATGGTCCAGGGGAATTTAAACCCTCATATCTCACAAATCAGGTGTCAGATTCATGAGCCGTCTAGGGGGACATGAACTTTTCTTCATGGAGGACCTTTTGAGTCCACTATGAGGACTTTTCTAGTAGGGAATGATGGTCGGTGGTATGAAACATTAAATAATAATAATAATATTTTAATTATTATTATTTAATGATAATTGAATTGGACGTATCTTCTACGTTCGATGTCAGATTGATGCATTTTCAGTGGCATTGTGACTCTGACTTAAGGGTGGAAGTTTCAAGACTAATTTCAGGTGTTGAAACCAAAATCGGGTTGTGGGCCTCATGAGGCATGGTTTGGGCGCTTGTAGCGAGATGTGACTTTTTTATCGGATGTCTGTTTTGAAAGAATGAGTAGGTGACTCCATGTATTTTTTTGAGAGGATCACATTGGCACAATCTATTCGATATGTTATTGGATCGAGGCATGGACCCCACTCAAGATTGCTATGGTGAATAGTTCCTTTTTCTCCTGTTATTTGTTTTGGGTGAGTAAATAGCCTATCCGGTGTGTTTTTCCACATAGAACCCGATGGTGGTCTTGGTTTGGACCCCATAAGTGTGGGGTGAAGTTATATTGTAGGTTTCTTAGGTTAGAAATATTTATACTAGTAAATGTTGAGTGCAATCCCATGGTTCATTCCTCCGAGGGTTTGTGTAGAATTACAACCTCAGTACAGGTTTGTAATCCCCTTGGTAAGATGAGATAGATAGAGTTGTGGTATCCCTGTGGAGTGTCCAAGGTAGGATCCTCTAGCATATCATTTACCCTAGATCGGGTTCTAGAAATCACCATAAACAACATTAAGTGGGTGGTGATCCCCTATCTAGAAGGATAGCCCTGTAGGGTTTGTGGTATCATTGGGTATACGGTCCCCTACACAGCGGGCCGTTTTAGTAGGGTGTGGCATCATCGGGTATACGATCCCCTACTCAACAGATGTTTTATGTAGGGTTTATGGTATCATCTAGTGTATGATACCCTACTACACATGTTATCCTAGATGGATTTCTCTGTATATTCATGAACAAAATTCCAAGGATGGAAAACCTCTATACGAGTGATGTGATCCCCAGGATGTCAGATTGGGCTGTGGTATCCCCCATCAGATCCTGGGTGGGATCCTCTCTCTGAGAGATTATGGGCTATCGATTAGGGTTTTGGTATCCTATAGCAGATCCTAGGAGTGATACCTTATCCAAGGAGTTGTGGTTTATGGGTTTTCGATAGGGTTTTTAGTATCCCCCATTAGATCTTCGGAGGGATCCCTTATTTTAGGATCGAGATCCACTGAATTTCAGCATGTCATGCTTTGTGGTGCTATCCTGAAAGCATTTTCTCTTGGTTATGTGTTGCCTTATAGCCTCAAGTATAATTTTATGTTTTCTTTGAGGTCAGACCCTCATGAGGTGTGGTGCCTAATACGAGTATGTTTGGTTTGTTTTATGGATTTCTCTTGCAGTGTCATCACATCTTCGATGTCATACCATGTGGTTTGATCTAAATGGTCATGTTTAACTGAGGATGGTCTTGAGATAGAGTTCATCTATCATTTGGGTTACCTCTATCTAGGATGAGAATACTGATTCCTTTCACTTGATTCCTTTTCTTTTGGGGTTTTGGGGTTCCTACTGCGTATCTTTATACTCAACCCTACACGAGATTTTACCACACATGTTTTTTATCTTGTGTAGACCACATGACTTTTGACGGAGTCCCAAGAGGGATCAGAGCAGGAAAATCATAGTGAGCTTGTCTGAATAGGGTGTTTAATAGAGCTGGTATGAGGATCTTACTAGTGAGAGTCTTTCAGCGATCCCCACCTTCTGATCAGGTTGGGCGCTTTTGTAGTTTTCTTTCGGTGGGCCTTGTATTTTAGATTTTTTGTACTGCTATTGTAATCTGGTTGTGGGATAGATCATGCATGCATTTGTTTCTCATTTTTTATATATATATTCACTATTTCATGGAGGTGCATGTTGGTATGTATATATAAGTACCATAGGATAATGCCTCCCATGTGTGTGATAGCCTACTTGGTGTTGGTCTCCAGCCCCTGGCCTATTGAAGGTGGGCTTGGGGAATCGCGGCTCAAGCCCCGTTGGGCCGGGTTGTGACAGAGTGGTATTAGAGGAAGGTTCTAGCAATGGAACCTCACAGAGTGTAGTTTTTCTCACTGTGATATCGGTTTGGGTTGCATAACAGCAGTGTTAGGACGTTTTGAGTTTGGATTTTAGGCCAGGGACTCTAGTGTTGGTACGACGTTTGATGTATCCATTCACTTGGAATATAATAACCAGCCTTTAGACTCAAAACATTAGGACCCTGCTCATAGGGAAATAATGGTACATGCATCATATAAGATTGGGTTTTGGGTTTTCATTATCCTTTTGGAGTCATCTCCCTAAATATACTATTTGACCGTGGTGAATATTGATTGTTATTCAGGATTCCTCCACAACGAAACCCAGTGAGGGTTACACAGAAGGATTGTGGTGAAAATCCACTCCATGTTGAGGATTTAGAGCAGGGAATAGGTTCTGAGGCGGGACCTCCAGGTGTTCCTCCAGTTGATCCACCACCAATTGAGCGGCTGCTTGTGCCGACAGTGTAGGATGAGGATGCACATAGGGTATGTGCAGGGAACGAGTTCAAGATGTAGTGTACTCTGAGATACCGGGGTAATCTAGACCCTTAGGTAGCTGATGAATGGCTCGAAGCAGTCACCCAAGTTTTTCGCCTAGTGAGGACACATCCATATCAGATTGTGGTCCCAGCGGCGATCCTTTTGCATGGTTTGGCTGGGTGATGGTGGAGTATAGTGACGCAGTCCCACAACGAAGAGGCATTCCCATGGATATCATTTGAGTGGATCTTCAGGGAAGAGTTATATTCAGTCACGTTGAGATTAGTGTAGATCTAGGCACTTCTGTAACTTTAGCAGGAGGGCATGACTATGTCGGAGTACTCAATGAGGTTTTCAAACCTATCACGCTACTCCCTAGATATGGTTTGAGACTTGTTATTTAGGGATTATACCTTAGGGAAGGGCATACATAGAGATATTTTGTCAGTTGTGGTTTCCTTGTTCCTTCCCACCAATGCCGGATTGCTAGAGCGGTCCTTGGTGGTTGAGAGGTTTTTGGATGAGCAGACCCCGAATGTCAGAGCTGAGTATGCTGGAGTTGAGACTTTGACAACTAGATCAGTAGAAAGTATCCAATGAGATGCTCAGGGGTCCGGAGATGCATTACGTTTCAAGAGTAGACCCCTGGATGGAGGATCGAAGGCTTAGGGATCTCAGGATAGTTTTGGTCAACTATATAATAGGTGGTGTTACGCTTGCGATGACTAGGAATATCTTTCTAGAGATTTTCAGACCTGTCGTGATACTAAGAGGGATCCAATCGATAGGCCGCCTTTGTAGAGACAACGTCTAGAGTATGGAGGTCCTCATGGTGTCAGAAATGGTGGCAAAGCTAGTGCAGAAGGGGGGGTGGAAGGTAGTACGAGTTGACACTACCACCACCCCCAGGTGGTCCATGACGGGCCTAGGGAGCTAAAGGACAGGGTCGAGGGCAACTGCATGCCTTAGAGGCTATTGACCTAGAGGATACATAGATGTATATAGCTATTCAAGGTGTTGGTAAGTCCCTATGCTATATTAGTGATATTTTTTCTTATAGATGTTGTGTTTTCCTTTGGATTATGTTTTACCTTGGTATATTTATCTAAATATTAATGGTACTTTCCTCCTTATGGAGCATTTGGAATAACTACTCTGTCATTTTTATATTCTATTATTGTATCTTGATGCTTTGTTCTTGTGAAAAAACTATACTGTTTAACTTTTAGTTGATGTAAGGTTCTTGTTTCCAGTCCATGGGGATTGGTAATGACCTTTGGGATATGTAAAGGCTGGCCCAGGTGTTAGTGTACCATGGTAGCCTAGTTGGTTCATGAAAAATGGTATCAGAGTTTTAGGTTGACATTCTTTCCTTCATGTCATTATGTAGTTTGGGTTTTCCTTGGTAGAAGGGAGGTAGGATTTCCATGACTTAGTAGGTAATTATGAGAGATTTCACGGCCATCTATCATCATTATAATCCTTAAGTCACCATGAGTGTTTTAGAAAAGTTTCTCTGGGGAATAACTAGATATAATTTTATTCATTTTCTTACTTTTGATCTCAGTATCTTCAAATCCCATAAGTCTGAATTCTATTTTATGGAATTGATACTCCAAATATATTAATTGAGTTTATGATATGAGTATCATTTCTAATGTTTTAATGTTTTCTATTTATATTCGGAATAATAATGCTTCTGAGTAGATGTTTGAACTGACCTTAAGAAAAAGCTACCAATGAACCTTGGAAGGTGAACCCTCTAGTTGACCAAAATCTTATTGAGGTAGTGGTTTATTCTATCCATGTTTTGGGAAAGGTTTCCACACACATTACTATTTAGGCTTCTATAGTAGAACCTATAAGAGATAAAACTATAGATTGGTCTCAATGGTTTATTAAATATTAATCACCACTTTTCCAAAGCATGAATGATCCTCAAGAAGATGAGGATTGGATGGAAAATTTTAAGCTACTGTTTGAATTCTTAGAAATTTTTGATTTAATAAAGGTGAAGTGTTATATCTTCAAGATTGAAGGGTCTAGAAGGATATGGTGGGATACCATGGTTTTGGTGAAGAAACATGAAGCCATAGAGTGGACATAATTTAGAGTTTTTTTAAATATTAGTTCAATCCATAATATAGGGTTTTGGAAAAGCCTATAGAGTTTCTCATTCTCTATAAAGGTGATAAAAGTATTACATAGTACGTAAACCATATCGCAAAACATTTTCAGTTTCACCTTTAGGAAATGAAGAATGAGAAGTTTAAGACTCATAGGTTTGAGTCATGTCTTGGATCTGATATGAGATCTTAGGATTTCATGCTGAATCACACTTCATATGTGGATGTAGTAGATGGAGCATTGAGGGAGAGCATGACTTGTGTGGAAAGTCAGGGTTGATAGGAGTTCCTCTTACTCCCTAATGTAGTTCATTTGAATTCCATTAAAGTAAAAATCAAAGTGTGATGAGTATCATATAGGTTTTTGATAGTAGAAGTATTCTAGAGCACCTCCAGTTCCTATATAAGTCCATTTTACATTCTTTTTATGTGTTATGGTTGGGAATTTGAAGGAGGTTTGTATAGAGGCACATAATGATATATAGTTATTGTGGTATTTCATGAAACTAAAAAAAATTCCACTTTATCCTTTCTACCTAGTATATTGGAATGGGATTACTATCATGAAAATTTTCTAAATTTTAATCATATACTTCAAGAACTAAGGGGTTCTGGCCATAGGCATCCAGAATAAAGCTTCTTCACATAGTGTAAGTGTCCCTATAGTAAGCTGATGTGGGTCCAAAAATAGTGAGAGGTACTATCACTATATATTATTTTTTACTGACTAATTTATTTTATAATGGTGCATCTCACTCCTTCATATTGAATTGTGTGGCGAATTTTCTAAACCTTCATATGGAGCTTATGTATTATGTCACATATATTACTATTCCCCTAAGAACAAAGAGAGATTAGGGTCTCTGATGTTGCTTTTGTGTTTTATCTCTATCAAATATTGATATCACATAGAATTTTATGGCCTTCACATGAAAACTCTTGAAATCAATAACATGATGTATTTTCTAATTTCTCATAATTCCCAGATTGACTATTATCTTCAGTGGGTATCCTTTACTATGCTGGATGAGGCCTTCCATATTTTTCATGGAGAAAGATACCCTAGATTTAGTAGATCTGTACCTTATTTTTTAGAGTTAGGTATCATAATATTGGAGTTTATATTGACATGAAGATAGAATATTTGAGTGGATATCTCTATCTAGTCATCTTTAAGTTTCTTATTGTGTTTCTATCTGATTGTTTTGTTTTTCCACTATTAAGGGAAGTATATTTTTCCCTTGATTTGGTAACATTTACCAAACCCATATCTATTCATTCTTACCATATGGAACAAGATGAATTGAAAGAGTTAAATACTTAGTTGGTAAATACAAGGAAAAAATTTATACAATTAAGCGTGTCACCTTGGGAAATTCCTATTCTTTTAGTAAAGAAATATGATGGTACAATTCACCTTTGTGTTGATTACCGTAAACCCAACCGAGTTATATTAAAAAACAATTATCTTTTACCTTGAAAAGTTTATTTGTTTGATCAGTTGAAAGTGGTGATGTGGTTCTTAGAGATTGATCATCATTGTTGTTATCACCAGTTGATAGTTAAATAATTTTACATCTTAAAGACCCCTTCAGGAGTAGGTATAGCCATTATGAGGACCTTGTTATGAATTTTAGTCTAACTAATACTCCTACATCTTTTATGGTCTTGATGAAACATATATTGCATTATTACCTAATCATTTTCTTAATGGTATTTATGGATGTTATCATAGTTTACTCCAAGATTGATTAAGGACATGTAAATAATATGAGTGATGTTTTAGAAGTCTTGATATATCCCTGAATTTACATGAATCTTTCAAAATTTAATTTTTGGATTCGAGAAGATAATTTGTTAGGAAACATGGTCTTGAAACTTGGTATTTTAGTCAATCCTAAGAAGGTAAATATTGTTATGACATGAGATAAATCATGTAATGATTTCTTGATTCAGAGCTTCTTGGGATTAGTAGGATATTACTGTAGGTTTTTTAGAGATTTATATAAGTTGTCTTCTATGATGAACACTCTAACTTAGAAAGGGATAAATTTATTGTGGGATTCAAAGTGTCAGAGTTATTTCTATGACTTTATTTGTATTTTTAATTCCATTATAGTTTTGAGTCTTTCAGAGGTTTGGTAGGGATATATGGTCTTTTTTATGCATCCATTTCAGTTTTGGGTTGTGTACTCATGGAGGATGATAACATAGTTGCATATGGTTCGAGATAATTTGGCCACATGATAAGAACTATCTGACCAGTGTACTTGAACTCGCATGTGTGATGCATGCTCTTAAGATTTGGAGACATTTCCATTTCAGAGAAATTTCACTATTTATTCAGAAAAAAATCATGAGTTATATCTTCTCTAAAAAACATATGAACCTTGGGCATAGATGTTGAGTGAATAACCTGCAATATTTTGATTTTGACATTAACTACACCTCTAGTAAGAGGAATATAATTGCTAATTATTTTTGTAGGATACCTCTAATATAGTCTATGAAAAAATCATCAAAAGAGTGTAACATTATAGATATCTTTTCTCATATGAATTTTGGAGCCTAGGAGAATTAGAATGAGTTGTTTTGGAAAGCATGAAGTCGAAATCCTCTCATCTTGATATGATTATTTTATGATAACTATCCTACTGATGTGTTTCATGGAATTAGGAACTCTCTTTATGGTGGGGAGACCATTTGTAATTGGTATTTTTTCCTTTGAGGGTGTCTTATTTTTTTTAGAACTGATAAATCAAACCTTTTTAATGAGAAAGGATGTGATGGGGGATTTCTATAATTTTTAGTGGAATTTCCCTACTAGTATAATGAATATGATATGTGGTTACAATTCAAATGGTTAGGTATGAGATGATACACTGCTAATTTTTTTTTATCATTTTTATACTTGAAAAAAGGTCATGGAAGACAACCTGAAACCTTTTGGTTTTCATTATCCCCTCACTATTTCAACTTGGATGTGAGAATATATTTCGATGGACAATGTGATTGGATTTCCATAGAACAATAAAGGGAATAATGCGATATGTGTTGTCATAGATCAGATAACCAAATCAACTCCCTTCATACCCATTAGTGATAAGACCAAAGTTGAGGACTTGGGATGTTTGTATGTGTATGTGATTATCTAATTACATGGATTTACATTTGTTATAGTCTCTGATAGGGGTCCCTAGTTTGATTTTCATTTGGAATTTGAAATTGGGAAATTAAATTGTGAATGATGAATTGTTTTAGAATGAATGATTTTCCCTTGAATAATTGACTGATTTAATGAAATAACATGTGAGAATGAGTAGTGAGAGAATATAATATCTTGGAACTAACATAAATTAGGTATGTGTGCAAACCTTAGGGATGTGTGCAAACATAATTGATCTATGATTGATTTTTGAGTAGTGAGAGAATATAATATCTTAGAACTAACATAAATTAGGTAATATGACAATGATTTTTTTATTTACTTGATTTGATTATATAATCCATCATTTTTAAATAACTATGTTATTTATTTTATTTTTGTACAAAAGTTTTATATATAAAAAGTTTATTTAAGCCTAGTTTTAGTATATATTCCATTACTTAAATTGAAAGAATGTTTTTATTTAAAATATGTAACTGTTATTCCAATCCTTGTTTTATTTAAATTGAAATCATAAATTGTTTAATTATTTTTTAATTGATTATGGAACACTTGGTGAGTCCTTATGGGGATGTTTAGCTCACACCCTACCTTTTCCTTCAAGAATTTGTAGATCATGTTTTGTCGGGTCTAGGGAAAGGAAAAGTTCCACTTGAAGGTGGTTGGTATGCCTGATCTGCAAGACTCTGGCATGATGATAGTGATCAGTGTAGCTATGGTTCAATTGTTGCAAAAATTTTGTGAGGATTTATATTTTGTATGTCGTGTTTTCCTTCGCTCTATGTTTTACCTAGGCATGTTTATCTAACTACCCATCATACTTTTCTCTTTGAGGAGTATTTGGGATATTGACTATTTTTCATCTTTATCTTTTGAGATTGTATCATGATTCTTTATTCTTGTGTAAAAACCATTCAATTTTAATTTTAGTTGATTCCAGGTGATATTATCCAACCTATGAGGATTTGGAACACCCTTTAATATATGTTAGGGATGGCTCAGGTATTAGTGCAATAGGGTATTCGAGTTGGTTTGTGTGAGTTACTTTTATTGTAAAATGTTTTCATATGATTTTGGAGTGACTCTTAGTTATTGTTCTATTTTATCTATATTATTTTACCTAAAATTAAGAACTTGTAACTCATTTAATTTTTTTCACTTATTTCTATTCTATTTTGTTTTTTTATTTACCATGGAGTAAGAATTTTTCCTAACCATGTAAATCCCAATGTCTGTATTGAGTATTTACTTCTTTTTTATTGGTTTTATTTTTGAAGTTTTCAATTATTTCTCATAAGGTTTGTGGATAGTTCATGTACGGGGTGTTATGATTTTTAGTTTTAGAAAAAATGATTTATGGACTTATGTATTTTAGACATTCTGGTCAATCTATTTATGAATTTTTGGTTATGATGGTTGGATGGTAAAAATAATGGGTATCATTACAACCAAAGGCATCATATGTCTTAATTATTATATTTGGGAATATTAGGTAGATAATTCAATAAAATTATATTATATTATATTTTATTCCTTTCTATTTAAGTGTGTATTTTATATTTCATAAGGATTCCTTTGGAAGGGGGAAAAAGTGAATCAATAAAGGACTGAAAAAATATTTTTGATTTTGGATGATGTAATTGGAGAATTACTTATACCAAATAAATATGGGGATTATATTTTTAGGGTTCAATCTAAGATAAATATAAAAGGAAGAATATGAAAGTCTCAACTAGAAGTTATTAGGTGTGATTTGAATTATGTTGTCCTGGAACACACCCTTCAATATCCATTATGTCAATACAACTTTTAAATTGATGTCTATGCTTGCGAACATGTATGATAAGTCTTTTATAATGAACAATGTGTTTTTGATATATACATATACACATATATATATATATATATAAATAAGGGAAGGTCAATTGAAAATCATGTGAATGAATTCAACATGATATTATCTTAGTTAGAATCAGTTAGGGTAATTTTTTTGGAGGCATGTTGCAATAGATACTTTTTTCATCAATTTCCAAATCATGGGATTTATTGGTTACTACTTTGAGAAATTATAGCTGTAAATATGACTTGGAATTCAAGGGAATGGAGTATCTTATGTTGAATGAATATATTTGGAAGAATGAAGTCTTAGGTTCAACTAGAATAGATTTTAGTGATATTAAGGAATTTATATGTAATGAGGTCATAAGAAAAATATATAAAATAAAATAGAAATTAGCTATACGAAATAAACCGGTCTTATTCACTTATAGAGTACTAGTATTATAGAATGAAGGGCCACTTATAGAACGTTTTTCCAAAAATATGATTTAACTCTAGAAATCATTCTTTTTTTAATTCATAAAAACCATAGATAAATGGGATGTATAATTTTTTTTTAAGTTTTAGAAATATTATAGAGTCATATAATCTTGATTATAGTGATTTATTTCACTTGACATCATTGAAATAATTTTTGAGTAATTATGTATTTGGAAGCTTCAACAAAGTTCACCATGAGAATGGTGAAGCACTTGAGATTATTCTAAAAGGTGATGTGAATGTACAAAGAAAGAATTAAATTTTTTTATATTTTTAGGGTAATTATCATAACCTAGGTTTACTAATGAACTTGATTTTTGTTGGTCATTTGGATAATGAAGAATTTTATACCTTCTTTGTGGGTGGTGTGTTGATTGTTAACAAAGTTTTCAATTAGTAATTAAGAATGTATAATTCATACTAAATAAAATACTTATGGAATAATGAATTTATATAAGGACCACCTTGGTCATGTTAGTGAGAAAGTTCTATGGGTCATAACTATAATGGGATTTCTCAAGATTTATCACATGGATTAAAAAAGATTTAAAATTTTCATCATTGGGAGATAATAAATGTTTTCAGATTTTACATAAGGAATTGAACATTCTAAATATATATTTGGTATATATATATATGTGTTCCAATACTGGATTGACCTCATAAGTTTTCACTACACTATGTTACCTTCATTGAAGATTCAACCTGGAAGATGTGGGTGGTTTTCCTTACAAAAATGTTGAAAGAATTTGAAGCTTCCTTTAAAAAGAGATGAATGGTGGAAAACTAGACTGGAATGAAACTGAAATGACTTTGGTCTAATAATGGTGGTGAGTATGGAGAAAAATATTTTTATAAATTATGTTATATGAATGGTATATTGGTGGATAATTTTGTTCCCTAAACACCTGATAAAAATGTTGTTTCAGAATGGAAAAATCAAAAATTCATTGAGAGATACATTGTAATGTGGTTAATTTCAATATTCCAAAAATAGTTTTGGGATGAAGAAGTTAATTGTGTTTTATATCTTGTGAGTTTAAGTCCTTACAAACTGATGAGGCATTAACACAAAAAACATATTAGAATTGAAATATCAGTAGATTTGACACACATGAAACTTTCCTAATTAAACATGTATGCTCATGGGGGTGCCATGGAAATGGATAATTCGGAAGCTTATACCTATATATGTTTATTTTTTATCAATAATAATTAAAACATTGTATTTAGAATCATGGATAACAACCAGAAAAGGTTATTAGAGTCCATAATTACCTCTTTAATGAGGAGATATTTTGGAAGTATCAGAACTAGGATAAAGATGAATTTGTGAGAAAAGATCCAACTCATAATGAGTTTAATTATAATGGATTCCACCACATTTTCAATTGTTTAATAATATTGTAAGTTTTTTTTGGTGAAACCAAGTTCTATAAAAAACTACATTGATCATTTACCAGTAGTACTAGAGCTCGATATAATGGAATGATTAAGGTCTATGGAATCTCAGGTTAGAGTTTTTGAAATATAGGGTATATAAGGGGATAAAACATAGATAATTAAGTGGCATAATAGGGTTAAATTACTAAGGAAATTTTTTTATTCATTAATACACTGTATTCTACTTACAGATGGTGGAGTTCCCAAAATCTTAGATGAAGCGGGAAGTGTGAATGACTCTTGGTAGTGCGAGTTAACAATGAATTAAGAGTTAGATTCCTTGTATGTTTTCAATAAATTAGAGATAATGTAATTATTTATTGGAAAAAGTTCGATAAATAATTTTTTTTATCATATGAATGAGGAAGTGAGTGTTATGAAATAGAACAATGCGTTAACTAGTTATTACTGAATTTAAATAATTGAAATGGGTTGATATCTGTGAGATTTTGTCTTCAGTTTCAATGAACACTAATATTTGTATAGTGATTGTCATATTTTCATGGGAAGGTTTGTTTTTCTAAAAGATTGATGTTAAGATTTTATTCTTTCATGGATATTTGGATTCAATGATCTATGTAGAGAAACTAGAAGGTTTTTTATTTAATAGGATTTGAGATTTAGTGTGAAAGATCAAATAATATTTGTATGGGATTAAAGAGGCACCATGATAGTTGAATCAAAAGGTAAATTCCTTAATAACAAGATTTATGTTAATTTGGTGTAATTAATGTCATTTATACTATATAATGTGTATGATAATGAGATTTTTTCATTAAACTTATCTATGTAGATAATATACTCTTAGTTGAATTGGTGAAGTAAAGTCTAAAAGAGTTATAGTATGATTTTTCTGAAATATTCTAGGTGAAGGATTTTGGTTTAATATAGTGTATTTTGGGGATAAATATTAGAAGATACTTAATGTTTATAACATTATTCTTAACTCATTCAGAGTACATCTAAAATGTATTAGAGATATTCAAAATGATTGCGTCTAAACCTATGAGAACCCCATTACCCAGAAACATAAAAATTTCAATGGAGAAGGAACCTAATATAAATAAATATATTTTATACATGTAAAAGATTTTTTATGAATCAATGTTGTAATATCTAACACACACCATGGTTTTTACAATGTCTGATATCACACAAGTGGTTGGTATAGTTAGTAAAATCATGAAAAATTTGGAAAAGTAACACTTGGAGGATATTAAGTGATTTTTTTTGATATCTCAAAGGCTTAGTGGATATAGAACTTAAATTAAAATGTGAAATATATTTAAGTTTTATTTATATATATAATGTTTAGGAATAAAAACTTAAAAAGATCACCACTGGATATGTGTTTACTTTTGGAGGCACTACCATGAGCTAGATTTCAAGAATCTTACATGTAGTGGAATTTACCATCAAATAATATGATTACATTAATTTTAGAAACTAAATTATGAATTCGGTGTAGTTTAAGGGTATACTAGAGTAAATAATAAGAAAAAAATCACAATTTTATTATATGAAAACAAACATATGAAACATATATACATGAATACATGGATTTCCTCATAGACAAAACACATTCAGTTGAAGTACCACTTCAAATACAAGCTATTGTAGGATTGAACTATGGAACCATGTAAGTTTATTGGGGGTCATAATCTATTGGGAATGATGTATAAAGTCAATGTATATGAAATTTTAGAGCGTTGATGAATTTCAGTGGGTCATGGATAATATGGTGTACCTGAGATCATAAAAGTAATGAAATAATATACAAGTTGAACAAGAGAAGATATTATTAAAACATGGTTACTTATGACCTGATAAAATTGGTGGGGGAGCCTTGGAAATTATTACTCAAGTGGGTGATTGTCGGGATTGTGAAAAATACCTTTTTTGACGTGAAAATTCAGGAGAGATCCTATATTTAGGTGTTCGAGATCAAATATAGGTCGGTTAAAAATATAATTTTTCATCTACAGTAGTAATAAATTTTATAAGTGGATACATTGGGGGATGAGTTTTGAATCATGAACAATTCAGAAGCTGAAAAGGTTGCATTGGTGAATTTACAAGGTATTTAGTGATATCCATTATCAAGTAAGGGTCATCTATAAAGATTAGATGGCGGTAGAACAAATGAAATTAGATGACTATTGTGAGAACATGTTTATAAATACATATGTGGGTTCTCTTGAACTATATAGTGTTTTAGTAATCTTTGGAGTGATTATAAGTTCCAGTTCCATTCTTGTCAAAGTAGTACTCCAGAAATTGGGAACTTGTAACTCAGTTTAGGATTGTTCTCTTATTTCTATTCTATTGAAGTTCCTTGATTCCCATAGAGTAGGAATTATTTTGAACCATTTAATTTCTTGAGTTCTATTTTGAGTATATTCCACTATTTCTACATCGTTTTTTTGTTTCTTTATATGGGTTCTCTGAAGGTTTATAAATAGTGTATGGAGGGGTGTGATGTGAAATCCCACATCACTATGGGTTGGTAAAAAATAAGATAAATTTGAATTGTTCTTCCTAGTTAGGGAAATATTATACTAATTTGGACTCATATTTGTATTAAAAGAGTTATAAAATCTCTAGGAGGTATTTTTTGATGTGTTAATGGGATCTAGAGGGGTTTTGGGTAATCAAGTGTGTTTTGGGGAAGGGCCAGGATGACCTTATTATGGATTTTTGTTATTGGTGAAAAATCATTGTGCATGTAGGAGGCATTATGGCCTAAAGTATCATGTAGTATTAAAATTTTAAAATATTTAAGAGGGTTTTGTCATGATAGATAGGATCATGGTGTTGTTTCTCTATGTGAGATTAAAATTTTGGAGTGTAGGGAGAACCATGATGCAATAGAGGAGGGTTGTTCCACGGTGAAGGTTGTGTAAAGGATTTTCTTGGGATACATGTGATTTAATATTTTTATACATGGATCATTATATTGTAGCCTAGTAATTTATTTATGGGAACATTCCATGTGTGATGTGTTACATCTAAACCAAAGGGTTATACTATGAAGGGTATTCTTAAAGGTTATTTTTGTGGGTTATGTAAGAATAAAATGTTATAATCTGTGGTGTGTGAGTTGCATAAGATTAAAATATGATGGATATGGAATGGATCACACTACATTAGGTGGGATTAATCATATAGGTTCCTTAGAAGGTAGTAACATTAGGATTCATTGGGGGTTTCATAAAATCTTGGATTAACTGTTGCACTTAAATGTCATAACAGCTCCCCGCTTTGGTGAGAACGTAGAACTTCAAAAAACAATATTATTAAATTATATCTTTCATGGCCATATGATATAACAATATATGGAAACAATGATACATTCTATTGGGTGGGAATACTAATAGTACTTTTAGGCACTTTCTCATGGTGTACTCCCTTGAAAATTTCCGGTTTAGAAGATTAAAATAACATGACCCACTAGTAAGAGATCCATATTTATATGTGTCATTGAATGTTTCTATCTATGGAAATTTGTTCTGATCCCTATAATCTAATATTTTTTTTAATGGATATTATTACTTATGTAATTTTATGTGTTAACATAAACTGTGAAAACATATATTTTCGATGAAGTAGGATACATTGGGTGCTTTACAAGTGATATTTCTTTAATTAATAATGTGAGAAAGGATTTGTCCCTTTTATTCTTTAACAAAATTTGAAATCCCAATACCATTTTATGGGAATGGAATTTCCTAAATAAATTTATAGACATGGTGTTCTTTGGTAAGGTTCATTTTTGGGAATTCAATGTAGGAGACATGGAGCCCAAAGGTTGATAACACTGGCATACAACCTTCTTTCATGATAAAGGGATTATATTACACAGTAAGTGTTTGTATGAGGTTTTATGTCATTGAATCATTTAATTTTTTATCTCTAGGAACCTTATCATGTTTCTAGACACTATACTTGGACTTTGGGTGGATCAAATAATGCCATTGAGAAAGAGGTGTAGTGGGACACAAACTAAGTGTATCAGGAACCTTAGTTAAATATTAAATATTATTTATTATTTAACATGTTTAATAAATATTATTACCATATATGGTTTAATAATTATGTATGTTAGCTTGATCATATATATTCATTCATTAATTATTCGAGAGAATATTTCTGAGAAAAATATTAAATAAATGTTTATTTATCTGTAGTGAATATAAAATTTATTTACATATTATCGAATAATGTAGAGATATTTATTTAATAAATCTATATTAATTATTCAAGACATGATACATATTGAATTGGAATGAAAAAAATGATTTTTATAGGTCTTGGGAGAAATAATATATTAAATATTATTTGAATAAATAATAAACAATTTATTCAAGAAATAATATTTAATTAATCCATGAGTTTTTGTGCATATCAAGAAAATAATAATAATAATAATAATAATATCATTTGAACATGTGGTTCAATGGGATTAAGAAAAATAATAAATTCCTATTTGTGATTATTATTTTTTAAACCTAGATATATTCAAATCCAATTATATTATTAAGAAACCAAGATCTAGACATTTGTTTTGGTTTTTAATAATGGAATCTAGAGAATCCTCTCAACCCCTAGAGATCCCCTTTATGTGAAAACTCACATGAATGGAGTGTGATCCTCCTCCTCCACCCATATATATTCTAGAGTGAGTAAGAGGAGTCCTTATTTGATGTAATTCTCATGGCTATCAAAGATGAAAAACCAAGCGTTAGGATATCCTATGCTAGCACTTGAGGATTTTTATGATGATGATTAGAGGTTCTTCGTGCAAATGTAAATCACCACTAGATGGATTCTACACAATATTTGTGTGACACAATGAATGTATGATGTAGATATATCATCAAATCCATCAATTAAGAAAGTATTTATTGTAATGTAATTCTTCAATTGCTAAAATAAATTATAAATTATTACGTGATGATTTTGTATTTTGGTTCTGTAATTATTTAATCAATTAATATTTGAATTATTTATCCTATTCATGATGTTCTATGTCTTGTAAATCGTGTAATAACCATTAATTATGAACAAAATATATGTTGGGAATTTCCTACTTGTGTTTCCACTGAACCTAAAACCATTAAGTGGTATCAGATCCATCACATAACAATTTATAATTATTTAAATATCAATGAATGACTTATGCATTTATCATTGCTTTTCAATTCCAGTTTAATCACTATTTATGTCTAAAACGTGAGATATGCTCCTCTTGTTTTTAATTTTCACAGAAATGATGAAAAATTTAGTAATTATGAATAGATAAAATTTGAAGAACTCTTCCAGAGGTGATAATGATTTTGGAGAGATAATACAAGAATAAAGGGTATGTAACCTATAGGTACACACCATGTACCCATGTTTACCACAACAGGATGAATCACAATTAATTTATAGAAATGTGAATTTATTTGACATAGGTGTAATTAATACACATTTTGTGTTGAAAAATATAGCCTACGACATGGTTAACTAGACTATATGGCATGTAAAATACATTCAAAACATGTATTCCATTAGTCAAAGATGGTCTATGTATTTATTACATGATACTTGTGATTGGTAACCATATAACTCGAATAATATATGACATATATCCTAGGTACATGATAGGAAATTCATTAATTTACACAAAAGGAAAACATTCCCAATCCCTTGGAATGTGCTATAGATAGAAGGTAAAGAACTATACATGACATGTATCTATGTGGTACAAGCTATGTATATTTATTTTTTATAAAGAATTAAAATTTAATTTATTATACTATTTAAACCTTATCAACCTATGTTCTCTAGCTCATTTATTTTATTTTTACATGCCATGTTATGGGTTACACACACACAATCCATATATATATATAATTTATAAATAATTTCTATGTAATATTTAAAACTATGTATCATGTATAAGTCATAATACACTAATTACTATGCATGCATTAAAATCATAGAATACCACAAAACTAAACTGTGTATGTGTGTAATTATTTTAAAGAAACATAATATTAAATTATGTGATAAGATATGTATGCCACATTACTTTTGATTAAATAGTATATAACTATTATACACACCATGTAGTTTGGACGGGTACTCACCGTGTTTCCTACAAAAGTACATATTTTATACTTATTAAATTTTATATAAACTATTTAAGTTGTTTAAAAAAATTATGGATGAGAATCATAAGTATATTTTAACAATAATTTAGATAAAATAAAATATTAATGAAAGAATATAATTAATTTATTTGAGTGTGATTTATCTAAAATAACAATGATTTGGATTGAATGAAAATTTATTAAATGAACATTTCATTACATGTATATAGATGATCATGATAATAAACCATACATTTGAATGTGATTAGTTTAATTTTAATTTTTTATAATTTTTAAACAAAATTTATACTCTATTCATCACCCCTCCTTTCATTTTTTAAGGTATTTCATACCCATGGTTATCATTTTATGTAGACCCCTTAAACAAATCCTTTGGTTCCCCTCATATATGTGTGAGTAAAAGCTTATGTAATGGATGAAGAATCCATGGAAGGGGATCAAGTTTAAATTTTGGTTCCAAGGTGAAACCAATCCAAGAGATACATGGTATAAAAATTGTAATGTTGCAACACAAACAAAGTCTTGGTTCACTGTGTTTTTTCCCTCTAGGCTAAGGGTTAGTTTATCATATGATCATACCACTTTTAATTATTTTTTTCTTACAAGTTTTGAGGTTTATTTCATTATGGTTTCTTTTTCATTATCAAATTAATTAATTAATTAAATAACATATAATATGGAATAAAATTAAATTAGATTATGTGTAATCTTTACCCAAAACATTGTTAATCAAGGTAAAACTACACAATATTAAGAAGAATGTAGTATAAATAAAATGAGAAATTTATGTATAATTATAAAATTATTCCATAATATATTTTAAATCGATATATATTTATACTAATTAAGCTAAAATCAAACCATAGTTCAATGTTTTTGACCAACTGACATCGGGGTGATTTCCATTATCGAAGAATTTTAACTTCAGTTTTGGGTCAAGTTTACTTAGTTCTCTTCAAGGGTTGAATATCAAAGTTGGAATTGATATAGCCAAGAGGTGAGGGTTAAGGAAATACAAATTTATTATTTTAGTATTGGGGATTTATAGGATCCTGTGTCTATATTACTATTCTAAATTTAGAGGAAATTTGAATTTTTCAAGATTGGTGGATGTGTCAATTTTAGAAATAGGACTCAGAACATTATTATAGAGGTTTGGATAACAAAATTTCATGTTATGGGGAATTATTTTTTCTTAAATAGGTTCCTCAAAGGATTCAGAGGGTTATGGGAGGGCTTGGGTTGGTTTCTGTAACCTAGGACGTATCAAACCATTGGGTAGTCAGTGGTATCTAGGAGTGAAAAAAACCACTTATTGGAGGGACCGACCAACCGGTGGACTCCATCTGACCGATGATAGGTTTTTTAGAGTGAAAATTGCAATGTTTTCCCCTTATGTTTTTATATGGGTAATAACCTCACCCATCCTTCTCTTATGCACACAGCTAAAGGCCTCTTCCTATTTGGTTTCTATTGGTCACCCCTTGTTTATGGTGCGATTCTTGGGATTTTTGGGCCAAAATGCTAGGTAAAAAACATGATCCCCCTACCATAACTCTCTCCATCATATTCTCATTGATTTTATAATCATTATAGTTTTGTTTCAAATTATATTTTTCATTACAAAATAGTGAAATCACCAATTTTAAAAGGATTTCATGAAACCTTGGAAGAGGATTCCCCAAGACAACATCCACTTTCCACTTCTATTCCTTTCATTAAAGGTGTTTTAAAATGGGATATTTTACATGGGTTTTACTTATGTTAATTTGAATTAATTATGGATATTGTTTAGAAATTTATGAATTTACATGGAAATGTTGTTGGTGGACTACTACAGACCTCCCATTAGTGATTGTCTTTGCTTCCGGTGTGAAATGATGACCCAGTGGGTTATCTAGATTATGATGAGTAGAAAATTAGGTAATTAATTAATTAAAAATGTGAAAATTAATTAGTTATGGATGTTTGGTATTTTTTAGGATATCAGGTCTTAGAGATTATCTCAGATGACCATGAAAGAGGCTAAATAGTCTTGGACGGGCCTTGGAAGCTACTGTCATTCACTAAAAATAAATAGTGAAATTCTTTGAATAAGTTAGGTAATCATTTATACTAGCTATATAGTATATGTTTCTTATTAATTTTCATGGTAATGATTAGACAATCCACTATAGTTTATTCCCCTGGTTAATTTAATTAAATAGAATGTTTTAATTACATTAAAATTTCTAATTAAAATGGAAAACCTATTGGGGTCACAAAACCCCCCCTCTGTGCTATCTTGATGCCTCCATCACTGATGAAGTAGGCTGGGATGGTTGAGACACTAGGTGGTATTTGGACCTCTTTAGAGGTGATTATAGGCTATTTGAGACTCTTTTTTCTATGCGTAGAGGATTGAGATACCTCCAAGCTAGGGGATAGGGTGGAATATAGATCCGAAGGAATGTAATCCTTAAAGGACCCTTTTTTATATCTATCCAAGAATTTTGAGATAAAGATGGTATGAGAGATCCCCTATTTTATTATATAAATAGTCAAAGGTGGGTAGACCTTAGGGAGATCAGGATCAGTTTGGGTGAGTAGATTGACCTAGATCGACCATACGGACCAAATTGGGAAATAACCATATCTTGTATTTTTCATAGGCGGTGAGACCCCATATAGATGAAAAGGATGTGATACCATACTAATGATTCCATGGGATAAGATTTCATAAGTGCATTAGGTAGAGACTCAAGACCTATTCCTAGAATGAGGAATCCAAGTGGAGTTCCTCTGATTGATTTCACTAGAGGGACACCTATGGGTTCATTCTGACCAACTGACCCTGATCAGATTGGTATAGCCATGGGAAAAGATAATTTTAAGTGTCACTTATAGCCCAAACTAACATAGAATCCCAACATGGTAGATATAATGATGGAAATCATGGGAATTCAGATAGAGATTTTATTTTCTTATTTTATGTCAGATTATATAATACACCATTTGGGGTGATTTTTTTAGTGAATTGGATACACCTCATGGTTGTGATGATATCTATATAATAATCCCATGGGAGGAGGGGTTTGATATATACAGGATTATTGCTCAAATGAGAGAAAACCCATCGTAGTGGTTTATGGTACTATTGTGGATGCTAGGATTTTGATCTAGGATGTTTTGTGGAGCACATTTACATGCTATCCCGGTGGAGGAATTATGGTGGGGTATCATGGAATACTATTTTCTAATGACCTAATATAAGTTGAGGCATGACTGGAATGATGTATTGGGGTGATCTTGGATTTAGGTTTTTGATACTTATGGGATGATTCCCTAGATGATAAAACTACCATAGGTAGGTTTTTGATACTTATGGTCATATTTTCTAGACATGAAAACACCCAAAAGGGGTGGTCCATAATGACTTAGAAAATTCTCCATGGGGGGGTGGTCGATGATAGTATTGTTTTGGTTGCCACAAAGTAAAGACCAATTTATTTTTACGGTTGGAATGATATCATGGCATGCTCAAAGGCACCCTGACAGTAGCTAATGAAGGTATGGTTGGTTGAGATCATATACTTAATGATCGATATTGGTTTATTCTATTATCAATGCACAATTGATTTTATTTCAGATAAGAATGTCACATGGATATAAAAATATATATACGGGTTAGTATGAGACCATATTGGTGGTTCCCTTTTGGGTTATACACTCACACCCTACTCAGAACACCACTACACTTGGGTACCCAAGAAAATGTTCACTTTGTTTCAATTAAAGGTTTGTTATATGGTCGAGGATAGAATGATTGAGATGTATGAGCATGGATATCAGGATGAGTTGAGTGTCAGAGATGTAGTGGATCCCATTTTTGTTTTCTTTATTTTATTCCTAGTCTTTATATTTAACTGACCTAGTGGGAATTCATTTTATATAAGGTATGGAAGCTTTTAAAATTTTGGAATTCAATTTATTATTATAGTATTATTTATATTCATTAATTAATATTTATGTATTTTTATGGATTATGTTTAGTTATTTTTACTATTATTTTACACTTTTATACAAGGGATATAGTTTTCCCATAGTACCACCTTAGACCCCCACTGCTAGTTGGAGTTATCTGGTGTACTGGGAGGCATACCTATGGTATAGTGGAAACTGTTGGTCTGGGAACTAGTCAGTGGCCTAAGGTAGTGGGATATAGCAAAGTGGTATCAGAGTTTTTTAATTTTTTTCTTATGAATTTTGGATTATGTAGAATATATATTTTGAAACATGTTCAATCCTGTGCTGAATATCAAATTGGTGTGTCGATAAAAATTATTGAAGTAGGAATTCTAGGTTACTAAGGCCTAGGATTGATGTTTTGAATTGTGATATTATATATTTTTTTATAATTTTCACCATGGATGATTCACAGGTATGTTTTAGGTTATTAAATTATTTTTAATTTTTGGATATTTTTTTATGGTAAAGAGGCTTGCAATTTGATTTTGACTCTGGACATTTAGTAGAGAGAGGCATCTCATACATCATATCTGGATTGAAAGATTCACATGAAATGTAGGCTTACTTGTGTGAAATATCACTGGTGACTGGGACTTAGTTTTTTAATGTTTTAGAAAATTATAAAATGAAATTTTCCTATGTACGTACTTGGTGATAGTCTATTTAGTTCGGATGACCTGTATATATATTTATTTTAGATGGTAGGTCATATAGATCTATAGTGATATGCTTGATGAAAATTGGACAGTTCATGTGAAAAAGTGGTGAAGTGACCCTAGTGGGTAAATAATTCCTACAGTTCCTTAGTGTGAAACTCATAGTGAGTGTTTTTATTTAGGTTTAGTTTCTGAGAGTTCCAGTAATTAATTTTATGATGATTTCCCATAAATCATGGAATTGAATTATACTTAAATGAACTATGTGTTTTCTTTCTATTGGTATAGATCACTTATGGTGAAGTCATTGGGTATCAAAAGAGTCAACAAGTGAGATGTGGTCCTATAGGGAGTATCATGATATATAGATATTTAGAGAGGATGGGTGCCCTTGTTTTTTATGGTGGATTATAACGTGACACCATAGTGTGTGAGTCCTTATAGTGGGTGTTGGAAAATGTTGATTCCATGGTGTTATAAGATGGGAGAATGCATGAAATATGTGTCCTTAGTGAGAGTTTTTTCCATTGGATAGGTGGTTGAATCTAGTGACCACGATTTAAGACCTAATTGGTTGGGTGAGGTGGGAGACCTAGAGGCCCTTAACTATGAATTAGAATTAATGATCTAATGTTTGGTATGACTATGTTATTACCTTTAAAGGGTTTATCCTAGAATTATGATTCCTTAAAGGAAGTGAGAATAGTTTTACACCTATGATAAGTTGGATTACCTGAGATGATACCAATTTTATGACCTAGACATGGTGATTCCTTGGGTTTTTTGCAATGTCGAGCACCTTGAAGGCTTGGGCCTTGGGTATCAAGGTGTGGTTTTAAGGGATAAAACTTCGGTGATATCTATTCTTGTATGTTTTAGATGTTCCATAGAAGCACAATTAAAGCATGGATGGATTCTTGTGACTAAAATCATACTTGGTGGAAAATATATGTGTGGTTGGATTAATGAATGATCATGCCTTAGGTCGAGGATGGGAACCTGCGGTGATAGAATGACACTCAAATAGTGGGTGGTCATGAGATAAACAATGGAATGGGTAGAGAGCCTAATTTTAAAGATGTATTCTAAGGTATCTCTAGATATGTTGAGACCAATGTTCTATGGAGAATATTCAGCTGATGGTTTAGGTATTCGAGCCTAGTTTTGATTATGTGTGACTCACAAGAGTGTTAATCGGGTGTTATTTTGATGATGACTGGGTGAAAACCAAGGAAAATGGAATTTAGTAGTTACTTATAGGGATAAATGCATATGTTATTTAGAAATGTGGTGTTACCTAGAGTGTGGGTATTTTGGAAAAAGGGATCATGTTCCATGGAGTAGTTGACTAGAGGGAGGGCCTTGGCATTTATTGTTTGGGGGACTTAGTGTTAGGGGTAGGAAATTGGAGAGCATGGCTTGTAATGAGAGAAACACCTCTGTTGGGGATATTAAGTTTCTCTTAAAGAGTCAATTACAAATGGTAACCCTCACTGGTGAGGAAATTTTATGGTCACCATAGATGGATATTATAGTCATTATATATGGTATGGGATGAGTCCTAGACCATGGTGCCTGAAAATTGGAATGAGATGTCGACCGCGAGCATGACACCTTCTCATAAGAAGGGTTATGTATGATGACCCATAATTTACATAAATATATATTAATTAAAAATCAAATAATATTCATTATAAAATATAACAAAACCATGTCAATACCATATAGGTTTAGTGTCATTAGAATCTGGAATACATAAACATCTTGTTCATAAAACATCTATATTTCATCCTGCTTATTCCTTCATAACTAGACCTCTTTTTGAAACATCTTACTTAATAACTTAATTCATAACCCATGGAAAATAAACATAATAAAGGGAAATCTTAAATTCTCAATGAGGGTATACAAGGGATATGACAATCATATCATAATCATAAGGAATGAAATCATAAACATAACATTTTAAAATTTAATTTTCATATCAAAGATCATAATATCATGTCATGGGATAAATACTAGAAGTTCATTAAAGAACATATTCCTAGAGAGAATAACATAATACAAGGAAATTTTGGCCTACATATAAGAATAGAAAATCATTCCATATTAGTCAAGCCTTATATCCAAGACCATCATAGTGGAACAATTCCTTTACAGAACCGAGTTCACTCCTCGTTCTTGCACTGTATTATTGAACTGGGTTTACTTCTCATTCTAGCCTTGTATTACTGAACTGAGATCATTTACCATTCCACCCATATCTATCTCACATGATATAACTCTTCACGCAATGAAATTGAGGGAGATATAAGTCCCACCTACCATATAATGAAAACCATACATATGTGTTCCACAAAAACATAAATCATTCATCAAATCATAACCCCATGAGAATAAATGGGTTTCTTAAACACCATTTAATCATAACATAAACCATGAAAAAGATATGGGTTTCATTGTTATCATTCTATAATTATCATAAACCAACCATAAGAATAATATGGATAGTATCCTAGAAAAATATCCCCATTAAAACACAAGTAACATTTGAGATATAACTAGAAAATAATTATTTAGGAAAATAACCTTTCTACATTGAAAACATCGTTGTTTATTAAAATGCCGAACAATTTTAAAATAAAAATTTTCTTTAAAAATAACCTTTTTATATTGTCAGGTAAGATTCATGGAAATAATTCATCATGACTGTGTAAAAATATATTCATTCCATATAAGTAAAAATAAAACATTCTTCTCGTTCTTTTTCTAGATAAGTCAAAAAGTAACTCGTAGGGAAAATGACAAAATGATTCCTTGAAACCATTTAGTATAAAATTAGAAATGGGTAAAACTGAATTTAAAAAATTAT